>MEJB01000002.1:5487065-5509960 GCA_001752375.1 Rhazya stricta | reverse complement strand
TGAAACGTGTGCCTTCTTACTTCAAAGATAACACTTAGAATATATGACAAACGAGAAAACGTGTAAATACAGAGCGTTTTAAGGTCATATCGTTTCTATTTACTACAAAAACATATACATACTCTACGGAACTTAATAAGACTATTCCAACTTGCTACACCTTGGATTGAACGTGCTCCAGTTATAGTATTAAATTGTTAGTATTTGGTGACAATGGTATTCGTGTCCTAAGGAGAGTCGAATAGGTTTATTAACGTTTCGGTTGTGTCTGGGGGCATACTTGTTAACGTACGTTTCAAAGGTTATCGGGGAGTTTAGTAAGGTAGATTCATTTCTTAGAAAGTTCACCCTTTTTATCACCAACTCAGCGCCTGATTAGTTGGTCAAACTCTCAAAAGTAAAAACAAATGTGGTGATGTACTATAATGTCCTCTTTGAGTGGTAGTTTGATGTTAAGTGGTTTTTAAAACGCGTGCCCTAACTTGGTTGTCTACATGTTGAAAACGTACCACATATTTATCACTTATCTTATTGTTGTCAATATATGTACAGTGTATAGAGATATCCTCCCTCTTAGTTAATAAAGTTGGTCGGTACTTGTATAGATGTTAACGGGTCGTTAACGAAAATAAGTTCACTCCTGGGCACGAAGTTGGGTGTAATTTAGAGATTTTGTTCATCTCAAGGTTACGCGTTGCCTTTAGTAAGATTGTAAATTTCGTGCTGTCTAGTTGTTTTATGAGAATGAACAAAGGTCACGTGTATGCCTGTCTCACACATTTGAGCATCCATAGTGGAGTAGTGAGAGATAAGATACTCATCAAGAGAATATAATTCGGTAATGTTCGAAGATAGAAAATAATAGATTTTCCGATTAGTTTAATAATTAGTGATCCCCAGGTTCTTTGATTTGACATTTTCGCATATTAAATTCTATTTTCTAAGTGGTATGAGTTTAGTTTATAATAATCTATTCTTCGTAAAAGACCAGAGGAAAATTTCCTTTTTCCCCCGCGTAGTTCCTCTTTTTACTTAAACTTTCTTGGATCTTAGCTTAATTGTTCTTTCCCATGTTGATTGTTTGTCTCCGTAGTGTAGTATTTCCGTCGTGGTCATATAAGGAGAATGTACTCGTTCTAAAAGGAAAAATCCAGTGAGAATAGTGAAGCACGTACAAATTAAGACCTTTTAACAAGATGGATCAATATTGGAATGTAATGATCTTAAATCCTAGGACCATATTATCTATGTAAACCGCTAAACGGTTTCTCAATCTAAACTGTAATTATTTAGTGTGTAATCGAAGAGAAGAGAGTGATACAATTATATCTATCACACGATCGCCATAAGATGACCAAGGATATAGAACATCGGAGATATAGAGTATGACGATACTTGTGAGACGAAAGAGTGTATTATATTGTTTAACGTGGTTAGTAATAATATCGTAAAACTACTTAGTTCGTGGAGACTGATAATTGAAGAAATCTAATATTACATGTTTACAGTAGGTTTGTGTTGTTATTTTTACGTTGTTAACTCTATAACAGGTAATGTGATCTCTCTCTTATACTAATTGTTAAGGATTTCAGAGTCGCTACCAAAGAGGGGTCACCAAGATCTGAGGATTCTTCATATGCTAGACTTCACAGTAAATCATAAGTCAGAAATACATGGGTGTGAGGGTGGGGTCTTTCCGCGCGATGGTCTTTCCCTTTGGGGGCCTATTTCCCTTTTTCTTTTTAGGAGAAAAAGGGCTCTTTTTTGCTTTTACCTGTAGTGTCGTGCCCTATAGTGTTTCACTTTTGTGTGCTGGGTCATTCGGAGGTGGGGGGTAATGGTGTAGGCAAGAAAGTAAAACCGGGTGAAAGGATATAAACTTTAGGGCATATTTTTTTACCCCCTTTTGGGCTTTTTTTCCACAAGGGTGGACCCCTTTAAAATGTTCTCTGGGGTGGGACGACAGGACCTATGTGGATGTACTTTATATTAAAAATCTCCCCGTTTGGTGAATATAACGGGTTGGTGTGGTGAGGTTGTCCTAGGGAGTTGGATTTGTTCTAACGGATTACTTAACCCCTAATCAGTTTGGTTCTCAGAGGGGGAGGATTAAGGTTTATATTTGGCAAGCTTGTTTTCCGGTTGTCGAGGATCGCGAATGGTCGGTGTTGATATCCATGCGGTGTAGGTTCATGTTGTTTTCAGGTGAGGAAGATAAGGTAATCGTACATATGTTCCGGGACAATAATAAACTTCAAGATATAGCCGCGCATTTAGCTTATCTTTATTCTGGCATTTAGTTAACAGGGTAGGGCCTAATACGGTTAAATTTATTAAAGCTAGTTATGGGGTGAGATTTAAGTAATAATAAGGCTTCCCCGATATGATAAGAAGATTGTAAGTAAAGGTAAACGAACAACGTTAGTGGAAGAAGGTGAGGTGGTATAAGGAAAGAGAGAGAGGTGAATAAAATCGGCGGTGCCGACGTACCTAGTAAGAGCGGTGCCAACCGGGTGAACGGGACCCCGGACCGTGATAATCCCGAAAGGGCCGGGGGAATGAATTAAATAACAAAGGGAGCGTCCACCGTCCCGGGAGGGGGCCCCCTTTTATAAGGCTCTCCCAAACTCTTTGGCGTTGACGCTCTTCCCCGGGTGAAAAGGGATTTTTCTTCTTTTTTGCCTCGCCCAGGTGTGTTGAAGCGCGCCTCGTGTGGGGTGTAAATGTCGGGGTACCCAACGCTTCTGGTTCTTACCTCCCTTTTTTTTCGTCTTTCTTTGGGTGTATCCTAGGCTTTTTCTCACGGGACGCCTACCTCCCTCGGGTTCTGTGTTCTCCTTCGGCCCTTGTAAACCCGAGAGAAGGAGGTGTCAAAAAGGTAAAGAAGCATGTAATATTATCGAGAAACCACGTCTTTAGAGGGTAATGGAAAGCGTTGGGGAAGACACCACCGCTAAAAAACATACTATGTGTGTAAGAGAAGGATGTTTGTCGTCCCGGTTTAGATGGGGGTGGTATATAGCGTAAGGACGTGGGAGAGAGGAAATGAGAGTAGGGGAATTCGGACGGCAAGTAGTACAGCCTACTATAAGACCCATCTCTTACTACAAAAATGTGTAAATGATCTCCGTGTAAAGGGGGTAGGTGAATTCTGTTTAATAATCAGTTTTTTCTTGGGCTATACCGCTTTCCAAGAGATAACGAACTTCAAGGGTATTCCTTTTTTTTATTATACCTGGAGGACTTGCGGTAGTGGTTGGCTCGCAAAAATGTGGGGAGAAGCGGAAGGAAAGGAAATTCATATAATTATAGGTTTCGCTATGCCGTACACTGTCGAATATCTTTCTCCGAATACTACGGCCAATCTTATAAACCAAAAGATTGTTGGATAGTTTTGAGATACAGTTGTCGATTTTAATGAAACAAATAAGAAAACATTGTGGCGGTCGGCATTAAATTCCTGGTTGATAGGATTTTCGGTCTCCTCATAAAGACTAGAATAACGTATAATTATAAATTAGAATAAGGAGAGGGGCAGACTGTGGGGTGTGGGTCGTGTGTAAAGACCTCTTTTGAACAGATTTTTCAAAATTTTTTTAAGGTTGGTCTCGCAAATGGAGACAAACTAAAGGTATGTTGCATGAGGGGACATATGTTAGTTTGTGAGAAGAGCGTTTTTGTAAACTAAGTTAATGAATTCGCCGATTCGGATCTCTTCAGGCACTAGGCTCGGTCTCGCGCGTGATTCGGGGTGTGACCGTTTCAGTTAGAGGGGGAGGTCCGGTTTGGAACTACGACCGGCCTTTTTGTGTAAGGTTCTATAAGAGCTTATAGATCTATTTATACAAGCTAGCATTTGGAGACAATTCTTATAGACGTATACTTACGATTCCATCGATTTACGTTTGGAAGAAGTGATTACTAGTCTCGCTCAAGGAAGTATCGACTATAATAGCATTCACGGGGCATAAGTGGGATTTCTAGACTGTTTTTATTCTTTAGTCATGAAGCTGGTCCCCTCCTGGTTCGTCAATAAATATTCCGCGGACAGAAAGAACACACGTTTCAGGCTAAACATCCGTTACTACGACAATGCTGGCGCTCAGGGTACGGATTTTAACTGTACGTGTGTGTGGCAGGCCACTTAAAGATTATGGTACTCGATGTGGGGGTGATGTAATCGAGGAAAGGTGATTAGGGTTCTATCTCTTTTGGGCTCTCTTTGTAACAAGGACGTTGGATGGCTAATCGTGATTCATAGTACATTATGAAACGCCTTCCACCACCTCGTGTTGATGCACCTATTCTAAGGTTTGCTATCCTGATGTCCTCACACCGGTTCAAAGCGTCGTTTTGCGCTGTCTACTTTGTTACATACTTCCATCGAGGGATCAGGTTTATTTACACACACTGTCCTCCACACTAAGGATCGTGGTCTCATCCTTCTATTTGGCATACATTATGTCCTTTTTCCCACCTCTTGGTGGTCATTCATGTAATATATTTGAGTACGTTACCATAAAATAGGGGTATCGTTAACTTAATTCGATCCCTACCTTATAGGATATTTCGGATATTCATGGCATGTGAATACCCCGCTACGAGTAAGCCGAGTACGGACACGTCTACCACTATAATGAGCACGGACATCCATTTGCGATCAGAGAAGTGAATCATGTCTAAGATTCCGTTTAGGGCTGAAAGAGTATTAACTTTTGGAGTGGTTGTTAGATGGTGTAAATAGATCCGTAACAGGGACGTTTTTTCTACGGGCACACCCGGAAGGGTGTGAATTTCGTTGTGGGAAGCGGATTCTTCTGGCGTGAGGTAGGGACCTGGACGACTATGATATGAGTGGTGTGAAGGCGCGTTCTGACACTGGAGTGACAAAACGGACGCACCGCTGGAGAGGGAGACGGACACCACCCCCCCGGGGAAACACGGCCCGCAAAGAAATTTTCGGCCAGATCCACCACCCTTCCCTTCCAAAGGGTTAGAAACCGACTTTGGGAAAAACACAGAACCAAAAAAAAAATAAAAAAGGAAAAAGGGGGAGGATCTTCTTAACCGCCCGTTTATTTATTAAAGGTCTACAGTCGGGGTTTCACCCCTTCTTCTGGGGAAAAACTTAACGATCCTATTCGCCGTGAAAAGAAGACTTTTGGTATGGATAGGATAAGTAAGGTTAATACGTAAAAACTAAATAAAAAGTTTTTAGGTAATTTTTTTAATTTAAGTTATTTATTTTGTATCTTTTTTTAATCTATTGGTATTAAATATTCAATATCTTCCCAACTATTTCTTTACTTTTTTTTAAATCGGGTGCTTACACCTTTTAGGGGTAAGTTATAGTAGAAGATACCCACCTAAAACAAAAAAACTTTAACCTTATTAAAATTAAAAATTAATTTTTGATATTTACATTAAACGGTGGGAAATTTCCTTTAGATTAAATATTAATTGTGGTTTGATTGATTAGGGTATAACCCCCCCCAATTATAAGATGTTATATATTAAATAAATTAAAATAAAAATTAATTATTACCTATTTTTCCGAAACCAAAAATTTATTATTTCAATTAGGAGTAGAGAGAGAAGAGGTTTTTATCTAAAAACCTGTGGGTTCTAGGTCCTTCTAAGGGGAAAAAATGCGCGTACAAAAACGGGGAAGGTATAAAACCCGAAATTTGGAAAACAAAAAAGGGGAAAAAGGTTCCGGTTCGGATTTATCGAAGAAGCAAAGTTAAGATTTTTTTTTTAATTAGGTATGATCCTTACCTTTTAGCTTAAAAATTTATTGTAAAATTTAACTATTTTAGAATTTTAAATACCAATTAAATAAAATTCCTCCTGGTTTTCCCAAATCACCGTTATTACCAATTTAGCCCGCCCTTTTTTCCAACCAAAAAACCCCCGAAACCCCGTGGAAAAATTAGTGTTTGGGGGTTCGATGAACCCACCCCCCCTGGCCCCTTGGTGTTTATGGCCAAATGGGTCTTCCAGGGTACCCTCGGGACTTTCAACACTTCTTTGTTAAAGAGAGTAAATTATTTAAAATTAAGTTAAATTTAGGGGGAGAAATTTAGGAAGGCAAATTTAAATTAATAATTTTAGAACATATTACTTAAAATATTGGGTTTGGTTACCAACCCAATTTCCTGGAAAAATGAAGTTGGAAACCAAATTAAACTTTTTGGGGCCCTTTTTAGGGAAAAAAAATGAACTTTACTAAAGGGATTTTCCGTTCCCCTTCTTTTTTTTATTTTAAACGGGTGACTAGTCGGGCCATCCTGAAAAGGGGTGGGAAATTAACAAAACCCCTTTAACCGGTACCCCGTCCTCTGCCCCCGGGTACTTCCTTAAACGGGGAAACTCGAATAGGGGTTAAGGTTCAATGACCCGGGTGTAATTCTACGTGTAATTGTTAAGGGTGAACCGAACCGGGTTGCTCCCCCGGGAACGGGGAATCTACCATAGGGGGGTGTAAACAACCGGTTTTACTTTTCGGAAAGGGTTTTAGAATGTTAGCCCAAAAAAAGACCTAGGGAAAACAAAAAACGTTAGAAGGAGAAAAAGGAAACATTCTGGTAGCTGATAGTGGCTCACAAGAACCCAAGTGCCTGTACTTTCCGGTTACCCTCTAAGTATTACCCCGCCGCCACCAGATTTCTTTAACTTCCCCCGAACTATCCGAACGGAAAAAAAAAAGCCCTTTGAAGGGAACAACCTCTTAAATGCAGCCCAAAATTACGGGAAACCCTTTTATCAAAAGGAAAATGTCCGAACCCTTAGGGGGTTACTTTAAGGAGCCTTTAGAACTTGGGTTGCCTTCTAAGGGTACGAGAAGGTACGGTAATTGGGGTCACACCAAAAATGGAAGGAAGGTCCCCCCCGGAAGGAAGTATTTAAGTTGTGTAATCCGGGTAGGTTCTCATTATTTGTTGAACTTCCAAAGGAAGGGGGCTCATTTTTATCTAACCCCTGGGTGTCCCCCTTTCCCCTACCCGACAGTGGCCTCACAATTATAGTTCTTTTGACGGGCCCCCATTCCCGGGGTTTTTTCTTTTTTAAAAAAGGTATTGATTTATCCCCTAACCTTTTGGAAAACTAAAAGCATGATTAGGAAACAACAAAACATGGATATGAAACCCAGCCCTATGACGACCCCCGGTAAGAGTCGGAACAAACACGGGCGGTTCAATATCCTTAAAATTTTTGGTTTAGCTTTACCCCTTTTCAATTGCCCAAATGTACCGTAGGGCCTTGTCACAAAAACCTAAAACCATGGGCCCCTCCACTAATTACCCCAAAAACGGTTACCCCCGGGGGGACCAAATTGGATTCTTGCACCCCGTCGGGTAAGCTTTATATAATACACTTATTGGTACCCGGGGGGGAAAGCCGGGCCGACTTAAAGGGTTTAAACGGAGAAAGGGGTAAATCCTCTTTTTTCTTTTACCCCGTTGAATGCTTTTCCTTTTTGGACCAGGGCGAACAGATGATAGGTGAAGCCGGGGTACCTCCCCCTTTCTACCCCAATGAGGTTTTAACCTGGCCCCCTCCAGAAAACGGAATAAGTTCCCGACAATCGGAAGGCAATAAGGCAAACCATTTTGACCTACCCCACCCCCGGTTCTTTTTTAAAGGTTGTCAAATGACACACAAATTGGGTGGAGCTTTTTTAAAAAAAAACGTGGTTCAAAACTAGCTACGGGGACCAATGGGGGTTTTTAACTTTTTTTTTTTTTTTTCCTTTTCAAAATTGTAGTTGGGCTTATGAGATTCCATGTTGAACACTTGGACTGTTCTAGTTGGACAAATATTGAGAACCAGGATTTATTGATGCATCTACTGGCCAAAGATTTGTGTTTTGTGGACGCATGTGAAAGGATTTTGATTGAACCTGTGCTAGAAAAGGATCTTCTTGTTTTGGTGCAGCCTCTTGTATATTTCTTATGGAAATTTTTCCCCCTTCCTCCTAATTATGCTTGATTATTATGGTTACCTGGAGATAGTCTGGTRTTTCTTAGAATTTCAAATTAAGGTTCTGTAATATTCTTTAGGTGCGAGCTAAACACAAGGAAGTGTGTCTTCACAAGGATAGTCCCCTTGGAGAAACAATTTTGGAGTGTTACAATTGTGGATGCCGGAATGTCTTCCTTCTTGGTTTCATATCTGCCAAGACAGAGAGTGTCGTTGTTCTGCTATGTAGGGAACCTTGTCTCAGTGTTAATGCCCTGAAGGATATGAATTGGGATCTGAGCCAGTGGTGTCCCCTCATTGATGACAGATGTTTCTTGCAGTGGCTTGTTAAGGTTACCTTTTTTTCTTGGTGGAAATTGGTGGAAATCTGTTGCACAGTATTCTAAGATTATTTTCCTGTTCTGAGTTAACAATTGATTGCAAATTGCAGGTCCCATCTGAACAGGAGCAGTTGAGAGCACGCCAAGTCAGTGCTCAACAAATAAACAAAGTTGAAGAACTCTGGAAAACAAATCCTGATGCTACCTTGGAGGATCTTGAGAAGCCTGGGGTAGATGATGAACCTCAGGCTGTAGCTTTGAAGTATGAGGATGCATATCAGGTGCCTATGAAACTGTTGATGGGTCATAGATGTCCACTCGTTTACTTGTTGCTTTTGAGTCATAGATGGGGTTATAATCTAAGATGTGCAATTTAGCCTGAGGGTGTTACTCCGTTACTTACTCTTGCTTTTGTTTCTTGATTGCAGTACCAAAATGTGTTTGCACCTCTAATCAAGCTTGAAGCTGATTATGACAAGGTACACTTACATCTTTTAGCATGAATCTTTGCAATAACTATCCTTGGTAGGAGAGAGAATAAGAAAATAGAATAAAAGAAATACAAGGAGAAAAATCTGAAAAAGGAAGATATATTATCTGCTGCACACAAACTTTTTTCTTATCTTGAGGTGTCAGTGCCATCATCTTAAAATTTTTCCCCATCTCTTTGTTTTGCCTTTCAGTTATCCATGTTAGCAGCAAATCGAAATACATGTTCGATACTTCCTGATAGACTAAAGTTCCAGTATTTGAGATACACTGTTTCTTAGAGTAATATGAATTTGTGTGGATTGGTAGATGATGAAAGAGTCTCAAAGCAAAGATAATGTCACAGTTCGCTGGGATATTGGTCTCAACAAGAAGCGCATTGCATATTTTGTCTTCCCTAAGGTACTCTACAACAAGAAAATATGTAGCATGTAAAATTTATTGTTAGCTTGGTTTTTTGTATCTTCAAATTCCAATTATCTTTATTGAGGTTTTAACTATTTTCATTTTAAATACCAACCTGTTCACAGAAACTTCCATGTGGTTTTGTAGGAAGATAATGAGTTGCGCCTTGTCCCTGGTGATGAGTTGCGGCTACGATACTCTGGGGATGCAGCTCATCCAGCTTGGCAGTCAGTGGGACATGTGGTGGGACATCCGTGCACCTTGATTTAAATATACTTGTTGAACTACATAATTTTTTTTTTCCAACTATTTTGTACAGAGCACAACTTGTTTAAATTATTTGCAGGAAAACTGGTCRTTAGATATGTGTTTCATTTGTCTTATTTTGTATTTTAAGATGACTGATCAACTTCTTCACCCAGATAAAATTAACTGCCCAAGAGGAGGTTGCCCTTGAACTTCGTGCTAGTCAGGTGGACTTTCTAACATCTATTAATTACTCCATTTCCTTTCTTCCCAAATTCTACCTCTCCCTGGCTTACGATATTATTGCCTTGTGTAGGGAGTTCCTGTAGATGTGAATCATGGTTTCAGTGTTGATTTTGTTTGGAAGAGCACAAGTTTTGATCGGATGCAGGGGGCAATGAAAACTTTTGCTGTGGATGAAACTAGTGTTAGTGGGTAAGTATCGGGTTTCAGCAGTATTTGCAAATTATCAAAGTGTTGGGAAAGAATGAAAATGATATACATCCACAGTAAAATATGTTGATGCGACCATGTCTTCAAACAATATGCATTTCTTATGACCAGCATTCCTAGTCTAAATAGTTTCGGTGTGTACGCTATTTGCTATAAAACTGCTTCATGTTTCCAAATAAATTCAAACTGGACCTTTCTTGTGCTCTGGCTTATTTTTATGTGTTAGGTTTTGCATACAAACTAGATCTGTAACTGCGCTGCYGAACTGTTGTACGTCTCATAAAAGTAGTAGTGCATAAAGGAAAGTCGGTGATATCTATTAACTTCTTATGAGGTGTTTGCTGGGAATTAGTCGTGACCACCCAGTGGCTGGCTTGAAGTTGATCACAATGTGAAATTTCTTTCTTAGCATAATCCAACTGAAGCTGGTACATATTTCTTCTGAATGTGGCAAGTCAATGTTTGACCTCCCTAATGAAGTGATTTTTATATATTTTTTGGGCGTAGTTTCTCCACCTTCTCTCATTGGTGCCTTGGTGTTGCCTGAGTTCAAGTTTCTGCATTTTTGCAGGTATATTTATCATCACTTGCTAGGGCATGAAGTGGAGATGCAGATGGTACGTAATACACTGCCTCGACGATTTGGTGCACCTGGTCTTCCAGAGCTGAATGCATCACAGGTTTGTCTCATGACTCTGTTCCKTGGCTWCGTTACAATATGACACTTCCTTGCTGTACTTATAGATTTTCTTYTCTAAAGACTTTGTTGCATTGTTGGACATGAAATGTAACTTCACTCTCRCCATTCTAGTTTCTTACCCATACTTTTCTGTGAGCTGGCATTTTCGTTTTTCTCTCTCTTTCTCTTTTTTTTGGGGTTTTGGGGGGGGGGGGGGGAGGAAGAGTACAGGGTCCATTAATAAAAGAAAAAAGGGTCCATTAACAAGAGAGAATTATCTAAATATTTTGTGTATGATGTTGRTAAGAAAAATGTAGACCGCCTCTTGTCCTCTTTTTTCTGTCTTCTTAGTTGTTTATGTACGGTCTCCCTTCTTAGTCCTTTAATTGGATTCTGCRAGAGGGTGCATTCGGGGTTGGGAAGGATACCATACACCTGATTCACTMGGTTGAGGTTATTTATATGATAAGCAAGTTGAATGCAATGGAATGATAATCTGATTCMCTAGGAAGGAGAAATATAGGTTACCACAATGCTTTAARTGCCTGATGTCCTATCTACTTTCATGTATCTAGGTTTTTGCTGTAAAAAGTGTCCTGCAAAAGCCGATAAGCCTGATTCAAGGTCCGCCTGGTACAGGCAAAACTGTTACTTCTGCTGCCATTGTATATCATATGGCTAAACAAGGCCAAGGACAGGTAATGTGATATGATTTCTGGTTTTAGTATCACTTGCTCTTTTCGTATTTTCTGTAATCTGTGTCTGGTTTTAATTCCTATCATTATGAATGCTTCCTCAACTTACAATATCCTATCCTTCAGGTTTTGGTGTGTGCTCCAAGTAATGTTGCTGTAGACCAACTAGCTGAAAAGATAAGTGCCACCGGTTTGAAGGTAAAAATGGTAGTTCTACATTGTTCATATCATCAGTTTCTGGGTAAATTTGGTTGTCTCTTCGTTATCATCATTGTAATGGTTTGCTTTTGCTTTATGTCATCATAAATATGCATTGTTCTGCGATATGCATTCTTTTGYTCATCAGTATCTTCCACCCACATTTTTGAGACCTCAAGGCATTTTTTTTGAAGTTCCAATTAGTGGGCATGCCCTTTAATTTTATATTAATTAGCCTTTATTTATCTTATAGTTCACTCTGTTTCTGATGAAAGTTTAATGAGCTCCATCCATAACTCAAATACCATTCTATGTATACAACGCACTGATTTGGAACTTGAGTGGGGGATGCAAAATTGCCTGGTTACTTACATCCATTAAGTTTAGCATTTTATGCATACAAATGATATTTATGTGCAAGGTAGCAATATTAGTGAATTRTAGCATGCCTTCTAGACATTTTCTAGTAGAATTTATATCTAGCTTAATGGATTATAAACCATAAATCTGCACAATAGGATAATGTTGAAAATCTGTGTGCTTTGGATGATCTGTAGATGCTTAACCTTTGCAACTACATCCTAATGTATCAGGTTGTTAGACTTTGTGCAAAGTCAAGGGAAGCCGTTAGTTCACCTGTTGAACACTTAACCCTTCACTATCAGGTTGGTTTTTTGCTGATATCAAATTTGTTGTGGTTGGAATCTTGTGCCTATAGTCATGCATTTTTGAATCATCTTTCTTAGGTTCGTCATCTTGATACATCTGAAAAAAGTGAACTACACAAGTTGCAGCAACTGAAAGATGAACAAGGTGTGTTTTTGTCTCGTGGTCTACCCTGTTCATCCTTATCTGATTTACTTTATTAATTATTACGTTGTGTTATGAGCTTGCATCTTCTTTCTGAAATGTAGAAGATTGATCCTTGGCAGTGGCAGAGTTAGGACCCTAAGCATAGTGGAGGCATCAAAATACATTTCTAATTTTTATTATATAAAAGTATATTAAATTATAAAGATATTAAAATTTTATCTATTGGATGACAGTTCAAAATTTTATTTTGCAAGGTAAATCGATGTATGTTGGAAGATATTTAAAAAATARACCAAAACAATCTAAATATACCATATGCATAATAATTAGAACATGGTTCTTAAATTTAAAAATAAAAAAATATCTCTATACTCAAAATTTAATCTCTCTTTCTTTTTTGTATTTCTTTGTTTTGTGTTTGTTTTTCTGTTAGGATTTTAGGAAAGTTAATTAGTTTGAAAAGATTTCTTCATTTAAGAACTAAAGTAAACGATTTCTCCATTCAAACTGATCTGTTGAAGCCATAGACCAAATGGTTTATTCAATGAAACCATGCGTCGTATCATTTTAATCCAAGTGTCCAAATTGAGACTTGGTCGGTTTTGATGAGGAATAAGTTTAGTGTAATAGAACTAAATTTTGTCTTATCTTTATTTTTTTTTAATGACCGTTATTCATTTATTTTGTGAGGTCATAAATAAAACAATAGATAAATACATTAGAAAATTAAAAATATTATATGAAATTTTTTGTAATTGAGTGGGGGTCTGTGCCCCCACTCAACTACATGTGGCTCYGCCACTGTACCTTGGTATATTTGCATTTGCAACATTTATTTGATGACTTTTATAGGTGCAAGAGTTGTGCTTTATTTGATAAGTTCTTAAAAGAATATCTTCATTTATTTATTTGATTAGTTTTATTTATTCAACAGAATTCTTGTTCAAGAACAAATAAAATATCTTAACAGCTTTACTATATGGAAACTATATATACGAGATAAGGAAGCTAGTTTGCCACAGTTATACCAAAGTGCTTTCCACATCTCTCTTTTTGAGTTTTTCATTTTTAATTATTTTGTCAACTAGCAGCGTGTATTTCCTTGATAAAATTGCTTGACATTTGCGACTTATAATGTAACCAAAGTCTTAAAAGTCTTATTGGAGTTTGTAGATTTGAGTCAATAATTACTTAATTGTTTTCTTATAGCAGTTTTTTAAAGAAGCTCTATTGCTATATATCAGGGTTGATTAATGGACCATATATTTACTTACTGCTTATCYGCCTTTCAAATTTACAGGAGAATTGTCCAGCAGTGATGAGAAGAAGTATAAGGCTCTGAAACGGGCAACAGAGAGGGAGATATCTCAGAGTGCTGATGTCATTTGTTGCACCTGCGTGGGTGCTGGAGATCCTCGTCTGGCCAATTTTAGATTCCGCCAGGTGATTCAATTGGATTAAGCTTAAAGAGTTCCATTGATTTCATTAGCTTCTTCCYATAATAGTATTTATTTATTTCCCCTGTTGCTTTACTTAAACTTATAATTCTTTTACAGGTACTAATTGACGAGTCTACACAAGCAACTGAGCCTGAATGTCTTATTCCTTTGGTTCTTGGCGCAAAGCAGGTATTCTTTGTTTGCTTACTTATGTGGAACTGCTATTTGGCATTATTTTCTGACAGGAGGTTCTTTAGGTTGTGCTCGTCGGTGATCATTGTCAGCTTGGTCCTGTCATTATGTGCAAGAAAGCTGCTCGTGCTGGATTAGCCCAATCCCTCTTTGAACGACTTGTGCTACTAGGTGTAAAGCCAATAAGATTGCAGGTGATTCTCCTGGTTGATGCAACCCTGTGTTACTACCATTCTGGGGGTTGGGGGATTGTGAATTGGTTTCCTTTTTTCCGCTTGATGGTTTTTTATTTTGATTTCAAGCTATTCATGACACCAGAATTTTTTTATTCAACTTTATCGTCCCCCATTCTCTCCGTGCTGCACCATCACCTCCCCAATTTTGCAAAAATTTGGGAAATTAAGCTACTGCTTTTTTTTTTTTTTTTTTTTTTTTGTGCTGTTAATTCTTGAATACGTGTGTGGATTTTCCTTCAAAGTTAGCTTATGTGCATTATTCTTTATTGCTTTCTAAATGTTGCAGGTCCAATATCGAATGCATCCTGCACTTTCTGAATTTCCGTCCAACAGCTTTTATGAAGGTACTCTCCAGAACGGAGTTACAGTCAACGAGAGGCAATCATCTGGCATTGATTTCCCTTGGCCTGTGCCTAATCGTCCAATGTTTTTCTATGTGCAGGTAAACTCTTTTCATTTTCTCCTCTCTGTTATGTTTTCTTGATCTGAATAAACCAGAACATGTTATGTTTGTGCGGAGTACCTCACTGATGGCTTATTTGTTTTTTGGCACATTTCTAATCTCTTTGTTCCTCGAATATTTTATTTCTCTTTCTTCTTTTCTTTTTTTGGGAGAGAGCATTGAAATGCTTGGAGATAATTCAATAGTTTTTCCTCATCTGGAATATTTTTATTATCTGTTGTCTTCTTCGGTTGTTATCTTATTTGCCTAGATGTATGCTCAAAGCTGTGCGGTTTTATATACAGATGGGACAAGAGGAGATAAGTGCTAGTGGCACTTCCTACCTCAATAGGACTGAAGCTGCAAATGTCGAAAAAATTGTTACTACTTTCTTAAAAAGTGGTGTGGTACCCAGTCAGGTACGCGTGTATATCCTCTGCATGATTTGTTATTTGTCCAAATGTTGTTTTTACTGCAATTGTACTTTTTGACTTTTGCAGATAGGAGTTATCACACCGTACGAAGGTCAGCGTGCATATATTGTTAACTATATGTCAAGAAATGGATCTCTGAGGCAGCAACTTTACAAGGAAATTGAGGTTGGATGAGTATAAACGTGCATTGGTTGGATATGTACATTTTATTTTCTCCATAGAAAATGCTACATGATATGGTTGTTCTTTCATTTTCTCTCAGGTTGCAAGTGTGGATTCATTCCAAGGAAGGGAAAAGGACTATATTATACTGTCTTGTGTGAGGAGTAATGAACATCAGGTTGGTTTATATATTTGAAATTTTTCACAGTTCCTGTCTGAAGTTTTATATCCAGAATTCTAGAAATTGGTAGGATATCCTTGGGGGCTTTATCCACTGAAAGTTCTGCTGATCCTCATGATCATTCTGTCTAGGGTATTGGATTCCTGAATGATCCACGAAGACTTAATGTTGCCCTTACTCGAGCTCGTTATGGTATCGTCATCTTGGGAAATCCCAAAGTCCTGAGCAAACAACCACTCTGGAATAGTTTATTGACTCATTATAAGGTATTCCCACTGCTTTCTGGTTTATTTTTGCTGGGGAATGAAAGTCAGATTTCTTATGGAAACGTGGGTAGGAAAATGATGTTCTTAAGCGGCCTATCTGATGTCTTGATTATAATTCTTTTGTTTACCTGTTTAAGCCATCCAACTTTTGTGATCCTTTTTTCTTTCCTGTTGCCAATAGTCTTTACAGTACAAGYAATTTCATTTGCTATCTCTATTGTCATTATGAYGTGCCGTTGATGCTGCTTATCTAATTCTTTTTTTAGGAACACGAGTGTTTGGTGGAAGGWCCTCTTAATAACTTGAAGCAGAGTATGGTTCAATTTCAAAAGCCCAAAAAGGTGTGGTATTTTATGAAAATTCTTTSGGATTTACTTTTTTTCTTCATTTGCAGTCATAGATATCTTTCTCTCTGTCTCTGAGGACAGTGATAGTTGCTGATGATCTAATGCTGAATGATTATTTGTTCTTTGTCTCAGATCTACAACGATCGCAGACTTTTCTTTGGTGGTGGACCTGGGTTTGTTCCTGGTGATACCTTTGGGTCGGTCCCAACATCAAGCGCAAATGCTGATAGAAGAAGCGCTCGCTCTAGGGGTATGTAGCTTAAAAAGATTCTATTTGGCCACAATAAATTTAATTWMTCAAAAATTCTGTTTTAAATTGTCAAGTTGCAAAATAATTGGTTAAACCAAAATTGATTASTGATTAAGGGGTAAAATACATGTTATTGATCGCGGGGGCTGATCTTAAAGGGCSCAAATATCTCCTAATTGGCATCTTGGTAGTATGCTGAGTAACAAGCAGTGGTACTGGTCTTGGTGTACATTTTTGTTTCCATGCAAATGAGTAGCGCATATGTGTGTTGTTTCCCTCATCTTTTTGGTGGTTGATGGGAAAGTTGTGACTTTTGTATGWAGGAAGAGTGCTTAATCTCATGGAGYATGAAAGGTGCTCTTAATATCCCTTTTAGAAACATTTTTGGGAGAATCATGTTTTGTATAGATAGACTCATAAAATATTGGATTAAACATTGTACGTTGGGAGGAGGATAGCAACTTCAAGCATACAAGCACGTTATTTTTTTATTTTTATTTTTTTTGGAGCAGGTTCATACATATCACCCGGCCCTCCAAATGGCACACATAAAGCCAGTATGCACCCTACTGGTTACCCAATGCCTCGTGTTCCCCTCCCACATTATCATGGCACCCCACCCTCTCAACCATATGTCATTCCTACCCGTGGCGCTGTGCATGGACCTGTTGGAGCTGTACCCCATGTTCCACAACCTGGAAGCCGTGGCTTTGGGGCTGGGCGCGGGAGTGCTGGTACTCCTATTGGCAGTCATCTTTCACATCAGCAAGGCTCGCAGCAACCCATTGGGAGTCTTGGATCTAATTTTAGTTTTCCACCTTTGGAAAATCCTAATAGTCAGCCATCTGTTGGGGGGCCGTTATCTCAACCTGGCTATGTTTCTAATGTTAGTGATTTCTTTGTTCTACTTATTATTCTGTTTTCAATTCTGTGCCACATAATATGTACTTGTTGATTTCTAACATTATGCCTTGTCTTAAATGACAGATGACTGTTCAGGGACCAAGCCAGACATTCCGAGATGGGTTCTCCATGGGTGGCATGTCTCAGGTATTAGGTCGTTGGAATATAGAATTCTCTTGTTTCTGCTTTATTTAAATACCATAAGTTGACCATCTTTAAACTCTGAATCAGGATTTCTTAGGAGATGATTTCAAGAGTCAAGGATCACATGTTCCATATAATGTTAATGACTTCTCAACACAGGTATAAAGTTATATAACCGTCTCGGTATAATATAAGTAAAAGATTCTGCAAAATTATCCTTTTTCTCCCCCTCCCCCCTTCTCTCTCTTCTTCCTTTTGTCTCCCTCCTCCTTTAATCCATTCCATTTTTGCTGTTCTTTGTGGGGGCTCCTTTGATCTTTGATAGATGTGCCCCACTGAACCTTGCTTGTTGCTATGCAGGCTTCTCAAAGTGGATATGCTGTTGATTACGTTGGTCAGAGTGCACAAGGTGGATTCCCTGGAAGCTTCTTGAACCAGAACTCACAAGCTGGTTTCTCTCGCTTCGGTGCTGGAAATGATTTTATGTCTCAGGTTTTGTGACTTTATTGATTGTTTTCCTCATTTTCTTAGAGAAGTTGATGCGAGATCTCACATGCATTATCTTGCTATTTGGATATTAGATTGTATGTATATCTTAGCCTTGGTTTGGAAAAAGGTTATCCCTAGTTGTGCTATGTATGATTTTCATGTTTGTGTGGATTTCCTTTTGTATACTTCTCCACAGGCTGTTTTGATTGACACAGTTGGTTGATTTGCATAGGACTATATGGCTCATGGTTCACAAGCTCTATTCACGCAGGCTGGATTTAATGATCCTTCTCAAGATGAAGCTTCTCAGAACCATTTTGGTGTGGCAAACGCCAATGCTTTACAGTCTCAGGTTTCTCCCTTCAATATTCTGGTTTATGTTGAAATTTTATTGTGATAAGTATCAATTTTGCTTGTAATGTGGATACACTTTGGTTCTTCTGGCCATCATGATCTATTTCAAATTTTAAATGATTTCTGAGTTTCAGTTGACTTGCTTATTTTATCTGCTTAGTCATAAAATCGATTCAATTATCCTGCCCCGTTCAATGGTTTGTGAATTGTTTTGATGATTACAGAGTATGCTCAATCCACTTTACTCTCAGCCATTTGGCCACTACAACACRCAGCCACTAAACTTGCAATCTAGTCAGCAGCAGAGCCAGCAGGGTCAAGGCTCCCAAAATCAGAAACTCCATTATAATGGTTGAGTTTATGGCTCTTTTAGCGATGATGGGTTTTAGTCTTTGCATTCAGCAACTTGATTCGTGCTGTTATATGTGATCCCATACTGCCCTAAGATGCAGTAAGGAATCAAAAATAATACGGATGGCTTGATGGAAGTACCTGTTTTGGATGATTGGATCAGCCAGTTGGTTCCAAAGAATTGCTGTGTCTTGGAGCAAACACAGATGGCACATCTAGTGCTGAGGAGAATGAAAACCCCAAGTTTCTTCGTGGAATTATATAGCTTGCAGAGAAAAGGTAAAGTTGTACTCTTACACAGAGCATTACATGCCTTGATTTTGTCAGAAAGGTGGGTTATTCCGGAAGCGGCGCTTTGAGGGAGGTGCCATTTGGGGCATGAGTGGCCACAGCTGTGATTTTTGTACAGCACAGGCAGGAGACTTGCCCAAACCTTTCTGCTCTTCCTGACATGTAATTTTACTCTCAAAAAGTATTTACAACTGGATGTTGATGATAGTTATCTGTATTGTTGCAGGCAATGTTTCTGCTATGAGATATTTTAGGTATATAAATGTGTGCGCTAATATTAGTTGACCAAAAATTATTTGCCCCAGGGAATTCCTTTTTGTGGATTAGTGTAGGTTTTGCTCTTGGGGAGTGTCAACCAGCATTATGCTGAGGATAGTGAATGATTGGAGTTCYATAGTTCTTAYGTGTTCCAGTTTGGTTGCATTATACTAAGTATCATGCCGTGTTCCGTGTAATTGTTCCTTTAAAAGAGCTCATTCTTTCCTCGGCTTTGTCATTTGTTGTCTTGAACATGTTATACATTCATGCTTTTCTCATGATGTAAAGYGTAAAAAGACAGAAGTTGCCTTTATCAAGTCTGGCTTTACAAGAAAGCACTGACCCACCTGTAGAGTTATTRACTGTTAAAGAGTATACGCAGTCGACATAGACTACTCCAAATTACTACTGACGGCATGAAAATATGAGTTAAAACTAGTAGTAACTTGAGTGTTCCACAATTGGCCACCAGGCTTCCGAAACCTTTCCATCGTCGTTGGATAGCATTAACTGAAAAACTGAAAATGTCTCCCCGGCGCTAGCGTCCGCGTCTTCCCGCAAAACGTCGCCTACTTCACTGGATAGCTTAATGATTCCAAAACCTTAGCTCGCCAACTCGTTTAGGCTAGCTGTAGTCCATGGTCTTACCTCGCTTGCTGCCCACACCGCTGTTCCCTCCCCATAAATTTTCTTCAGCGTCTTGGCCAGCGCTGTCATCTCCGCCGCATCAAAGAACACGTCGGACAACAGGACCAAGTCCGGCTGCGCCAATCCACTTAGCTGAACTGGCAATTCCGAACCCCAGACAAGTTGACAAACCTTCACCCGGTCTCYGAGCCCATTGACCTCACGTTACAGGAATCAGCGGTTCGATATTCGTACGAAAAACTCGGGTCGCGCCAAGTCTTGCCGCATTCAAGCCGGAAAGTCCAGTTCCGGCACCGAGCTCCGCCACGATTTTGCCGTTGAAGTCGTAACCCAGTTGAGCTTGTGCTGACAACCACTGTGATAAGACCATGGCCGAGTCCCAAACCCAGGCTCCAGAGAGTGCCCTGCCTGTTCCGGAGTCGCACATATCCTCCATCTCGTGTATAACTAACTTGTTTCGTTCCGCAATCTCTATTTCTCTTATGCYCATGATTGGCTTGTGATGAATAACGTATTGCAAGGTTCACGCGTCGCCTTCAACTGCGTATTTATRCATGGAAATTCTAGATAACAAAGATTCTGGTGGCTGCCTTCCTCCCTTGTTCTCTGTGTKGGGTTTGACATTTAACCACCATTTGATTCCACAGGTGGCTGGGATTTTGGTTCAATGTGTTCGCCAATTTGATTTAGATGTTTCTTTATGCTTGTGCTCTCCCGACTACATGATTCTAATATCGCTTTCCGTTTATGTATTCTGCTTATATCTCACACATTGCAAGTGTTAWCAATTTGATTTAGWCTGTTTCCTTTYATAATTCTAGAGTAGATAAGAACGACGAATCGAAAAGTTCTCTACAATTAGAAGACRTGAAGAGGATTTCTTGTATCTAATCATACCATTCTTATTGATAATTTCGAAACAACTTTGATMYTACGATCGTAGCATGACGTTGTTTTAGGGGTGCATGAGTTTGCTATACTAGGGGAAGCCAAAGGCATCACTTTCTCCTCTTCCTTACCTGAACGGCAATCTTCTCCTTTGGCCTTCACGTGCCCTCCGTCCCCAAAAATAAAGGACCAAGCCTTCTTTTACTAGAGGTTTTGGTGCATTTCGCAGTACCTTGTTTCCTGGATAGGCRATGGGCTCGAACGCTGATCCTAACTCGACCGGCCTAACCCGAACTTTCTCGGACTCAAAATCAGTTGACTTCGAATTTGGGTGTTTCTAAGTCTTATCAGTCCTAAACATTTTTTTCGTTATTTTTAATTTCAATACTAATTATGCTTTTATTATCTAAGAAACAGTTTAATTAATATATTTATCATTATTATTAAAAATTATTTTTATGATGTTTATTTTATGTGATCCTGATGTAAATACTTCATCTATTTTACATTTATTAATTAAATTATGAATGATATTTATAATGTTGTTTTATTCGATGTGAGAAATGATGTTTTAATTTATTTGAATTTCATTTATTGGGGTTTGAATGTTTAATATTTGAAGTGTTTATTTTTATTTATTCTTTCATTTGTTTTTGTCTTTGTCTTTATTTGTTGTTCTTTTTGTCAAAATCGAGTTCAGCCTGGACTGGACTTGAATGTGAGTTGAGTTATGCCCGAGTTTAACTTTCTTGAGCTCATTCGGGCCAAGCTCGAATTTKAGCTAAGCMGCACCAATCCAGGCTGAGTTTTGGGTTGTTTCTCCTGGTGTTACACTCTCTTCGGCACTTGCTAACATGCCYTGGTGCTTAGTTTCTCATGGCGATCCAATCTTCCTCTATGCCTCGTTTATGCTCTTCACTTCAAAGTGTTTGGCTTGAAATTTAACCAGTATTGAACGAGTTCTTAATTGACGTTTTATCTGGGAGAGTTTGATTTGAATTTATCAATCGAAATTACAATTGATTTGATTGAAGGGTCATTCACAATGAGAATCACAATTCTTAATGGTTGGTTCAAATGTTGGAATGAATATTATGGTGATAGATAATGCGAGGTTCAACTCAAAACAGTAATGAATATAAGTCAAAAAATGCTAATTTTATTCCTAATAGTTAATGTATTCTTTTTCAAAAATTGACATTAAATTCAACTCCATGAGAATAATTGAGATTTTTTTATTATAAATTTTGATTCATAAGTTTGGATCAATGGTGATTAATAGGAGGCAAGGACAGAATGGGTGATAGTGGAGGGTAACCATTGAGTTATTTCCATTCTCGCTATCCTCAATCAAACACCGTTAATAGAAATCATTATTTCTTATTTTCAGAATATTTTTAAAAATATTATTATTATGTGGGTAATATTTGTATTATATAAATCATAGTGCCCAACATATCTTAATCAATATATGAATTGGCCAATAAAATTCCAACACAGCCAGGATACTAATGGTTTAAATTAATCTGCAGTTTTACACTTGTTATGCGACGAAGTCTTAGTACAAATACTATTTTGCAAGCAGGAGAAGTCAATAGACAAACAGGCCCTGATTGAGCTCCCGACCAATAAACAAAGGTCACTGTTTTATAGTATTATCTTTCTGGGTCGCTGTATCCGAAAATGCCAATCTATTGGAGGTACGACAATTCCCAACGAATCTTGACCACAATCTTAAAGTAAAAAGATGTTCTCTAAGAATTATTATCAATATGGCTACCTTTGATAACAGTGGACAAATCCATTYCCCTTTTCAAACCAAATCCTAGTGATTTAGGTTGAATTGTTCACTTTTTGGTTGGAAGATTATTTCCCATTTGGTGTTTGGCTGAGCTTATTTCGGGAAACAATAAGGTTTTGTTTTTCATGTTTCTCCGGTTCTCTAATTTTATTTTTGCATCGTCTTGAAGTCCGATTTTAATGAATAATATTAGGAGAGATCAACAGGAAGTATTTGAATAGTTAGAATTATATACCAAAAGTTGTCATCGTGTGATATTATGAAGTTGATGCATAATTATTAAAGAAATTTTAAAAATTGCTCTGATTTTAATTTAAAATTTGATCTAAGCTTACAATTAATAGTAGATCACATACTTAGCATTCAAAATTTCTATGTAAAATGGATTTTGCATAATCTCAATTGTCTAATTTGAGATAGCTTTTAACGTGTCGGGAAAGAAATTTTTAATAAAAATAAAAATTGACGTGTTAAAAGATATTCATTCAAATATATTTCAAGAATTTTAATTTCAGGAAAAAATCTAAAATATAAAAAA
>MEJB01000002.1:5394789-5482539 GCA_001752375.1 Rhazya stricta | reverse complement strand
TGTAAGTTTAGATTGCGACAAATAAAAAACAAATCCAAAATGAGAGAAAACAACAGAACGTGTAATACCATAAGTACCCTCAGACATATTTAGCACCGGAAAATAGGGGGAAATTACAAATGTATATAAAATCTCTTAAGAGTGGCATTCCCGAAACTTATGGCAAAAGACAAGGGTATATGTGTACAAAAAGAGCRTCATCATTTCCATCGTATAAAAGGGCGACAAAGACTGGATCTGCAACGGAGGAGTCCAGCTATGCACATTCAAAGACGCAGAGGGAAACCGATCACTCACTCACTCTCTCTCACACACACACACACACACACACACAACAGTCCTTCCTTTGCTTGGACTCCTCAAAGACTTTCTTTTACTTCCCTTCCCTTTCTTCTCGAGTCTCTACCACACCAAAAACACACACTCACCCACGCACATAGTTTCCCATTTCTCTCTCTAACTCTCTACATAGCTCCATTCGTATTCCATTCCTCATTCATTCATTCATCTATCCAATATTTATTCATCAGTCAATATATTCAATAAACAATTCCCCATTCATAGAGCTGCACAGGAAAAGGCACAGCAAAGCATAGCCCCCACTACCATCACCATCATCAACAACGTATCTTTCAGGGAAACAAAACTGCGAAAGAGAGAGAAAATATTCATATCAGATTCTCCAGAATTTTTCTCTCTTTCTCTGGTTAGTCAAAACTCTCTCTCTATCTCTCTGTCTATATATATATACTGTGTTTGGAGTAAATTGTGCTTGAATTGAAGTGAATTTTGGAGTTCGAATGGCGTTTATATTAGAAGTTTATTTATGTGTGTTTTTATTAGTTAAATGACAAGTTCATATAGTACATGTATATATGAGTGCGCGTGTGGATGAGTGATGGTTTATTTTACTGAATAAAATATTTTTCGTTCGATCTGCATTTCATAGTTGCATCGAAAATTGTTTTTTTTGTTTTTTTTTTGGCGATCGTCAATGTTTGATCGGATTCTCTGTTTGAATGCTTGTAATATCCATGATTAAATATATGAACCCCTACTGAGAAAAGAAAAGAAAGAAGAAGTGATTGCATGAYCAGMAATATTTGCCCTGAGTTCCTAAATGCACTCGCATAAAGGAAGTATGCAACTGCTCTGCTTTATGTTTATGTTGTCCTTTTCCTTTTTCCTTTTTGGATTGAAATTTGGTGCTTATTTCAAATTTTTATTTATTTAATTATTTCCATTGACTTTGGGCTTGGAGTATTGTCAATGTAATTCCCGGTAACCGTTTCTTAAGGAGTTTCTGTTCTTTAATCTGGAATATGTTAAAGTTATTCAATCATTGAAAATTAAAGTTTATTTGTTTCCATAATATCATGTTCAGAGCTGTAATGGTAATGCTGGAGCAACTTTCTAGCTCAAACTGGCACGAAAAGATAGAAACAGAGAAAGTGAGATATGTGATTCCTCGATTGCAGTTATCATTCTGGCAGCTTCAGAATTGTCACTTCTATCGGTTACTTTTGCTTGATTATTTTTTTTAATGGTGAAGCTCTATAATTCTGAAACATAGTAACATGGCATTTGGATTGTGGCTTGTTTGAGAGTGTCCAGAAAGGAATAATCTTTATCATAGTAATGTTTGCTTGGGCCACTTACTTTCAATATTATTATTTGGAAGATCCAATTTGGTACTGAGAGATGGATCCACTTGCAGGATATGAACGTGCATGATTTCCTGCTCTCGAGCTACTGGGTAGCAGTCTCTTTTTGATAAATTGCAAGCAGTCTACCTTGTACATCTAGGATTTCACGAGACTTCTGAAGATTTTCTGAAGCAGCTCTTACATTTCATTGAGTTTACCAAGTTTGAGTGGCAGCCTGAGACCTAACAGCTCCATTCATGTGTTGAAGTTTGTAAATTTTGGTTCATTTCAGGTTGTGATGTGTCCAGCGCAAATCTGGTACTACCTCTGCTGGTGGATTTTTTTYGGACATCTTCTAATAACTGCACCATCTGTCTGCTTAGGGGAATACAGAGCTAAGCCATTTGAATATGGAAAGGCATTGCTCATTCATTCTGTCTCAATTTTAAGTAATAGCTCTGCTTTTAGCCTTCAGGAATCAAAATTTAGGACACATACAAATGATTTGGTTTCTTGTGAGGATCTTGAAGGTGTTGGATCATTTGGTAGCACCTGCCAGCTGAAGTCGAATCTGTATGTAAATTCCAATATATATGTTCATGGCACAGGAAACCTGGAGATACTTTCTCATGTTTCAATTGTTTGCCTCATTGAAGGATGTACAATAAGTTTCAATTTATCTGGAAACATTAAAGTGGGTGAAAATGCTGCCATAGTTGCAGGTTCTATAGTTCTCTCTGCTGTCAGTCTGACTATGGGTCCTAACTCTTCTATAAATACGACAGCACTAGGTGGACCAGCTCCCTCTCAGACCAGTGGGACGCCAGTTGGCAATGATGGAGCTGGTGGAGGGCATGGTGGCCGAGGTGCATCCTGTCTGAAAACTAATGAGAATAACTTTTGGGGAGGTGATGTTTATTGTTGGTCTACTCTCTCCAGGCCATGGTGTTATGGGAGTAAGGGTGGTGGCACATCCGATAACCATAAGCTTGGAGGAAATGGTGGAGGACGAGTTTTACTTGATGTCAAGGACCTTTTGTCTATTAATGGATCAGTAACTGCAGAAGGTGGGGATGGTGGAGCCGAGGGGGGAGGCGGATCAGGCGGAAGCATCATTATTCATGCTCAAAAGCTGTAAGTTACCGTCCTTTTGGGCTAATTAGACATATCTTTCTGATTCAAGAAGATGAATGATTTGTGCTTATTTAAGTGCCTACTAAAGGAAAAAGGCAACAGAATTCCTTGGTAGTTAGTCAGGAGGACCCATAGACATGAGGAATTACCAAGTATACCCAGATAAAGTAGGATAATGGAACTATTTGAGAATCTTTTTATCAGTTTATGCAATTCTATATCACCAACAAGAAGAAAAGTGAGAAAAAAAAAAAATTCTGATATATCTGGTTTTGCATATATGAAGAGAAGTCCTTGTTTTGTATGAACTCCTTGGCATGACAGGGCGCATAATATTTGGTGTCTAGGTTTACTACTCTGTATTTCTATATATTTTTTGAGTTTTGCATTCTAGTTTAATATGCAGCTGTTTGGACCATTGGCAACACTTCGTTTTCAATCAATAAATCTAGAGTATGTTTAATGCACTGCTACTTGTCTATCTTAGTCAGTATACAACTAATTGTATGATTAAGCACCCAGATGATCTAGGATATCAAGAATATGTTGATAAAGGATGATTTTGCTTAGCTTGTTGGTTGTTCCTGAAATCATTTTATGATGTAGACATTGGAGAGAGTTGATAATTTAATGTCTTTCAGTTTAAAGGATATCACACAAGTGTCCTAACTGTTTGAACTGAGAATAACTGTTTTCAATTTTTGGACAAAAGGGGAAACATTTTGATAAAGGTAACAAGGAATTAACTAAAATAAAATTTTGGGGTTTACTTATTGCTTGAAGAGATGGGTGTCCAACAAGAAGCTTCATTACTCCATGGAAGGGGAATAGCTGTATGATAATTTAGGATGCATTTTCTGTACGGTTAAAAGGAAAGCTGAATTGGTGATATAGCAAAGTGGTTATGGGAGGAAAAGTACAAGAAATGCGGTTAGCACAGTGTGGATGTATAGGAAGAAAACCARTGCAAGATTTGGATCACATATAAGAGCTAATGAATAATGGATAGATATGGTTTGGTTCTATATATGCTAGAGAAAAGTTAGGCCAAGCATGACAGTGAATGAATGAACGAGGTTTTATTTCATTTGCCACTCTAGTATTTGATTGCAAGTGGATTGAAGTACTCTTTGTTGTGTGCAAAATTTCTTCTTTTTCAGTATTCTTGGATTGGATCTTATTTTGTTTGTGTTAGACTTTGAGGCCAAATTACTTAAAATAAAAGATCATAGGTTTTGTATCAAGTGTACAAAGTTTTATCTCTTTATTCTTTTGAATGGATAATGCTAAGTTTGGTTTGTGCAAGGCAAAGGGGAGGGGAAGAGGAATGGAGAGGACAAGTGCTCCAATGGGTGATCTTTTGTTTAATATGAGAGAGGGGGAAGAGGGAGGTGAGAAGAAAGAGAAATTCTTCCTCTGAACTCCTCCATTTTGGGAGGGAAAGAAATTCTAATGTGGAGGGAAGGTAATACTATACTGCATACAAAGTGAGCAGGAAGCATATTGTTTTTTTTTTTTTTTTTTTTGGGGGGGGGGAGATGATCCGACTTTGTGTATTAAGTCATTAGATACTGATTATATATCACAGTCCTTGATAGCGTAAGATTTTAGCTCAGGATTAATTTGACAGGGTATTAATGAGGATGGTCCTGCTTCATATATTGCCACCACTTGATGAAATTGTAAAATGTACCTGTGCTGTGTCGATCAGTAAAGAAGTTGTTCAACCCAC
This sequence comes from Rhazya stricta, assembly GCA_001752375.1. Taxonomy (NCBI): domain Eukaryota; kingdom Viridiplantae; phylum Streptophyta; class Magnoliopsida; order Gentianales; family Apocynaceae; genus Rhazya; species Rhazya stricta. The sequence continues at coordinate 5,478,027 of MEJB01000002.1, read as the reverse complement.
AAGTGTGGAGGCATATTAAGTTAAATTAGGCTCCTATCTAACAACACAGACTTTAGATGATATTGTAATTTAACAAACATAAAGAAATGATAAGTCTCACTTGGAACACATGAATGCTCATGAACTGGCCTYAACTAATTTGTGTATTGTATAATCTAGAAAATATTTGAATATTAAGCTCCTTAGACATCAAAATAATGTTTAGATTATAATAATTTAAACCTCGTCCTGTTCTGATTTTTCTTTATTTGTCAAATAGATAATGGAAACCCCAAGATACTTGGGATAAAGAAAGATGAGGTCCCATTTCTTCAAGATATAGATAAAGGCAAAAAAGTTGCTTGCTCTATCCTGCAAATTTCAAATTCCTTTAATGCCATTAAACTTTTAGTACTGTGTCTCTACATAACGCACATTCAATGTTCAACTTGTAGTTTTCCTTCTTGTGGATTCCCCTTTTTTTTTTTTTTTTTTTTTTTTGGGGGGGGGGGGGGGGGGGGGAGAGTAGGATCTGTCATTCCGTCTCCTTCCTCCAATTCTTCAGCTTTGCAGTGCTGGGTGCAGGCATGACGTTCTTCTCATTTAATAAGCTGTATAAAAGTTACAACATTAATGGGGTACCTTATGGTGAAGCAGCAAATGATTGGAAACATCATCAATTCCCTTGGTTAAGGAATCATCTTGAACACTTCTGTCCTCAGATACTCAGCAGTCAAGATTTAGTCCCTGTGCTTCATATCACTTCAAAAGTGCTACATACCTTGACTTTGCATCCCAAATGACTTCCTGAACATCCTACTCTTCATCTGAACATCAGAATGTCAAAGGATTTCTCAGCAAACTGTGCGGCCATGGTTTTAAGCAAAATGAGTGATCAAGAGTAGTACAAGAATTTGGGCTTATATAAATATAGATGCCTGATACATCAAATTAGCTTTATTCGATGGATATTTTAATGTTTATCCTGTTGAAAGAATTAAAAGAGTGAAAGCAAAATTTATTTACCCAAAAAAGAAAAGAAATACTTGTTGGATATCTGCCGCCCTCATTTTATGACTAATGCCAGAATTCTCAGAATATCAAGTATGGAGTAGGCCTGATATTATCCAGAAAGATGTTAAAGAGGAAACATGGTGTATCTCAACAAGTATGGGTTTTTATAGACACTGCAAGTATTCTTATGGATTGATTGTTATCTTGTATCTATTAAATGCCCATCCCAACTTCGTTGTTCATCACAGGTTTTTAAGTTAATGTTTTGTTTTGTTTTGCTCTTTTTCTTTTTCCTTTTCATATTTAATTTCAAACTTTTCTTGTTGCAATCTGGAAACTATTATCTTGCTAACAATTTCATGCCATCTTAACTTTCATTTTTGTGGTTTGACTGAATTAGGAAGGGATTTGGTATCATTAGTGCTGCTGGTGGAAGGGGATGGGGTGGAGGTGGTGGAGGCAGGATTTCTCTCAATTGTTACAGCAAACAAGAAGACTTAAAAGTAACAGTACATGGTTTGTACTGATACACCTGTGTCTTGTAGTTTCTCATTAAAGAAAGATTTCTTGATTGAATTTCTTTATTGCCTGGACTTTTTTCTGACTACAGTCAAGGTTTGCACTCAGAACACCAGAATTATCTGATAGACGTCTTTTGTTTTTCAGTGACATTATTAGCTCAATCATGAGCATATCCAGTGAACTCTTCTTAAAACTCTTACTGGGTTATGTCTTGAATCAGGATGATGTTACTGATGTCCGTGCATAGACACACTAGTTTTAGATAACATGTATTACATGCATAAATGTTCAATCATATTTATACAGCATATCCCATCATATAGAGATATATCTATGCTCGTGTTGTATGTTAAACAATATGTGATTTCTGATACTAAGTTTGACAAACTTTACTCTTTCCATGCAAACTTATTTATTGATAGGTAACCTCCCTTCTAGGATATATAGATCATTCTCTTGATATTTTACTTTTGTCTCCCTCCTCTCTCTTTTGATATCCGTATGTATTTTTCCTCCCTCATTTTGAATCTAGAACTCTAATGTTGGATTGTTTGATGCTTTTGTGTTTCTTGGACTTTTCGTAAGAAATCTGAGGTTGACTTTGTAAGTACTTTTGGTTGATGTTTCCACAGTGATGTTATCTCCTCTAATCCATCAATGGCATCAAGTAGGAAAACTCGATGGTTAGAAGAAAGCATGCGCAGGTTGATACTTAAAAGGGAATCTCAAAGTGACATACTTTCTCTCTATTGGATTAATGTAAACAGTTTCTTACTTAGGTTAAGGACCCATGCTGCTGATTTGAGTAAATCAAAGTGACTCATTAGGCCAGACAAGAGTTTCAACCACATATATGTCTGAAACAATTATGGAAAGGCAATCTTGACTCTCAAGTGCACTAGAAATAATGGAGATACCATAGAGGTCCTCGCCAATTGTCTGACCTGATTTCATGATTTCATAAATTAGCTAACCGGAGCTTCTCTCTAGTATGCCACATTGCAAAATTGCTTTGTGATATTCCTTTTCTTCCTGTCTCTGGCATCTGGTTTAGARTAAGCTTTTATTTTTATTTTTATTTTTTTAGTTACGTGATCTTGGTATGCTTGCAGGCGGTTACAGTATTGGATGTGCCCTGAATGCTGGAGCTGCAGGTACTTATTTTGATGCATCAGTACTGAGTTTACGGGTTGACAATGACAATATGACCACAGAAACAGAGACTCCTTTGCTGGACTTTTCTACTAGCCCTCTGTGGACAAATGTGTACGTGGAGAACAGTGCAAAAGTTTTAGTGCCTTTGCTTTGGACAAGAGTTCAGGTCCTTCTTAATTCACACTACTCTACAGACGTAAATGTGTGCATACATATGGACCATCACTTGAATGTTTTTTTGGGTTACATAGGTCATGATGATGAATGTTTTTTTAAATCTTCTTCTCTAACACRTAAGCTTCCGAAGTTATGCCTCAAAATGAACTTTCCTCTTCTTCTTCTTTTTTATCTGCTGCATTGGTCTGCAGATTTATGCTTGGGGATAAGAATCCTTTTCTTCCATCTTGACCAGCAAGAATCTTAGAACTTTTAGGAGGTTGAGGTCAACAGAGGCTATTATTACTTAAAAGGAACTTAAAGTTCAGATGATTTGTCTCGGACCATTTATAAAGTTACTTGTCAAAGTTATGTACCTGAAATAGTTTTGCACATGTGAAGGGACAGTAATTTCTTCTTTGGTCCACTCTTGTTYTTCTGGATTACTCCTACCCTGACAAACTGTGTTATTTTATAGCTTAGTCCTTTCATGTAGAAGTTGAGTTAGAAATGAATTTCCTTCATGGGGAACTTATCAGAATAGTCTTCAAGAACTATCTTGATAGCATATGCTCCTTTTCGTTCCATGTTACAGCTCTCAGGAAGTTACTACTTAAGCTAATGTGATTGTTATTAAATAAGTGATTACCGCCTCATCAATTGTGAAGATTAGGTACTTTGTACACGATAAACTTTACATGATCTGTTTCTTTTTGAAGGTTAGAGGCCAAATTAGTCTGCTGTATGGAAGCAGCATAATTTTTGGGCTGTCCAATTTTCCAGTCTCAGAATTTGAGGTTGTCGCAGAAGAACTTCTGATGAGTTATTCTGTCATAAAGGTACAAAGTTCCTTTCGCATCTTCTTGCTCTTATAGACCTAACTTTGGTTGATCTATTTATTTTCATCTGGATATAGCTGAGTTGTTAAAAGAATTTATTCATTTCCTTGATTCGGCTGAAAGATAATCTTTCTCTGTTTCCTTCTTATTGTCCTCCTTTCAACATGTCCCATGATTGTCCACCTTCAAAAGTCAAAATCAAGGAAAAGGAGTTCCTAAGTTAACTTTATAAAGTTACTTTATTTCCTTTATTGAAATATCTTACACGGTTTGGCTATGGAAGCGAGTGTCTTTTTTATCAGGAGATGTGCATTAATTAAAAAAATCGAATCCCTTGTGCATATCTTTGAAGGAGATATTAATTTTGATGGAGGAAATCCCAATCTTGTAAGAACTTTTGACCTTTACTTGGAACTGATGATAACTTGCTTAACTTTTTGCTATCTCCATTAAGTGGTTGCAACGATTTGAGTAAGCAAACTTAATGTAGTTTTACATTTGAGATTGGACACCGAAAAGAAAAATATGAGATTATTTCTTTCTAAAACCTTATCTGAGGGTCTTCCAGTAGTAAAACTAAAATAGGTTCAAATCCCTAATCAATTAAAGTTGCTGCTTTGGCAAATAACTTTTGAAACRTGCAAATTCTGATAAAGAGTAAATCTGAGAATCGAAAGGAAATACCAGACCAGTTCTTGAACCTAAAAGGAGGACTTCCCAATTATATTGGTGGTTTTGACAGGGAAAGCCCTTATATCTGTATTTAGAACCTGTATTGTGCTCTTCCAGGTAGATGGGGCTTATTTTGCACTACTAATTGGTATGGATTTTGAAATGTGATGGTCAGAGTTTTAGAGGCCAGACATGTCTACGGCTTGCCMTGTTTACAAATAGCTCCAGAATTCTTCATTGTTTGCTATATTGTGATAGTGCTYGCTTGTTGCATCTTGAGATTTTCACTTTGAGAGCAGGATATTCTGTCTTTTCTTTGTAGGACCCAAAAAGTATAAATCCTAAAATGTTACATTCTGTAAGTTTTTTATATCTTTTCTCGAGAGGAATTGGGTTCTTTAATGATCTGAAATCAGCATAACAGATGGCAAGTCTTGTGTGCACACATGAATCCTTCCATTTCTCTTTACAAGGAAGCATCTTAGTTTCACCACTTCTGGCATATATTTCTTAGTTYAAAATGTTCTTTCCATCTTTTTGTCCATCATGCTACATGATTCATAGTATTGCTTTGTTATTCTTCTTCAGAAGTCCATGAGTTGTACGCCATAATTGTATTTTGATCCAGGTGTATGGTGCCCTAAGAGTAGCTGTTAAAATGTTGCTTATGCTGAACTCGAATATTGAAGTTGATGGTGGTGGAAATACTGTTGTTACTACATCTGTCCTTGAAGTCAGGAATCTTGTGGTTCTGAAGGTAGCTTTATGAAAGATACTCCATATAACTTTTACACAGATGTTAATCCTTGTGGGAATTAGAGCTCTGTTCCCTCTCTTTTCAGGGAAATTCTGTCATCAGCTCAAATGCAAATTTGGCTCTATATGGACAAGGACTTCTTGAGTTGAGTGGTCCTGGTGATGCAATCAAAGGCCAGCGACTTTCCTTGTCACTATTTTATAACATTACTGTAAGATTTTAAGACACGAATGTGACTTATTTCTTCCGATTCTGAGTTTGCATTAAATGTGCAGATTGTTTCCCAAGGTTGAGGTATTTGGCTTGCCGGTAAAAGATTCAGTTGTTTAGAATGTTATTTGAACCTCCTAGCTTCCGAGAAATGCGATAAAACTTATTGTATGCAAAATTTTTGATGAACTTCCTGCTGCTTACCCTCTATAATTATCTTAGTCATAGGAGCCACATTTATCGTGGATAGTATTTGGTTGATCTTGGTTGCCATTGTTTGTCTGCCAATGGTTGAAGCATCAACATTTGGTACTGGATTTGCTTTTCTGTTGTGCCAAAGCAGGAATACATAGGTATCTACCGGTTCGAAAAGTACTATGAGCAACAGTTCAATAAGAAGTATTCACCTCGATAAGTGAGAAAAATGTTCTGAATTATGTTCTCAAACTTATCAAAAGAGAAATGTGCTGCTTAAGTTCTTCTGCAAAGACCAACTCATTTGTTAAATATCTAAGCATATGTATGATTATGTTTGTATAGGTAAAAAATACCATCCCATAGTGAACATGTTCAAGAAATCTTAAGCGACAATAAATATTGTGGTGAGTTCGTCACACATGGTTTGCCAATAAGAGTAACTAATTGGATCATTCTTGGACAAGAGCTGCTGTAATGACCGAAATCTTCTGGTATTACAAACTAAATGCCTCTTCCAGGATTAGAAGCATGGCACATGGATGTTGTTCTTTTTCATGCTTGTCCTTTTTATTTACTTCGATTTATCTACCGAGTAGTTTGGATTTCATTTTTGTACCCAACTTACTGCCTCCATCTATTTCTTACTAGGGTGTGAAGCCTCTAAAATCTTTATCTCACAGAACATTTCTTTTCTTTAATTTCTTTTTCCAGGTCGGCCCCGGATCTTTACTTCAAGCTCCCTTTGATGATAACAGTAGAAATATGTAAATACATTTTCATGTCCTATATCTTAGTGCTTGATTTTCCAGTCATGCAGAAGTTCTTTTAAAACTAAGAGGTTGATATGAGCTTTCTACTCTGTCAAATAGGGTAACCAAGTCACTTTGTGAGAGCCCAAAGTGCCCAATGGATTTGATTTTCCCACCAGATGATTGTCATGTTAATTACACATTGACCTTTTCTCTTCAGGTGAGGAATTTTAGTTTGCAATCTAATCTGCCAGGAGGAAGTTGTTTCTTAAAAATATGGAGTTTAAATCTGTATATTTTACCATATCAATAGTAACTTTTCTTGAATTTAAATCTGTATATTTTAAATCATAGTAAATCTGTATATTTTACCGTATCCTTGTTAGATTCTGAGCTTGAAGCATATCTATATTTGCAAAGTTCCCAATTTCTGGATCTTTTTTCCTTGCATAATTCCTTTTGGTTTTTCTTCTGAAGAATTATAAATGGGATAAGATTATTGTTTCTGGTTCAAAATTTGTCAGATCTGCCGTGTTGAGGACATTGTTGTGAGTGGTGTAATCAAGGGGAGTATTATTCACATCCACAGGGCAAGAACTGTCGTTGTGGACAATGATGGCATGATAACTGCCTCAGAATTAGGTAATTTTGTCCGGGCACAATCTAGGTTTTGTTGTGTTGCAGTCACTTCCATTGGCATCTCTTTAGTCATTGCAGGATTGGGATAAAATAGCCTTGTCCTCCATTACTGAGGTTTCAAACTAGAGGATTCTCATTAACTGGTGGCGCTTTACAGGTTGTAGTAATGGGGTTGGCAGGGGAAACTATTCCAATGGGGCTGGTGGTGGTGCTGGACATGGAGGAAGAGGGGGCTCTGGATTTTTCAATGGAATAGTTAGTGAAGGTGGTCAGAGATATGGTAGTGCTGATCTTCCTTGTGAGTTAGGAAGCGGCTCTCAGGGTTCCAATCTATCCTGTGAACGTGTTACTGGAGGAGGAATCATTGGTAACCATTTAAACTTCATATTGCATTAGATTTGATCGAAGACCTCTCTGCATTCCATTTTTCTTTTTCTAAAACCTTCTAATTCCAGTATATTCCTTTATCCTCTAGTGTACTTCCATTTGTCTACTACATCCACTTGCATTATCTACCTTTCTGAAAACCTATTATATTTGAAATACTTTGCAGTTTCTTGTTAGTTTTTTCAACTGATAGAGTTGCATACTTTTGTTAATTATCTTAGTAATGTAAACCCATTTCCTTAAAGAGAAAAAAATAGAGGCATGCAAGCTTAATTTATTGCCTAACGTGTCTCCTAGCCTGAAGTCCCCTGTTACGAATTAAGATGAGATAACTAAGATGTATCCTTGCTGAGTTCTCTTATGCTGTTGAATAGTAGATAAATATACAAAATATCAAAGTAATGATGATATATTGAATATCTATTATTKCTTTCTCATGGTGTTCAGTAGRATATGTATGGTTGTAAACAAGCAGTAAGGCAGTCCACAATCCTACACATGCTTGACATTGATGGTGTATAATTTGTGGGTATATGTTTGGACGGTGCATGTTATGTTGAATGGCAGCTCTAGAATTGTGTARTGCTTGATTATTTTCTTTACTAAGAAATCTGATGAGAGATTACCAAATGCTATAATTATTTGGACAATCAAATATTTTTGAGAAAAAGTTATTTTTCAAGTGACATCCATTAATTCTATCTGAACAGTTCGAATGACTACTCTCTGCCATGCATTATTGTGGTTAAGAATTTTATGCTGAATACTAAAAAAAGGCCTAGTAACAAGGAGTTTCTGCATTTTCTTTCACTTATATAATCCTTGTCTATGATGTTTTCTGAACACATATTAGGTATTCAGGTTTTATTTGCCAATTGTTTTTATGTTTGATTACAAAGGCATCTTATCTTACAAGTTATTTTCACATCACATTAAATGTCTGTAGTGATGGGATCAATCCAGTGGCCACTTTTGAGGCTTGATGTTCATGGATCTGTAAAGTCTGACGGGCAAAGTTGTCATAAAACAGCTAGAAACAGTAAGGGCACTGTGATTGGTGGGCTTGGTGGAGCTTCTGGTGGGACTATTCTTCTATTTCTGCAAACGTTTTCCCTTGCTGAAAACTCCTGTTTATCTGTTATTGGAGGGTATGGTGGCCCTCTTGGTGGAGGTGGTGGTGGGGGTGGAAGAGTGCATTTTCACTGGGCAAAGATATTTGCTGCTGATGAATATTTTCCTCTTGCAACTGTAAACGGCACCATCAGCAACAGGTATGCTAATAATCCACTCTAAAATTTCTCCAGAACTGGGTTGAAAGTGTATAGGTATCTCCTCAAGAATGTGCAAATTTGCGGAGTATAAAGAGTCTGTATTACTTCTCTGAAACGTCATATAATGGTCCGCCAACAGATTCCTGTGAATGTTGGTTATTATATTGCTATTTCATAGTGAAAGGGGAAATAGAAAAGATAAAGCAAAGCTACAAAAAATGAATAAAGAACATAGACGTTGAAGMTTGACCCAGACTTTTTCTTCCCTTCCTTACATTCTGCTTGGTCTTGGAACAGTCAATAGAATTTGAACACTAATTATTGATAGCTTTCCATTTACTTTTCTGAACCTCATCTATTCTTGAGTGAACAATCTAACGTGTGAAGTTGGCTCACCCCCACCTTATCTTGCTCAAACACTCTCTTTCACTCCCTCCACTTGCATTCCTAAAATAATTTTGACTAATATCCTTTGCACTTGATGCTTTTTTAATTGAAAAGTGTAGTCCTGCTTACATCTGTTAATCTATTTAAAAGTAATACCAACCAAGAGATATACAAAAGTCCATCATCACTTTTTAGGATCGTAAGGCTGAAACTTGCATTTCTCAACTATAACTGTCACATAAGAAGCACTGCATATCCATGGTCCACAACTGCATTTCTCCTTAAAGTTTCTGTTCCGTCCCTGCTTACTGTTGTCATATTAGAACATATAATAAATCACTACTCTTGCGTTTGCTTTCCTTATCGAACTTTGGATTTCTTCTCCATCTTTCAAGATTCTCCCTTAACATCCTTCCATCTCTTTCCTTTTTCTGCTTGGTCCACACTCATCCCCTTTGTCAGTCAAAGTCAACTTTCGCCCCTAGTACATTAGCACAAGTTTTGCAATTTGTACCATTCATATCTACTCACTTACAATTTATAGTCCTCTTTCTGGTTTCTCCTTGTTGCCTATTAGGAGCATTTCTTTCATGTATACTTATGTATTATGTGGTCCCACAACAGTTGCCATCTGGACTTTTGGTTGAAATTTCACTGCCCTTCTCCTTTACTAATTTCATTTTTATAATTAACATGAATTTTGAGTCGGCTGCTGGAGATGAAAATTATCCACTGTTGTGCTTCTATTTAATGGATCAGTATGATCTATCCTTTATACAAGTCATTTTGCTAAGATTTGCCAGTACCTGGATGAAGCTTTTCTTCAGAAGTTGTTGGTCTTAGTTCTAGTATTCTGTAAGGTTTTATGCACCTGAAGTTGTGAAGACCACTTGAATCTTTTTTCTTAATTTGGCATGTCCTGTTCAGCACCTTTTTGGGACTCTCAAATTTCTAAGTTTTGCAGTTCATATATACCTAATAGAAAAGACTTGGATTTGATCAGGAACAACTAAATTCAATTTCTATTTTGTAAGTGGATTAAATACAACTGCAAAAGTTGGATAGCTTTTCCAGACCAAATATAATCTCGTTTCAGAAACTTTTATGTTAAATATGTGGATGTTGATCTGTTACCCTCGACATGATGTATGAAGTAGAATTGGATTGATTTGTTGTCAGAAGGAAAAAATAATTTTCAATACTTTGTCTCATATTACTTGCATTACAATTTCTACAGTGGTGGTGCTGGGAATGGAGGTGGTCTTTGGGGAGAGGAGGGCACTGTTACAGGGAAAACGTGCCCCAAAGGTCTGTATGGTACATTTTGTACGGTATGTATGTATTTCTTTGTCTTTCTATTGCTTTACTTTGCTTAGCACAAATTGTTGCAGTTATTTTTTTTTAATATATATTTTAAATATTACTGCAAGCACAATAAGTAAAAGAGGCATGAGAAAAATTTTTTCATTTGTATTTTTCAGATGAAGTAAGAGGAGCTATACCTTTTTCCCTATCCCTCTCAGCAACCTTTTTTTCTCAGGCAGCAGGGTCTTCATTGTTACTCCAGTTATTGTGCTCTCCTTTCATAGTCGTCTCCGAGTCCAAATAAATTGTGAGACAGACCAGACAAAATTATCCATCTTGGCATATGCCTTAGGTCCTCATGTTGTGTTCCTTATTTTAACTCAACTGCCATCCATAGCTTTATGTGCTTTGCTTTGTACAGCCTCTCATTTACAGATTTCTCCCTTTACTGCCCCTTGGCTTTTATTTCCTTTTCATGGGGGTCCTTAGGCTACGATTCTTGGCTGTTCTTCTCATTCCTAGAACAAACCCGCAGGGTGATTATTTGACATTTAGTACATTAATGCTACATTTGATAAATTAAGGGATTCGTGCTCTAAAGACCATTTAGGCCCTAGACTGGGGCATAGATTCTTAGCCAGGCTCTCAAGGGAGCTAGGGAGGAGATTTAAGGAGTCTTTGAAGCGGAATAAAACCCCACTACCATAATAGTCAATACCAAGCAATCTCGACAACATAAGCTAATCAGTAATTGGACGAGCTTGTAGATTGTACAGATTGTTACAGCTCTAGAACTCAGAAGTTGCACCATGTCCAAATTAAGCATCTTTTAGGGTTTTACTTCTACTTATTTTATGTTGGTTGGAATCTAACTTGTGGGATGAGATCTATGTTAAAGTCATCAGTTCCTCAAGTCGGGAAACTTATGCAAGTTAAATTGGTGCATAGAGAACTTTAAAGAAGAGAAAGGTCTCCATTTAGTTTTGGCTCTTCAGCTTGAAAGCTAACGGGTTTCACACTCTGGCCTTTGAGGAAATTGAATGCGCGTGCCATGTGATGGGACGAGATACTCATTCTTCTTTTTTATTTAAGTATTTCTCGTCTAGTCTTCTTAAGGGTAATTTGAAATACAGTATCTTCTGTTAATTACTTAAGCTGTATGTATGGGAGGGGACTGCAGTTCCTGTAAATTAACTAAGAATTTTTTTATCATTATGTAATTTTATTTTCACTTTATGTGATGTTTTCATGATTGAAATGATCTGAAGGAACTTGGGACAGTATTCATGCAACATTTCCATCTTGCTCTTGAAGTCAATATGCTGCTTGAGATCAGGCGTATGCAATCTCTCAAATCTTGCTTCTTGTTTACAATTATAAGGTTCCTTTTGTCCCTTCCTGTGTGAATCTAAAAAATTATTGGATGTCCTAATCATGGGATTCCTCTTCATTACAACATAGAGTAGATACATGAAGTCATTGTCAAAGTGGTCTCCTCCCAAATACCTCGTCGATAGGATGTTTGAGTCAAAATCATCACTTGGTATTCTAATATAAACAAATGTTATATCCATGAAAGTGTGAGAATGCCATCAAGCATACTGATTGATTTCTAACAGTTAGCTTCTTGCTCACCTTTTGTTCTTCACTTGATTTCAGATCTACAAGTGTTTCAGTATTTGATGATCATGGTATCCAGATCTCATCCTTAGAAATTTTTGATGTACTTGCAGGAATGCCCTATTGGGACATACAAAAATGTTGATGGATCTGATGAAAACCTTTGCAAACCTTGTTCACTTGAGCATCTTCCTAGTCGTGCATTTTTTACTTATGTACGAGGTAATATGCTGTGTGCTTAAACTTATGTGTATGAATTATGATTTTCCTAATTTCAAATCAGTTAATACTGTTTGGACTTTCATATATACTTGCTACAGGGGGTGCTACCAAGTTACCATGTCCCTATCAATGTATATCTGAGAAATACCGATTGCCAAACTGTTTTACACCTTTTGAAGAGCTGATATATACTTTTGGGGGTCCATGGCCTTTCTCACTATCATTGGCATGTATTGTGGTGTTTCTGGCTCTTTTATTAAGCACATTGAGGATCAAATTGATTGGTCGGGGAGGGTCCTACCCGAACGAAAATTCAATTGAACACCATAGTCATCATCACTTCCCTTATCTTCTTTCGTTGTCTGAGGTAAGCAAGTTTTATTGTTTCCGACTTCTAATTCAATATGCAATGGTCTGGCTTGGTCATAATACTGAACATGTGTTAAGCATGTTTGCTCAATATCTAGGTCCGGGGTACCAGAGCTGAAGAAACTCAAAGCCATGTTCACAGGATGTACTTTATGGGTCCCAATACTTTCAGAGAACCCTGGCATCTTCCTTATTCCCCTCCCAATGCAATTCTTGAGATTGTGTAAGGGTTCTTTCTAATCTGAAAGGTTTCGAATGGAGTCAGAGTTTAAACTGCAAATTCTCAATCTGATATTGTAACTTGTTTCCTTTTTGGCTTGATAGAGCATTACGTCAACATTGATAAAACCATTTTTTTTATGATGTTCATTGTCTGTGTTTAGTTTCCCTTGAGGATTTCAATCATTCTCCAAATGCATCAACCTGTTTCCATGGTTCTTGCTAGTTGCAAAAGGTGTAGTTTTCTCTGGCTTTCAGAAATCTGACCCGTTTTTCCGGTAAACAATAGTTAATCGAGATGCACCACCCTGTTGTTTATACAGTTTTAAACAGCATCAGGAAGAAATAATCAAGTCACATTATCATTTCCATGCAAGAGAACTCACAGTGTGCAAATTTATAATGTTTGCAGCTATGAAGATGCTTTCAATAGATTCATTGATGAGATAAACTCGGTTGCTGCATATGAATGGTGGGAAGGATCAGTGCACAGTATACTTTCGGTGCTTGCATATCCTTGTGCCTGGTCCTGGAAGCAATGGCGTAGGAGGAATAAAGTTCACCGTCTTCAGGAGTATGTCAAGTCAGAATATGATCATTCGTGTCTACGCTCCTGCAGGTCACGTGCACTATACAAAGGAATGAAGGTTTGACTTTGGTTTGATTTGCCATTATTATTCAGTTGCAATGTTTGTGAAATTAAGCTTACGAAGCACATAATGCCTACCTAAATTATTAGATATCTTACTATAAGGGTCCTTGGAACAACTGTAGCACCATTGGATCAGCTAAGGTCATACAGTATATGACTTTATGCAGGTTGGAGCAACACCAGACTTGATGGTTGCTTATATAGATTTCTTTCTTGGTGGTGATGAGAAGCGCATGGACATAGTGACAAGCATACAGAAAAGGTTCCCCATGTGCATTATCTTTGGTGGGGATGGAAGTTACATGTCACCTTATAGTCTTCATAGTGACACATTATTGACAAATCTCCTTGGCCAGGTCTCTTGAGAGTCTAGTTGATTAGATTCTTAATCATTCATTTTGATACTCTTGTCTGATATAATAAATCTTTCTTATTTCCAGCATGTACCTGTAACTGTTTGGCACAGATTGGTTGCTGGTATAAATGGTCAGCTGAGAACTGTGAGGCACGGGTCAATACGTTCGACTATGATCCCTATTATTAATTGGATTAGAAGTCATGCAAACCCCCAGCTTGAGTTTCATGGCGTTAAAATTGAGTTGGGTTGGTTCCAGGCCACTGCTAGTGGATATTACCAATTGGGTATTTGGGTCGTTGTGGGTGATTATACTCTCAATGATTTTCACCAGTCCGATTCACTAGAAAGTGGTGACGAGGGCTCGAGGTAATTTTGTTTATCTTTTTGAGAGAGATAAAGGTTGTACATGCCTCTCTCTCTCCCCTCCCTGCTCTCTCGACAAGTCTTGTCCCATTTATAATATTCAACTCCTCAATATTTACATTTTGCCACATATTGGACGAGGATTTTTTTTTTTTTTTTTTTTTGGTTTCTTAATATTATTAGCATTACTTTTTATTGACTTTGGAAGATCCAACATTAAGATGAAATATATTTGATGATTGCGACRCATTTATTCTCAATCTTTTTGGAGATGACGAAAAATTGTTTCTCTTCATGTAAAGATCTATATTATTATTTTGCATACACTGAAGAATGACATTGCTTTTCATTCTCGTATGGTCTATATAAAGAAGCATATTTTAAAATATGAACCTTTCATCTTTTTTCTCCCTTTTGTCACAGTATTTTCTTTGCTGCAGTAGTGTTGGCAATAAATTTTTAACTTCCAATCCCTGAGTACAATGCCTTTTAGAATTATGGGTTTTATTTTCCTTCCTATCAACCTCTGAATTGCATAAAGTGACTAGTGTTTGGTAACCTTTTTCTTTTCAATCTCAATTCGCCAGAAAAGTTGCCACAATAGCACAAAAGACCCTTAAGCAACCACTGCAGAGTCATCCATATACAAGTCATGCATTATCCCGGAAAAGAATTACAGGTGGAATCAATGGTGGTCTGATAAATGATACTACCTTGAAGTCACTGGATTTGAGAAGGGACTATTTATTTCCATTTTCTCTTTTGCTCCACAACACCAGGCCTGTTGGTCGCCAGGTACTTAGATTATCCTTACCTTGCTGGTGAGAATAATGTCCGCATCTAATATTGAGGGTATGCTTTGTGTTTCAGGACACTGTACAGCTTCTTATCTCTATCATGCTCCTGGCGGACCTTTCTGTCACCCTTCTTATGTTGCTTCTATTCTACTGGATATCTCTTGGAGCTTTTCTTGCTGTACTGCTTGTTCTTCCTCTATCGTTGCTTTCTCCTTTTCCAGCAGGCTTGAATGCATTGTTCAGTAAAGGTGCCAGGAGAGCATCACTTGCTCGGGTTTATGCATTGTGGAACGCAACCTCTTTGACAAACATTGTAAGTTGGTAAACCTAGGCTGGTGCACATCTTCAACAATTTTGTGTTTTGAATATAGGTGATGGTTCTCTCAAGGCATAGCCTCTTAKCTTCATAAGAGGGATGAGATATCACTTTGAAACTATTATCCTGCAGCCACGACTTAACCACATCTTGAACATACTTATCCAATATGGCTTCCATTATAGTGAAATATACTTCCTCCAAGCATCTATAGTACTTGCAACAACAGATAGGTGAGGAAAAGAGTAAAGAATTAATTACTAAGGGGGTCCTTTATGAGCAAGGCAGCATTGGTAGGCTTCTTAGGCATCAGAAGTCTGCTTTTCTGAAGTTTTTATGTTTTATAGTCAGGCTTTTTTTATCCCGACCATTTCTATGGCAGGTTGTTGCTTTCATCTGTGGCATAATACACTATGCAATTTCCTCGTTGAAGCCCCATGAAGAGGCATGGAGTTCCAAAAGGTGAGATCATTAGGTTCTTATGATACAAAAGTCATAATTGGGGAAGATAGAAAAATTATTTAACCTCATAGTTATGGACTTCCATAAAATACAACCTACCCAAAGGAAGATTATCTTCATTCTACGGGATCCAAATGCTGTGGGATGATGCTGTAGAAAGATGAGACATATTCTATCGGGTAAAGGGGAAGTACATTATCTGGATATTTTGCTCAACATGACTCTGGATCAATAAATTATGCCATCTTTTCAATGAATCTTCTGAAAGAAGAGGTCTTGCTATGCAGCAGAATGGTTCTTCTAGCCAAAACCATTAGCGTTTGACTAAATACAAAATGCTCGTATTAGGGTCAGGATGGAATACTGAGTCTAAAGCAATTCAACATATTTCTTGTGGTTTCTGTCTGAATAATTTCCCTGAATGGCTTGTCAAAATTTTCTTTAGTTTTTGCTGAGCTCTTAGAATTTCTGATGCCAGGGAGGATGATAAATGGTGGCTTTTGCCTACCATCCTGCTACTATTTAAAGCAGTTCAGGCTCGATTTGTAGATTGGCATATAGCAAATCTAGAGGTCCAAGACTTTTCTCTCTTCACTCCAGATCCAGATACTTTTTGGGCCTATGAAGCTGTCTCTTGACATGAAAACTAGAGCGCTTCTTTATGGAAATTAAGAGTTCACAGTTATATGCAGTTGTACATATGTTCCAAATCTGTGTAAAGCTTCAATATACATGTGCAGGTTTTGTTCACTTGTAATTATAGTCAAATTTAGATGACACTGAGTGAGTGTGTGAGAGAAAGAGACCGATAGATAAGAGAGGGAGAGAAAGATAAAGAGATCAGTTCGCGGGGAGTAGATTGGTAGCATTTGTAAAGGTTTTTATACTTCTGCTTTTAACAACTCAACAGTTCTCTAGTTCACATTAAAGTAGTGCAATTTTCTTTCCTTTTTTAACTCCGTTCTTGATTACTCTTCCTGCATGAGCATTTGCCTCCTTTTGCATATATACTTATTTTCATTATAAAGATTCTAGTTGCGTAGTAGGGTGAACAAAATGGAGTTGAGCTTCTAGTGTCTAAGCCAAGTGTTTTGATGTCTAATCGAATTCTAAAGTTGGGAAATTTGACTTTCTTCTTGAAAAGCTCTCCAGGGCTCGAAACCCTATCGTCTAGGCTCATTAGCCGCACTGTTTTCTTTTTATCTCAAACGCATTTTCTCACAATCCAGGCCGTTTTTCGTTGTTTTGTTGGAAGATATGATTTGCAGGTCATGTTACTATGGAGTGTTAAACGCATTTTCCCACCTCAWACTTTCRTCAATTAGACCCTCTAATTGCTCCAATAAGGCATCGAATTTAGAAGTCTCTTTTAATAAAATGCAATCAGTTTTGAACATATCTGTGCTATTCAAGGAGTATAATGATACTATGAACTCTTCATCSCACTTGGCAGCCCACGTACGGTCCTATTTGTTCATATTTTTGGGAGGTTGATAATGGTGGAAGAAGAAGATAAATAGAGTTAAACATGGCGGAGAAAGATATGAAATACGAAAGAAAAGGGAGAAGAGAAAAGAAAATTAAATTTCACTGAAGGGACCTAACCCAAAATAAAGTCTGTCCAAAATTTGAGGGGGTTACTGGAGCAATTGGAAGTTTTTGGGGGGTAATGTGCGGCCCGATGGAAAGTTTGAAGAAGTTTGATTCGTGTCATGCATATTGACCATCAGAGTGGCGCAGCGGAAGCGTGGTGGGCCCATAACCCACAGGTCCCAGGATCGAAACCTGGCTCTGATAAAAGAAATGGCTTCCGACTCTTGACTTCTTTTCACCTTTACCTAACGTCTTTAAAAATTCTTATCCTTATTTCTTCTTTTTATACCTTAAATTTCTTTTCTCTTCAAKTTAAATATTCTTTTATCTACTACCTTTAACTTCTGATGAATAAAAAAGAAAATAAAAAATACTTTTTCTACTATCTTTAACCCCTTCACAAATTCTTATTCACTAAATCTCTCTCTCTCTCTCTCTCTCTCTCTCTCTCTCTCTACACATGAAATTATCAACAAGTACTTAGATAGTTACATATCCAATAATTAAAACGTATTGCTTCTTTTCTCCTCCCTAACACAGTTTCTATGCTATACTTCCACTAAAAATATATACTATATTTCCTTCTTTTTTGGGTTTTTTGATGGTATATCTTCTCTACAAGGCTTGATAATGAGGGGGCGTTGGTGGAGCGACCAAATCTGGAAGGTGAGAGGTTCTGCTTCAAGGCTGGAGGATTTCTCAAACTGAAAATGTTCTCTCAACGTTAGTGTATTGAGATGGGTATAAGGATGGAGAAGGGTGCCATATGCCAGAGTTCAATCTTGCAAAGCTTAAATTGGTGGAGGAGGTGACACGGTGCATTGAACCCTTGAGAGAGCTACAAATGTCTGCATTTATATGATATGAACGCGAAGTTGAATTTCAAGCTATTGAATCGGGTTAAGGAGATCGTTGATAGTGRACATTGATCCAAATTAGGTGGCTCAATAGAAGTCCTTTCTGTCTTGTGGAATACAAAACAGATGTCAACAGCTAGTCAGAGCAAGAACAAGAAACTACTACTCCAAGTAAACCATTACTATACTCTGATTCAATACTTTAATCCAGTTACAGAGTTGGAAAGATGGTAGGGTGACTATAGGCTGATACAAAATCTYGAAAAAAMCAAAAACTSTTTCTAGCTTTTCTAGCCACATGATGTTTCCTAGTACTGTCTCTTTCATATGGCCGATGATCTTATTTAAGTGAAAAGGTTGTTGATGAGACACTCAATCTAAGAAGGGAAATCTCAAGTGACAATGAGTTTATGGTGTTTTCCTGCAGCCAGCAGTTATCTCAGAGATCATTTTCTTGTAGTAATCGGATCGACTGCGATGATAATCAATCCATACACATAGTTGTCTGATTGCTTCTCTCTTTTCCTCCTTGAGGGACAGCATCCCTTCCTCTCTTTCTATGATCAATTTTTCCAATTCTCTTACTTTGTTCTCTGACTTCCATACCCTCTCTCTGAAAACCAATATCTCTGCTTCCTTATCATCCAGTTGTGCAAGTAGGCATTCTAAATCATCTTTCACATGTCCTATCGCTTTRTTTTTCCTTCTAACCCAATCTTTTGCAAACTTTAGTTCACAAGAAACTTTAGATATTCGGTTCAGGAAATTTGCAGTGCACTCCTCAAATTTTAGAGCAACAGCATCTTGAGTTGAAAGCAGTTCATTTGCTCCCAGTGATATTTCCTTGATCTGCTTAAGCCCTGTCTCATTCTTTGCTACTCTTTCTTTGAGTCCCTTGTTTTCTTTCTCATATATGTGTCTTGTCTTCTCGTACCACTCTTTGTTCTCGAGGTGCATTTGTTCTGCAACCCGGATCCTCCTGCTCAAGATGCGGAGATTGTCTTCGAACTTTTTGCAGAATTCTTCTGCCATTTCTTCTATCCTCTTTTCGGCCATCTGATAGGTTGACTTGGAATCAGCAAGCTGACTTCGGATTTGTTTGTGTTCCTTATTCAACTTGCTTATTACATCCTCCAGCTCTATCAAATCTTTTTCCTGATCAGCAATCTTGTTTTTTAACTCGATGTTCTTTCTTTCCAATTGAGATGCATTCTGAGAAGATGCCTCTTTTTCTCTTTCAAGTTGCAACTGCAGTCCAAGTTTTTCAGCTTCAAAAGTTTCCATATCTTGGCGGAAATTGTTGATCTCAGATGTTAATGATGTAACCAGATTAGACATCTTATCCTCCTGATCCTTGAACATTTTCTCGAAAGTCAACATTTCATTTTCCCTCTCCTTAAGAGTTATTTCCAACTCCCAAAGTTTTCGATCTAGCATGTCCTTCTCTATTTTCAAATGGTGTGCTTCACTATTGCTGATGATTATCTGATCTTCCAAGTCACTCTTCTTGCTGGACAACGAACTTACCTTCAGTTCTAAATCTTTTACTTGCACTGTCAGACTTTCCTTCTCTTCTATTGTCCCTAGGCGTAAGGCCTGGCTTTCTAGTTCCTCTTTCAACTTTTCTACTTGACTGTGACATTCTGTTATTTCTTCACATTTCATTTTGAGTTGCAATTCCAACTCAATGTTTTGTTGGCTTGCTGATTCCAATTCCTGTTGCAGAAATTTGGTCTGTTCTGTCAACTCATTGATTTTGGCAGATTTTTCTTCAGTTTCATGTGTCAATTTTACTTCCAGTTCAGATTTCTGAGAGCATAAAGAATCTACTTCCAGCTGCATATTATTGAACTGTTGCTTCATGCTCTCCAATGCAGACAGTGACTGCTGATCATCATCCTTCTCAGATTTCCTGAGAAGAGAAGAAAATTGATCTTTCACTTTAGATACTGATTGAAGTTCAAGAATCCGAGATACTGATTGAAGTTCAAGAATCCGAGCTTGCAATCCTGAATTTTCCTCTTTCAACAGTTTAGCTTCATTTGCCTTGCCCTCAACTTGCTCTTCTATGGCCCTTTTGTGCAAAGACATGGTTTCTAGTTCAAGGTTCAAGCTTTTGACCTTGGACTCTAACTCCTCTATGTCTGCTAATTTTTGTCCTTCAAAAGCTTGCTGTTTCTTGGTGATAGACAATACTTCGTCCTCTCTCTGGACCAAGTTCTCCTTTAACTGCTCACATTCATCAAGTAGCTTTTGTCTTCTGTTTTCTGACTGCTCCACTTGCAACCTCATATCTTTAATGATTTCCACTGATTCTGGATATTCACCAATGGATGACATTGAATCCATGGTAAGGGTTTCATCCAATTCACTAATGGAGGTTAATTTATCTTTCAGGCTAGCATCTTCCGAATCTGGAGTATCAGATTTCAGGTTCTTACTCTCTGTCTCTATCTGATGCTCGTTATTTAATTCATAGTGTCTACCATTTGGTGCCCTTGGGGTATAATATGACTCGTCTATGCTGGACCTGGATGAACAAGAACCTTCTTCATCTGCTCCGTGCACTTTCCTCCTTACTTCTCCTCGGAGATTATCATAAAGAGCATACAAGGATTGGTATTCCTTGTGGATATCCTCGACAAGTTGAATGAGCTCTGTCTTTCTCTTCAAGTGCCCATCTCTGCTCGGATGTAGGCTCTTAATAATCTTCAAACATCTTCTAACATTATTCTCAATTTCTGCAGTAAACCGGAGGCATCTAAACTCAATACTACTTTGAATTGGACATCAAGAACATGTCAAACAATTTAATGAAAATTCTGAAGGACTAAAACACAAATTCAAGCTCAACAATGCATAGATCAATCTTCAAGTGGTTGGCAACATAGGAAAAGTTCTATTAGCAAATAGGTGTAAGCATTTCCGTAAACATTGTGTCACGAGTAAATACACCTATGTATAACTTGGTCATCTTCCTGCTACTGTTACTTTGATTCACAAAAGAACTATGCATGTTTTGCTGCAGCTAAATCACTGACCTGTATATGCTTTTGACTCAATTGTAGGGACTGGTATGTAAAGCAAAACTTATATATCAGGCATCAATTACAGGCCTATTGCTGCCCCAGTCCCCCATGATGCATAAGACTGCATACAGGATGAGCAACTTACWGCGTACCCCTTCCTGTTCTGTGTACTACAAAAATCCACGTTCAGAAAAACATGGTACTGGTAGATGTTGGACTTTAAATTCCATTGTTTTGTGGCTGCCTAAAAGACTAATCCCACAACCTCTGACTCTGATTATGGTACTTTTAAGGATTGAGTTGTTCTGGATTATAAATTTTACCTAATTTTAGCCATTTCAGCTGTTCTTCAATTTCAGGATCCATATGATTCCTAAACGACTTCATGGATCCCTCCCACCCCTTTTTTGTCATTTCTGCTCCAATCTCAATTCTCAGTCTCGGCCCTTTGCTTCCTTTAATTCAACAGCTAAGTGCTGCATCAGCATAGCCTCCCCTCTCTGAAGCCCAAAGCAAATGAAAGATTCAGCATTATATATATGTACATATATATATATATCGATAGTTGAAAAATATGATCAAGTTTTCCAGCAGCCTTAATTACCTTGAACGTGCAGGCGCGCCAAGAGAGTCCAGGATGAGTTAAAAATAGGAACCTGAAACCAAATCACMGAAAGGTCAATTTTGAAGAAATTCGTGGGATCATCAGCAAAAAATTGCCAATGCAACATATAATTCTTCCACAGTATGGTTAAAAATGGGATTCATGGCTTCAAACACATTTACAAAATTAAACCGTGTCATTTCCAGATTCACAAGCAATGCATGCAAATGCGGGAAAAAGACCAAATAGCTAAGCATAAATCTGCAATCTTGAATTAGTCTTGATCATATACGTCAAATATCAAATTATTATACCAAAAAAAAAAAAAACCCAAAAACAAAGATTTACATGAATATCAGGAACAAATGTAATAAGAGGATGGAGGCAACTATGATTGAAATTCTACAGTCATGCTTACCTCCGAGCTTTGGCGCTGAGAGACGAAAATGTGGGATCTGAAACCGAAAATGGAGATTAGAGGTAATAATCATAATTAAGAGAAGCCATGAATAGCTTCCTCAAGTTTTGGGACAATGCTTTTGGCTCAGACGCTAATTCTGGTAATAACCCATATGCAAATAACAATCAACTTGTGGAATACTCACGTTTTTTAAGGAGCAATGTCATTAATTAATAACAACATTATCTTGTAAATCTGTTGCGGACAAAAATTTCATTTTATTATTTTTCGTAAGATTAAATAAAGATTAAATTTGATTTTTTCTAAAAAAATATGTAAAATATGATTTTTAAATTGCAGATAATCTGTTTTTTCTTATTTTTAAGAAATTCTTCGCCAATTTACCACGAATGTTTGATTATTTAAAAAGTCATTTTGTTATTTTCTTTGAAAGATTAAAGAAAAATCATTTTGAATTCTTTTGTCAAAGATTTGCTACGAGTCAGATTGAATAAATATTAACTTTTGGAAAAAAATATTTAATAAAAGAGTATTTTGAACTTTTTCTTTCAAATGGATATTATGAAGAAACGATGGAAGATTTCATTTACTCAAATTTAATTAATAAATTAATCTTAATTATTTAAAAATGATTTAAAGTTTAGTACATACGATCAACATAATAATAATAAAGATATCTAAACTTTTTTTAAAACTTATTATTTTCATAAATCTCGTAACTTTTATATAAATTAATAATTCTTTTCGTACATATAGTCAATTAATCTCCTATTAATATTATATCTTTTATTTAATTAGGCTTAATTGCTTTGAGTTACACTATTATTTTTATTGTCTTAGTTAAATTTCTTAGCAATTAGTCAGATAATTCTATGATCAATCCACTAATCCACTTTTGGAAAGCGACGTACATATTCATTCGAATAAGTGTTTTTTATAAGTTAAGAAATATATGACTAGCTATCTTAGCGAAATATATATTGAATTTGGTTAAAAAACATTCAACATCAACGATCACATAAAAGTTTCCACATATGTACTTTTAATAAAATTTTAACCTTCAAATTCGAACAATTTAGTCCGTTTAATAAAAAAAAACTCAAATCGTGATAATATTAAATAAAATGATGATATTCATTGTTCACAAATTCTATATCTGAAATAAAGTATATTAGAAAGAAAACTAAATATTTGTACTCATTTCTTTTTAACAAAATTAATTTGGTTCTCTTTATTATTTTCGAGCCTTTTTTATGTTTAATTTTTTAAAATAATGAAAACGTCTTATATTTCATAATTTTAAAAATGCATTTTTGAAAAAATAGTTTCATACTTTGAACAACATAATCAAATATCATTTTGAGTGTTTTACTTCACTTTCATACAATAAAAACGTAAAAATATATTTTATATTTCTTTCTCTTAATAGATATCTAAAAATTTCTCATTATCTAAATGACACCTAAATTTTATATTTAGTTTTAATTTAAACATATACTGATTAATAATATTTATAACTTAATTCACAAATTTTACATTTTTAATTGGCGAGTTTTTTAAAGGACTTATCATTATTATTGCGTAAATACCTCAAAAGGTATCATTTAAATAAATAAAGAAGGAGCCAAAGGGAACGACGTCGTTCTTGTCCAAAGGAAAATAAGCTAAGCCTTGCTGAATTCTAAAATTTTCTGGCGTTCCCCCTCCGTCTTCTGTCCTCCATTCTGCCCTCAAACCAAATACATCGAATTCCTATACCCCTCAATTCTGCCCTCAACCAAAATCCCTCTGACTCACCTGCCCTCGCTTCTGAACAAAATCCCTCGCTCCCTTTTTGTTTAAACTTGGGCGCGTATCTCAGTTCGAAGGTGTGAGGGCTATTGGTAATTCGTTCAAGAAGAAATCTTGGCACAGCCGACAAGAGTAAGGAGATAGAGTTGTTGCAGCGGTGTCCGGTCTAGTATTTGCTTGATACTGAACAGCTTCAGAGGCTTGAATTTGAAGTGGCAGAGATCAGACCTTGGTGAGTTTTGTATTTTCTATTAGGAAAGTGGTAGCTTCTTCATAATATTTGCTTTTCTGTTATGTTACTTATACGTTAGATGATTTAGACTCTCGTCACTGGCTACAATTTGCTTTTTTATTTATAGTTTGGTAGAAGTTGTTGCTGATTTTTTTACTTAGTACGCGCTCTTAATTTGTTTTTCACACCATCATTACACCGTAACAGTATCTACCCACTGGTAGAAATCGAATTTTGCCTTGGATTGCTCGGCTTGCATCAGTCGAGTAACTAAGGGCAAGTATTTCAGCTTTGCATTGTCTGTTTCAGCTTTCGTTCAATAAAGTTTGCTTAGAACCTCTGATTTCAGACAATCTGTGGATTAAGTAGAGCTCATTGGCTAAAAAAGACCATGTTAGGAGACAGCAGTTGGGTCCATGCGTTTGTAATGAATTGACTACTAAAACTGATCTACTTGTTAAGTTCTTGCTAATGTTATATATGAAATAAGCTATATTGTCAATTACATTATTATTTGAAGTCTAATAGTATGCTAATGCCAGCCAAATTCAGGAAAGGCCTCTGGTTTTCAATTGTTCTTCTCCATCTCATCAATCATGGGTTCTACTAAGGAATCAGACCCGACGCTGGGGTACCTAACACGCAAAGAAACGGAGGTAAAACTCCCCAGACCCACAAGGGTTAAGAATAAAACCCCAGCTCCTGTCCAAATCACTGCTGAGCAGATTCTCCGTGAAGCCCGGGAACGCCAAGAAGCTGAAATCCGCCCTCCAAAGCAGAAGATCACTGACCCTACTGAGCTTGCTGACTACCGCCTTCGGAAACGGAAGGAGTTTGAAGACCTCATTCGACGTGTTCGATGGAACAAGAGTGTATGGGTGAAGTATGCCAAGTGGGAAGAGTCGCARAAGGATTTCAACAGAGCCCGTTCTGTCTGGGAGCGTGCTCTGGAGGTAGACTACAGAGATCACACKATGTGGTTGAAATATGCGGAGGTTGAGATGAAGAATAAGTTCATTAATCATGCTCGGAATGTTTGGGACCGTGCAGTTACACTACTGCCCCGAGTTGATCAGTTGTGGTATAAGTACATTCACATGGAGGAGATACTTGGTAATGTAGCTGGGGCAAGGCAAATTTTTGAGAGATGGATGAGCTGGCAGCCTGACCAGCAAGGATGGTTATCGTATATTAAGTTCGAGCTGAGGTATAATGAAGTGGAAAGGGCACGAGCAATTTTTGAAAGATTTGTGCAATGTCATCCCAAAGTTAGTGCTTGGATTAGGTACGCCAAGTTTGAGATGAAGAATGGTGAGATTGCACGGGCTAGGAATTGTTATGAGAGGGCAGTGGATAAGTTGGCAGATGACGAGGAGGCGGAGCAGTTGTTTGTGGCTTTTGCAGAGTTTGAAGAGAAATGTAAGGAAGTTGAGAGGGCTAGGTGCATTTATAAGTTTGCTCTTGATCATATTCCGAAGGGGAGAGCCGAGGATTTATATAGGAAGTTTGTGGCATTTGAGAAGCAGTATGGAGATAGGGAAGGGATTGAAGATGCTATTGTGGGGAAAAGGAGGTTTCAATATGAGGATGAGGTTAGAAAAAACCMATTGAATTATGATGCATGGTTTGATTACATTCGTCTGGAAGAGAGTGTAGGGATTAAAGAGAGRATTAGGGAGGTGTACGAAAGGGCGATTGCTAATGTCCCTCCTGCTGAGGAGAAGCGTTACTGGCAGCGGTACATTTATCTCTGGTAAGTTTGGTTGGCTTGATATCTTGATGTTCTCCAAGTTAGTTTATTGGTTAACTAATTGTTGCTAAGTGGTTAATTTTCCGGTGTTTAGGATTAATTATGCTTTATATGAGGAACTTGATGCGCAAGATATGGAGCGCACAAGACAAGTATACAAGTAAGCCATTTACTTACCTTTTTGATACTTTTGTTTTGCATCAGACGCATGGATTTGTTATTTTTTTAAAATGTATCATGTAAAACCTATAATGAAACAGCAAAAGATAGGAAATAATTATGTACAAACACAGTTGCTTACGAAACTTTGTTATCGATGGTTAGGTATAAACTAATGCTAGAGTTGTATCATGAAGGTGGTACTTGTGCTTAAGTTAGTATACAGCATGTATTTTGTCAACCTCAGGTTCGGATATATGCACTTATGCTGAGATATATTAAAAACATCAGTTTTAGAGGCCTATAAGATGGAAAAAAAGAAAAAAGGAAACAAGCACGGGATAATGCTTCAAGATAATTGCTTACCTTCACTGCCAAGGGTTGCAGCCTGTATAGGGTTATGAAGGGCTTAAGATGTGATGGAATTGTATGGTTATAAAACAGAACGGTTTATGGCGAGAAAGAAGGATAAGGTTGGGCTTGGCTGGAAAGAAAACTGAATTTTAAGTTAGCAGCCTACCGCTTTTATCCAGCAGCAGAAACAAATTAAGGTTACCTCAGGAGATTCTTGTTCGAAAATATCATTGTTCTGTATTGTCTTTGTTAAATGTGGCATGAATTATCTACTGCGTGGTTAAACCTTTTGCATTTATCAACTCTTATTTGTCCATTTGCTTTAGTTCCTTCAATATGTTGTTTCGAGAGATTATCTGTACTTCTGTACTAAGTAAAGCATGCTTTTTAGCCAAGAAAGCTCCAATTGTTTTAGATCTATAGGAACGCTAGTTCATAATCCTTAACTWGTGTTTTCATTCTCTTCCTTAAGTAGGACATTTGAGTGCAGCCATATGCAACAATGATAAAACGGTGGAAGAAAGGAAGAGGAAGAGAACTCTAAGTATTTGCTAATTAGTTTCATAAAGTGCCATTCCTGTTCTCTATTACAGGATAAATGATAGTTATTCTTGCCTTTGAAAACCGAGCATAAATTTAACTACTCTCTTCCTTTTTCATTGTTGACTAGTGATACACAAACAAAAATTAAAAAATAAAACAAGAAGGGATCTTCATGCTGCTTGTGTTTTTGTCTTTGATTAAGGTAATCTATATCAATAGTTATATCCCAGAAGTCGGTTTCTTACCCTTTATTCAAATATTAATGAACATGCTATTTACCATGAACAAAAGGAACCACAGATGCAGGGTCATTTTTCACATTTATTTATTTCAAGTGAAGATGCATCTTCGTTGAAAAAGTTAGAATATGGAATTGTCAGTATTTGGGATCTAGTGACTTATCATGGGGTGCAAGGACACTGCTGAGATTACGAATCTATACTATTAGGAATCTTTGTCATTTTAAGAGTTTTGTTGCTCAATAGAAATTGGTASTGAAAGTTGTGCACCATCATCATTTCGATGATTAAAAAATTATTTTCCACCAAACCTGGCTCTAAGAAAGGGGAAAATCTTTTTTAGGTAAAACAAACACAGAAGCTCACTAGTCTGATGACTTCTGTATGCAAAGCTATGACCTTATCTGTGTTTCAAACACTGTTCTTGAAAATCGTTCTCCACAACTGTTCTTGATTCAGTTTCTGAAATATGTTTTCTTTTGAATGAGTTTTTGCAATCTTATAAAGTACTGTTCACTTATTTACAATTTATGTATAGGTTTTGTAGGAACCTGATCCCTCACGAGAAATTTTCATTTGCAAAGATTTGGTTACTGTCTGCCCAGTTTGAAATCCGACAGTTAAATCTTCAAGGGGCACGATTAATCCTTGGAGAAGCAATTGGCAGGGCTCCTAAAGATAAGGTAACATAAAAATCACTAATTGGTGATKCCTTTTCTTTCCTGTCACWCAATGTATTTCTCTTTAATTATTGTGTGGTTCTYATATGCTTAAATACTTCTGTATTTAAACGCAGATCTTTAAAAAATACATTGAGATAGAGTTACAACTTGGTCACGTAGATCGCTGTCGAAAGCTTTATGAGATGTATTTGCAATGGTCAGCAGAGAATTGCTAATGGAGCAAGTACGTGGAGTTGGAAAGATCCTTAGCTGAAACTGAACGAGCTAGAGCCCTGTTTGAGCTTGCTATTGACCAACCTGCACTAGACATGCCAGAATTGTTGTGGAAGGTAATTGCACTATAGCRTTCTGCCCTTTTATTTATTTATTTATTTTGGATATTTGTTTTAAAATAWGTTSTGACTAATGCTACTGGGGCTCCAKGCTGTYGTCTCTCACAATATGTGCKTCTACTTTGTCATCYATCCKTAKTTGGTGTATGAGTGGCTAGTTAATACTTAATAGGCAAAGTTTCATTGACCATAGGACTTGATAGGAAAAGGTAGTGCTGGSTAATTGTCAATTGCATTTCCAGTTCCCTTCTAGAAAGACTCGCTTCTAAAGCGGATTTTGCTCTCCTGAGTTAAAGTCATCTGAATAAAAAGCATCACATTGACATCAATGGCTGTAACAGTCATTTAACAAATTCAGTTCAGCAATTCTACCATGCTGGATATTTTCTAACTATGGCAAAAGATATTTATGAATATTTTTTCCTTGCCAGACCTACATTGACTTCGAGATATCAGAGGGAGAGTTTGAAAGAACTAGGGCTCTATATGAGAGGCTGCTAAATCGCACAAAGCACTTGAAGGTCTGGATAAGCTATGCAAAGTTTGAGGCATCTGCTATGGAAGAGACAGAAGATGATATTGAACAGAAGAAAAAGTGCATTCAGCGTGCTAGAGGTAAGGAATTATGATGAAGACATATGTTGTTGCTTTAGCACTACCATTGTTGCAATTACTTTTATCATCATCTTTATTATTTTCCTTATTGTCCATAATTATTGCTAAAAGTAAAACTCTCTCTTTTTATGCATCAGGGGTTTTTGAAAGAGCCCTTGGCTACTTTCGAACTTCTGCACCTGAGTTAAAGGAGGAGCGTGCCATGCTGCTCGAGGAATGGTTAAATCTGGAGRGCAGCTTTGGAGAGCTTGGAGATGTTGATTTAGTCCGTGCTAAGCTGCCAAAGAAACTCAAGAAGAGGAGGTATATAGAAACTGAAGATGGTCCAGCTGGGTATGTAGAAAAAAACTCCTTTTATAAATTGCGTCTTTTTGAGGTTCTATTTGTTATACAAAAGATGCCATTGGTTGCTTTTTATGCTGGTTCTCTGTCACCACGGAAAGCACAACTGCCTGCATTTTGTGGTGGTTGTATTGATTGATTTTGAGATCTGGGCATGCATGGTTTAAGGCTAAAAACTCCACGTATGAGCTGGTTTTTTTGGTTAAACTAAGCCAATAAGCTTTTCCCAAGTCCAAATTGCTTTTCAGGTCTTGAATGTTTCCCCTAGTTTTAGCTCAAATAGAAGTGGAAAAGTTGTTTTTGAAGAATAATTCTTAAATACCTAGAAGGAAATTACTTTTCYAAAATTTGAAACAACTTTGCAATATTCTCTTTTTTAACAGCCTTAGAATGATTMTGGGAAACCGGCCTAGCACATTGTAGATGCCAATGCTATTCATGCCTATTCCGTACTATTTTAGTAGATAAACAGYCTGATAACAYGCTGTTGYAGCCTATTYCTATCTATCGTTATTTCCYATTTCTTGGGAACATTGTGATAATTTCACCTGAAAAGCTTGTATATTCCTTTTCATTATAATTCCATTGCTTTTCTATGYKGARCTAAACCAAATTGTGAACTTTTTGCTTGTATTAACAGTTTGAAAATTTGCAGGTATGAGGAGTACATTGACTATCTCTTCCCTGAAGAAACTCAGACAACAAATCTGAAGATTCTGGAAGCGGCATACAAGTGGAAAAAGCAGAAAATTTCTCATAATGAGGAATAATTAACATCTCTCCTCATTGTTGTAAAGTTATGTTTAACTGTAGATATTGATGCTAGGTCTTTTTTACTTTATTCCTTGGTTTGGAGACGTCGCAGTTTTTAATTCGATTAGAGTTTTTCATACCCTTGATTATTCAAGGCTGTAGAGGCAAAAGATACTCTAGTGCCAGATTTTGTTGCTGTTCAGACCAAGCACGSTATGTTCCAATCCAAATTATCTACTGTCTATCACTACCTTCATATTTCAGGTCTTTCGCATTAACTTAAAACAAAATCGACCAAAAATGGTTCAAAAATTATGATTCTGCAGTTTATTTAATCTTGATTTAACAAAATACACGAGTCCCAAAACTAAGACCGTTATTAAAAAAACAGATGGTTAGGGTGAAGTGGAGTAGGATCGTTTGTAATGAATAACGGGTCTATTATAAGGCACGATACAAGATGTGGTTTGGCTAAGTTATATTTTAAAGAATTTAAATGATACGATATATTGGATATAGCAAGTGCTAACGTTTTTAAATAAAAATATATCATACAAGTATGGTCGTTAGTTGTAACTATAAGAGGCAAATAGAGATTAGTCTTTTAAGAGTTATTGTACTTTCTTTTTATTTTGATAAAGAATAATACTGTACTAATTATCTAAAAAATTTAGGAAATTGTGACCTTGATAAAGATTTGGACATATCAACTTATAAATAAAAGATTCGGAGTCCTTAATTTATTTTATTAATATTGCTTATAAAAATAAAGTTGACATGTCGGGAGCCTAAATAGAGAACCTAATATATAAAGGCAAGAGACCTACAGGAGGGGCTGAGAATCGGACGCATAGACCAATATACAAAAAGTCAAGATTTGGATCAAAGTGAATGAATTGACTTTGAACTTAGTTTAATAGAAGGCCCATTAGTAGTTGTTGGTAGACGGTGGGATAGGATAAAATTATAAATTTATTTTGTTTTGAACTAGAAGAAGGGTAAATTTGTCATTTCGTTCATTCCCAAGGATACCCTGTACTACTTAAAATAATGTACCACGATGGCAGGCAAGTTGTGATTAGTAGCATCGGTCAAATATCGATAGAGTTGGATATTCAGTTTTCAGTTCAATATTTCAATTTTAATTTGATTTTTAAAAAAATTAAAAAATCGAACTATACCTAAAATCAAATTATTGAAAAATAAAAAATTTTGATTTATTTCGATTTAATATTTCAATTTTAATTTGATTGTTAAAAAACTTAATCAAATTATACCTAAAATCAAATTATTGAAAAATAAAAAATTTCAATGCAGTTTGACTTAAATTGAAATTTTCTGTTTAGTAATATTTCAAATTTATGGAATACATGTTCATCGCAGCGGCTAGCCATGGAAAGCATTGTATTACGGCGTTCGATGAGCAATTTTTAATAAAAATTTTGACTTATGATTTTTTTTAATAAAAGAAACMTTTGAAATATTCTAATTGATTGTTGTAATGACATAATTTCTATTTTCATAAGTTAAGTTGCCTATTACTTCTCTTTCGACTATAGAAGAAGGTGAGATAGAACATTTAACTAGATACTGGAGATTTATAGATTACAACTAGCACATGTTACATTCAATATGTAATTATAACAGTAATAATATCTAGCTAAAGATTTATAGATCGCAATTAGTATATCATTACATTGAATATGTAATTATAAATTAATTTTTAAGTTATCACAATAATAACTTTGTCGGGCTAGTARCAGACAATCTATCACGATGAGTCACTGTGATATTACAAAAATATAATTTAGTAACATTTTYAATTTATGACGRGYCATAACARGRACTATTATTACAAGCATATTGTGTATAAGTTTCATCGCAGCGATCAATTGTGATGAATAAGCCATCACGATTGATGATTTTTTTCTGGGATAAAAGGTTACAGGATTGAAATCAAGAAGCATTGATCGAACCTAAATTCGAAACAAAAAGTGCAAAAACTCCAAATTATTAACATTAAAAAATAAAAATATTTTGATATTTCAATTAAATCGATAAGAAATAATAAAATCAAAAAATCGAATTAMTCTTTATTTATTTTATGAAATTCAACTGAATTAAACTAAAAAATCAAACTGAAATCAATTCAATTTGATCTGATTTTTCGATTTAGGTCGAATTGTATCCACCTAAATACGAGTATTTTCTCCTGTTTTGGGCAACAAGAGAGCCAGCCACCAACTCCAAATCAACCGCTCCAAAACCCGAGTTGAAGTCCGAGTCCAAAGTATTTTCTCCTGGTTTGTTTCTTCTTTACCTCTTTTATTAATTTGATAGTGCAATCTTTTGGGAAAGTTTAGAMAATCTATAGTTATTTCTAGCGGAAATTATTGCGGCTCAATATGCAAGAACAAGTAGTTATGTTAGATTGTTATTAAGAAAATGATGACATGAACACATGCTGCAAGCTGATCATCATCTTTGGCTTCACTATGTTCATGTGGGTCAGRGGGACAGAAGGAGAAAGTTCACTATTATGTGTTCCTCTGCATTTCTTCTATGTCCATGGATCTATGAGAATCAAGTTGCAATATGTGTGTGAGAGATTTCTAGAGAGAGAAAGAGACTTCACTTTAATGTCTTCCTTTACTCTGGTTCTGTACCCACGAATYACCTGCAGTATGATCTCATGGTAAATATATCAAGTCAGTCATYGAGGTTTCCAAACTGAGAAAGGAAAAAACGAGAAGGTAGTCTAAAAATCTGTTGCTGGATGAGGTTATAGACTGAAATAAAATAATATCATTATCAAATTAACCTTAACCCTGGGAAAATGAAAAATAATACAATCCTGAACCTCCGCTTGAACCGAAGGTAAACCATAGAAGCTGATTATTTATGATAAAAATATCTCCTAGTACCCATTAATGTCAGCCTCCCTCCCTAGTAAGGGAAAACATCTCATCCAGATCCTGTGAACTTGCTTAGAGAGCTGCAAAGATTTTCAGAGTTATCACACTCACTGAAGGCCTTGAGTACATGTAAGTGAAGAGATGGTTCATGTAAAGAACTCCTGACACTGTCTTTGAAAAGGAACTGGTCCATTCTGTACGGCTGAAATGTGTCCCACACAAATCAACTAGGCACCGCCGAACCCAAGAAACCGGTCCACAATTTTTGCTACAGAATTAGCTAGATCGTCTGCTGATTCTTGCGTGGATGCTTCAGCATATACCCGAATCACATCCTCTGTTCCTGACGGTCGTATAAAGCATCTACCTTTCGGGTATTTTCCTGAGGCAAAGATAGTAGTTTACAAAATGTTTTCAGCTACAAAAACACGAGAGGATGAATGATTATGAGATGTGGACAGTACTTACCAATTTCATTATCTATAGCTTCTTGAATACCTTCAGGTTTCACAACCACAGTTTCTGCATTAGCTGTGACTACTGCAGATCTATCAGCCACCTTCACCTGAACATTAAAGGACAATATCACTTGAAGGATCACTTTCCAACCAAAGTTAGTGTCGAATTCGCCTTAAATGAACAATCTTATAAAAGAAAACTATGAAGAATATGCAGTAATTTATTCACAATGAACCTATCCTTCTCCGGGATTAGGTCTTCCACAGGTGTTGGGAAAAGAGTAACAGCTGAAAGGGTCATTTGAGAAATTAAACAGAAAACAGAAAATCATGATCAACTTAATTTTAGATAAACCAAGCCCAAGATATCAATGCAATAAGCTTCAGTCAAAAGCATCTCGGCCTAGTTTGGATGCAAGATGAAGAGAAAAGATATTATTTCAAGATTGAGATGGAAGGAAAGGAGAAGAAATGGGGACATATCCCAAATAGGTAAGACATATAAAGAGAAGTAGAAAAAGAAACTGAATGTCACTTCAAAATCTCATCTAAAGTCATGAGAAGGGCATTATTGTTTGTAAYCAAGATGTAAAAACATATTTCTTTCAATTTACCTCTATTAAACTCCAAAACAACATGTGAAAATTCATCTCTTTTTCTTTCATCTCCAAACTTCAGTTTTCTTTTCTTTCCTTTTCTCTCGTAAACTCCCAAACAAAGCATATAGACCACTTCTTTTAAGTGAAAGTAAGAATCCAATATGATGCCAGGAGCAAAACACCAAAAGCAAACATATTTCAAAATACTGACAAGAAAAAGTAACACATGGAAGATGCATTTCTACAAATCTCTCTATACACAACAATCAAGAAAGCCATGTAGAACTTTACCAAGTTCGCACTAAGGCCTATCTTAAAGAGRCCAGTTGTTAGATTTTCATTATCAAGCAAGTCAAAAGTTGTTTTAGCTCATATGAGAAAAAGAAAATATTCAGCAGCATAGATGTCATAGACTATTCGCTATTGTATGGTCATTCAATAGGTTCCCGAAATATTAACAGTTAGTTTCATGTTTCTATATCCATTTTCTACCATAACAGTATTTGAGAAAATATGGTTTGAGTGCACAAGACTGATAGAGATCATCTAGAATATGCATGGGCATTGGGTGGAGAAAATACACCACCAACACAAATGCTTAAATGGACAAAACTTCCCATTCCTTTGAGAATTGCATGGATTATATTAGAGTTCTTGCATTCAGAAGTTGACAAGCTCACCTTTTAAACCATTAAAAGATTGCATATCAGAAATTGAATCTCTGTTAGAAATTAAACCTCAACAAACAAAGAGCAACAAGACTCGTTTATATTGTTCTTGTTATTGTTAAGTAAACAAAGTTGACAAGCTGKAACATGAAAGGTAGAAATATGAATGGGTCTTGACACTTCAAGATCCGGTAGAAAGAGACAACTAGGAATGAGATCAAATTTATATAGAATACTTGCTCAGAGATTACACTGGAGGTAACATGTTTGAACATATAAATTTACGAGATTGGAATTAATTTGGACCCAGATTCCTATTTTATCTAGCTCAATATCAAACTAAGAAAGCAAAGGTCAGATAGTCTAACAAATTGACATTGTGACAAATAACATATTGTAGATGAGGCAATCTGAAGAAAAATTGAAGATTCATCACTCACATAAAACCAACCTTAAGCTGTCTACTGGGTAAATCATGGTAGAGCTCATTCCATTTTTGGATGGACCACCCCATATGTTGTAAAATAACTTCCACCAAGAGCAGCCCGCTTAGAGCATCTCCTACTGCTTGATTGATTAATTTACTGACAGCCAAAAGTCTTGAAGCAGCCTGTTGTTGTCTCGAACCTGAAATATGCAAGTGACAGTAAGCATGAAATAGGCTTACTTGTTTCCAGTAATGGAATATAATCTGGATAAGTTAAAACCTTTAGAAGTCAGTAAAAGATCATTGCTTTTATTCTCCAACCAGTGTAAGTAATTTTCAGAAAACAAGATAGTTCCATGGCCATTTGCCTCAAAATAGATCCCAATATCATATTCAGCAGCTCTCTCGTGCAAGTGTTTGACTCCAGTTGGAGTAAATACAACTTCTAGGCCCAACTGTTTTAAGTAATCCGTGGCTGCGCCATTTGCATAAGCTGTCTGCACAACTCCAAGAYGCGCATGATGAGGCCTGCCTGTCTTCCCATCTTCACTCTCATCAAGCATATTTAATTGCTCCTTGACAAACAAAGCAAACAAAGCCATTATCTTGTCACCGTCAACAAGGTCGATCCTGTCACTATTAGGTTGCGCTAAGAAATATACAAGCCGGTCAGCATCTCCATCCAAACTGGCGCACCTGAAACACTAGAACCATTTAACCAATCAGTTTTCACTAGTAAACCACTGATGAAAAGAATAAATTTTTGAATGCATATTAGGCCTTTGGAAAAGTGTAGGTTAATAAACTCATTTGCTGGTAAGACCTCTGTCCTGCCATAATCTATTACTCTTGAGAAGAGATAAATGAAAAGCTTCACTTTTAAAGAGACTGTAAACTAGAATAGATCACTGATAGTAATTTTTTGCTCTAATGAGTTCAGGTGAAGCAAACTAACAAGTTTAGGATAGAATGCTAGTAATGCTCAGCAGATCGRAAACATATAGCTAATAGACACCCGACATAACATCATTGGTATCTTATGCATACGTGCTGACCAAAATAATTTCAAGATACAAGAAAGATAGATGCAGTTAATTTTGCTTTATAGGCCGCAATAAACTTGAACTCATGAAACTATTTGTTAACACTCAATTAGGACTATTGAGTCAAAATTTGATGGACATGGAGAACATGAGAACAAGTTTTCATTGGAAATTCATTTTAGCTATGCAATTTGYGAGAGGATGCTCACCTGATCCCAACATCAGCAGGACCAAAACCACGAGGCACAATTTTCTCTTTTTGCACATAATCAGCACCAACACCTTCATTAAGTTCACCAGCACCACAATTACGAGCTTCTATGCACAAACCACCTAACATTTTCTTGAGATTTTCAATCTTTTCTCCACCCACACCATCTGCCCCATCCACAATCAATTTATCATTAGGATCACTGGTTCCATTTCCTTGGCGGATCAATTCCAACAAGCACCTAAAGTATTACACAAACAATGATCTCTCCTCTTTGACAAAAACAAGGGTACTTGAGAGACAAAGCAACATGCACTCAAAAATCAGAAGACTGCATACATAGTGTCCAAAGTTACCTGAAAGAGCTCGAGAGCTGGACATAGTAATTATGCTCAGATGCTTCCATACCCTTGTTTGTAGCACGAACCATCCAGTGCAATTGTGGTGTTGTTACAATCCCCATGTCAATGGCATTGGCTCCCACAACTGAAGCAACTCCCTGGAATCAGCATAACATGTTATTCGTTATACAATAATTTTTTCTGTCCCTAAACAGAGCAAAACTCAATTCCATTTAATTGAAGTTCAACTAGGATACTAAAMATGGAAGTTTTAGATACTAAACATGCAGTTGATTGACAAGGATGTTCAAAGAAACAATAAGAGATCTTAGGTAAGCATAACTTGAGCTAGCAACTACAAAGCACAAGGAAATATTGCTATTGGATTTATCTTCAGACTTTTTGCTTCATCTAACTGCATGGATATTTATAAACTGGTTTTTTTCCAGCGGATACTTTCAAATATGCAAATGAAGCACAGAACATACATGTTCTTAAGTTCATCTACTTGTTCAATTACTACCTGCACATGAGCTTATTAATTGCAGAAACAAATCTCATTCAAGCTTAATGGAAAGAAGTATACTTGTTTTGCAGCCTCAAGGAGAGACTCTCCACTAGGCCTTGTATCTCTTCCGAGCAAAACTTTGGCTTCTTGTCCTCCACCAAGTGGGATATCTACCATGTTCACAAAAGCTTCTATCACCTGTTTCAAACAATCAAATTGAGACTGATCCACTCAAGTGCTCATAATATGTACTTTAATAAGTCCTGTGGTTCCAATCATTGTAACATTGTTCAGTACTATAGCAAAACAAAAGATACAAAGCATAAAATCATTAACCAAATCCATACACACACACCAATATTGAGTCGCATGCAGAACTTGGAAAGAGAGAAGAACATTCCAACAGTAAAACCAATCAAATTTAGGAGATCAAGACGAAAACCTACTACAAGATATGTCAAATGTTAACAAGAAACACAATGTAAAGTGGCAATAAAATTCAGTAAGAGTTAAAAGTGGGCAAACAGTTATTTCTTCCTCTTGGTCTTCTCTTACTTTCCAATTCAAAAAAAAAAAAAAAAAGAAAGGGAAAGAAGAACCTTGCCAAGAAAAAAGAAGTATATCAGACAATCCTGGCTTAAACTAAATATCAATAATTGCTACATAAACTACAAGCAATTACTTTCAAAAGGAACCAAAACTGATATGGCAGAACTAGAGATGTATATGCTTTTAAAAGAAAGTTCAGATCATAGGTATAGGCTTATGTAGCATTGCTACTTCATTGAACAATTTTCTCCTCTTTTGGCCCAAATGCAAGACAGGAAACTGAATACTTAGAAAAAGGAAGACCAGCCAGACCACTGAGAGGATGATGAAGATAGAAGCTGCACGAATTATTTCTGAGTAACCAATATTAATTCAGCCAACTTCATCTTTTATTTCCTTTAGCCCCGTCATCCCCCGCCCCAACAAAAATTAATATCTTTCTTTTAAAAAAAATGAGGACCTTACCTTGCAATTAGGAGTACAAATAACACCATCCAAAGCTTTTGATCAGAGACGATATTTATGATGAATATTTTGGATGACAGGGGTGCAGGAAGGGAGTGGGAAAGAAGTCGGTTTTTATTTCCAATACCAAAAATGACAGAAAGGGGGCAAGAAATACCAAATTATCTTAATGTTCAGCACCGCTGTTCAAACTTACCTAGAAACATCTTAGAGTATAATAATTGGGAATCACAACCAAAATGCATAAAAGAGCTCCATTAGTTGGTATTGTTTGTTATTGTGTTCCTTTTTCCTATTCATTCTTTATCTCGACTAAGTTTCTGGTTTTAATTCTCAGTTCCCATTATCACATTCCTTTTAAAATACAAAAATGCCAATTAAACAAATTGGACTAACTTTACTTGGGATTCATTTAGGAAACTGACGATGTCCTTGATTTAAGATTTGGACATACCAGTTTATAAAACACAAATAATTCAAAGCCCTTAATTCGTTGACACRAATAAACTTATTTGCTTTTATGCCGGAGGAAGGTATGGAAGAGACCTGAAGGAGGGTCTGAGAATCAGGTGCATTGGCAAGCGCATTTGCAAAGGGCTCCCACTCCTGAGTCAACATCCCACCAGAGGGGTCCGCCACCTTGACACCATTATCAGAGATTTTGTTATGCGAAGCTGTGATCATGACGCCGATCACAGAACCAGTCTTGAGAGATCTCAGAGCTGCCAATATCCCCATCCTATACACAGTAGATTCCAGCAATGACGCATCCGCTCTGAACCCTGCTGTTCCATATGATAGCAGGGCACCTGACTCAAAATTGCAGGAAAAAGAAAAAGAAAAAATAAGAATCAAGAAATCTTTGAATTTTGAATTGGATGAGTTATTGATTCAAGGTAACGATCGGACCTTGTGGAGGCGAGGTACGAGAGGAGTTCTTGAGGAAGAGGGACCGCTGTTGGTCGTCCATGTTGCCCTTTGAATTATTCAAACTWCTTTAGTGGAACTGTAAATTCAAGATCAATGAATAGATGAAGCTTTCTCGTTCAGGAGCGGCTTTCTTCTCAGCTGATTTCTTCTCAGCTGATCGAGGAAGGAGATGGTAAATTAAATTTATCCAATAATCTTAATATATGACCCTCTTCATTGATTCGATTTTAAATATTCAATCACATTATCAGACAAGTCATAAGTATAAAAATTTTAGATAAAAATTTAATTAGTTAAATTATATTTTCGCCCCTTGATATTTAACAAGCATTACCAGCTTACAAACTTAAAAAATTATAATGTTAATAAAATGTTACATAAATCAATAAAAAATATCATCATAAATTTACGATAAATTTAATACTAACTATAAATTATTGATTATAATTTACTAAAAGATTCCATGGCAAATCTTTTGTAAATTAAGGACGAATTTAATACTAATTTACTAAAAAAGGACCATTCCCTAAATCATGAATTTGTGTCCACTTGCCATTAATCAAATCAAGTTCAAAAACTTAAAAAAGCATTAGTCCCATAAGTTAAAGATAAGGGATCATTCTTCGAATTTGAATCATCCTTTGAAACATAGACTAATATCCATTGTATTGMTTTGATGCGGGATATATCTGAACTCTAATGATTCTATTATATAGGTCTCATCGATGAACCTAGAAAGAAATTTGATAAGTGTTCGACTCTCTTTTGAGTTATTCCCTTTAATGTCAAAAATCACGACCCTCGTATCCCAATTGATACTATAAACCTGATTATTGTAATACATGAAATTACAGAATTGTTGAGAGCAGTTAGTTAGCCTTATCCTAAATTGGTCACCTTGCCTCCATAAGTACATGGCATTCGTTCCACAGGACCCACTAACCATGAGGACAAAGTCGGTTGGATTTTCACAACGGCTAGACGACAATAATGTCTTTTTAGTAAAATAATCAGGGATATAGATAATTATCTCTGATATAATAACATGGTACATCAATTTGATCATGCGTAGATGAATTCACGAGACATGTTATGCCACTTTATTCGATCGGAAAAAAACCATCCAAAAGAGGCTTCCCTGCAATTTTTACCTTTGGTTTCGGGTAGAAATACTTTAGCTAGAACTTCATTTTCAAACAAGTTATAAAATTTGCCATAATGACTATCTTTATCTGCAACAAGCATGATACAGGGGATCCGTTGCCATAATGATAGATAAACCTCTAAAATTTGATTCCCCTTAGCGGCAACCGCTCGTCATGGATTACAAATAGTCGTAAAAGCAATATAATCCTTTAAGAGTTTGATWGGATAAGCTATTGTACGGATCACATCCTGCAAAAGCTCAATCCAATTTGCCATGGCTGTATTATGAGATGGCATGAAACTGCCAACAAAGAGAAAAAACAGTCAAATAATTTGTAGAATTCTCTATTTCCTACCTCTGMATGAGTGGATTACTGAA
This sequence comes from Rhazya stricta, assembly GCA_001752375.1. NCBI lineage: Eukaryota > Viridiplantae > Streptophyta > Magnoliopsida > Gentianales > Apocynaceae > Rhazya > Rhazya stricta. Next base: position 5,437,473 of record MEJB01000002.1, on the reverse strand, counting down.
AAAAACCCAAAGGAATTGGAGTGCTTTGTAGTAATATGGGTCTATATATATAAGGGATACAAGAACCTAAGTTTTAAAAGAGAATCAAGATATAATATTGTAATTTAGAAAACTATTTAAAACAACAAATATTATAATCTCGTAACAATCATTATTTTTCCTTTTTATTTTGGAAGAGAATTATGCTAATTGCCTCAAAAACTTAGGAAACTATGGTCTCATATAGATTTGGAGGCATCAATTTATAAATAAAAAATTCAAAGTCCTTAATTCACTTTTATTATATTATTTATAAAAATAAAGTTGACGTGCTTCTAAATAGAGAAGATAACGCATGAAGGAAAGAGGCCTGTTGAGAATCAGGCCGCATAAGTCAGACACAAAGTCAAGAACCATCCACCCGTATACTGAATCGAATTCAGATCCCAATGAATAAATTGAATTTAAGAGGCCCATTAATAATTGTTGGTGTCCGAGAGTTTGATGGGTCCAGCCCAAAAGAGACTTATTAAAAAAAAAATGCAAGTATATTTATTGAATAAAATTTTTAAAATTTTTCTTTTGTTTTGAGCTAGAGGAAGGGTAATCTCGTCATTTAATGCACTCCCATGAATATCCATCTGTGCTACCTAAAATGTACCACCGTAGCAGGCATGATGAGTGCGTCGGTCAGACATGGGTATTTTCTCCTGGTTTTGGGGCAACAAGAAAGCCACCAACTCCGACTCAACCGCTCCAAGACCCGACTTGAAGTCCGATTCCAAAATCCAGCCATCCTCTTCTTCTGAAGTTCTTGAGATGAATGGAGCCATGAAGGTCTCGCGACCCCAACCGCCTGCCGATATTACTGTTTTCGAATTTGGCTCGGTTGCCGCGACAGCCGACAAGGTTACCTTGGCCGGCTACTGCCCCGTTTCCGACGAGTTAGAGCCATGTCGCTGGGAGATTCTGCCGGCTATTGACTCTGGAGCTCCTCAGTTTCGCGTAGTCTTTTGATGGAATTGAAGTGATAAGTGATAACTTTGGAGAGATTAAGTTTTAGCTAGGTAAGGGATTGTGAGAAGTGCAGGAGATCCATTTGTGAGATTATTTAATCGTAATGGAACTTATATACTATCTTTTTCYTGAGGTAACCTTTTTGTCACTTACTTTCTTGATAGAGTACTAGAATTCTCTAATTTTCTGGTAAATTTTATGTTTTTATTGCTTTTCGTCGGTCTATCTGAGTTTGGGTATGATTTGATGACTTGAACCTATAACATAAATGCAATTCTGAGTTTTTTGTTTCATCTTGCATTATCTTCGAGAACCGGTTAATCACTTATCCGACCCTTTGCAAAATTCACGTCTCCTCTTACTTGCTGAATTATTTTACAAGGCAGGAGCTAAAGTATTCCGACTGTCCATTTTGTTCTTGATGTTGTCCTTGTTTACCAGAAACCAGTCCCTGCTTCGTTAATTATCTATTTATTTTTGTCTATTCATTGGTCTATCTATTTTGCTCCCCCTGGGTTTGGGTATGATTTGATGACTTGAACCTATGACATAAATGCAATTCCGATTTTTTGCTTCACCTTGCATTATCGCCAGTCGTTTAGGGGAAATGGGTTGTCTTAGAGAACCGATACAAGAAAATTATAGTCCTGAATATGTGAATAAACTCATGAGCATTTTAGATACATGATTTTCTTTACTTGGTATTGTTTGATATTGTGTTAAAAAATGCCAATTAAACAAATTGGACTAGCTTTTCTTGGGAGCCATGTTTTTGGAAACTAAAGTAGTGATTTGTTGAAACGAGGACCTTGCAAAAATGGGATGGTTATATATATGAAAGAACTAAAACAGCTGATAGAAAAAGATATAAGCATGTAGATGAAACTATCACAAAGTGAATAAAACAGCTGATAGAAAAAGATATAAGCATGTAGATGAAACTATCACAAAGTGAAGGGTCATAATTCATATGCTTCATGGGCAAAATGTAGGGAACTCCATTTACCATATTCTGGTGAAATTACATCTTCTAATATCGATTCTCAATGAGAAAAAACACATTCAACTAAAAATTTTGGATCAGCTTGGAAATATCATGAAGCAGCATAATGTATTTGTCCATGCCAAAACAACAAAGAGTTGAACTAATAGACAAGAACTTCTTTGACATCCAGCAGTTCTTCAACATCAACTTCTACAGCCTCACTTCATTTTTTCTCATCACTTGTATCTGCTTCCCCTATCTGCTCCCTGAAGAGCTTCTCTTCCTCATGCAGCTGCTTCCATTTCACCAACCATGCTTGCCATTCCTCAGTCAAACTCTTTCTTCGTTCTTGATCCAGTCCTCTCGATTTCTTTGTATCATGGTCGTCAGCTGCATACTTCTTAGAGATTTCCTTCAAATTCTTCAGCAGTTTCTGCTCATCTTCTAAGTAAGTACCGGTGGAGGCCTTGGCGCCATGAGAACTGCCAAAAAGGATCAAGCTAAAGTTACACAGTAAAGGTTTCCAAGTTAGTAACTTCACTACTCTGATGAGTGGACAATGTATTTGCTGTGACATGGAACAACAGTTATACTCTAGTAGAACAAACTCATCAAAAATAGGACCTGTATAAGTATACCAAACTCTTCGACATATTATTAGGATTTTTAAACAAGAAATCTAATGTTTTACGTATTCATGAAATGACACAAGAAACTGGTCCAATAATCACCTAGAAGGCAGAAAAGGCAATAGTCTTCATACCAGAAAGTTAGGGCAGCAAAAATGGGAATTCTCAACTACGTAACATACTTTACMTGATTTAGGTCCTCCTTTTGTAGCATCTTCCCGAAAACGGACCAGATTATGAACCCATTCTTGAATTCATTGATGCAGGAAACTGAAGTCACAACATAGTTATGTAATACTCGACTAATTTGGATACAATTGTGTAGACTTGTAAATTTCGCATAGTTATGTAGACAGACATCACCTTCCAGTAGGATCCCACTCAATATCAGTGGCCAAATGGTGCTCTGCCATTTTCATGGTCTTAAGCTCATCAGCATCATAAAATTCAAATTTGCCGGCAAAACCTTTCATGCCTGCAAGTACAATGAAACGACCAGCAGTTGACCAGTGAAGAGTATTTGCTTGCTTGCCTCCAAGTGTTGYAAGCTTCAAGATTCTGCTTGTGCTAGAGGCATCCTTAATACAGTAAAGGCTTGTATGAGGCATTGCTTGATCACCATGGATAATAGCAAATCGATGTGACCTTTTGGCTTGCAAGCAAAATTAGCAATTTTCCATCTTCCAGTGTCAAAACCTCAACAGGTATATATCGTTCTTTAATCCAGAAAATAAGGAAAGCAGAGTGGTTGCCTTTTGCTGTTTTCTTGTGGTGATCAACTTGAATGGCAAGATAATCACCACCTGGATGCCAATGCATTTTGCTATTCGAAACATTGTAGGGAATTTTCTGTTAGTTCCCTCTTGCTTTCGACATGTATGAGAATCACCTGCAATTGTCAACTCAACTCAACAACTGAAAGTCGTTCATCATACAGATATTTCCAAAAAAACAATATTTTCTAACCCTTTGCAGGTTCATCTCTGCCATGCAACCCTGGTTCTGAACGTCGATTATCTTCAGTGAGATCTACTTAACATTGGCCAAAAGACTTTCTGTTTCTTGTGCAAGTCGAAAGTTTCTCTCAGTTATAGCAAAGTACTTGTCATGTTTTCAGCCATCCCATCTGCAATAAAAGAATTTCTCAGTACAATAAAAGAATTTCACAGTACTGATAAGATGCAGTTATCAAATGTTCTATTTGAACATTAGTTATGGAAACAGGGAGAGGGAATCACCTAATAAGAGGCCATGGAACCTGAGTTTTACAGGCTGATAGATAATCAATGATTCTCCTAAAACCTCTGAGCGTTTTCCACTTCTTGTGTCAAATATACGGAAGAAAGCTCTCTGGACGAATTATTGTGCTAGTTTGGGTCAGGAAAATTTACAGAGATCGGAATTCCAATTATTTGGAATAATGAAATAATGGTAGAGAGTTTTACTTGTTTATCATCAGGACTCGAAGATCTGTCAATACTGTAAATATTTCTCGCCTGGGGAGACATGAAATAGCTTAACCTGCAATCAATCTGTTAAAATAAACTAATAGAAAAAATATCTATAAAATTTCATATGCAGTAGGAGGAAGTTAGAAAGCTAATACTGCAAACCAGAACAACCTGAGGATGAACGCAAAGTACAAGAGGATGAAACACAATAGCTCCTTTCTTATATGCTACAGCTAAGTAATTTCCAAGTAGCGCCCAGTGTACCCAATCTGCAATCTGAAGCATCAAAACAAATCAGAATACTAGTTGAATATTAAGATCTTCATACATATGTATTGAGATAAATATTATTACCTCTATTATGTGAACAAACTCAGGCTTCAAAGGTTTATGATCGTTCCAATAAACTTCCACATGGCTTCTGGTGTAACCAAGAAATTGGTCACGAGCTTTCTTATCAGTAAGCCTGTACTGTAAATTTTCCTGAAATAATGTGGAAATTTTACACAGCATAAGATGCATGAGTGCTACAGATAAACAAAGCAGCAAAGTGAGAATGCACTGAATGAACACGATGTCTGAAGAGGTACTATTCAAATGGCTTTGCAAGTTTCAAGATAGGATACATCCAACCAATATTTAACCACCCTTACTAGAGAAATCAATCCAGCAGAACAAGACCTGAATGTGATTGGCTTGGATTTCAGGTTGCTAGCTATTCCTCGATGAAATCATTTATTCTTCATGAATCAAAAGAGAGGAATAAAAAAGAAAGTGTGAGATGCGATTATTAATAGCACAGCATAGTGTGGACGATGAACAATCAAGCTAATTGATGATGATTAATTTTTATCATATTATTCATCCAAAAATGGCATCTAACTCATCAGACCTCATGATTAATCCAGCTTGAATCTTCTACTTTATCTCCTTTATCAGAGGCTGAAGTTTTTTTCCGTTGGATATCATTGTAGGCTAAGAAGTTCTAAAGAGAAGATTTTATAAAAGACGAAAGTAAGAAAATGAATGTGCAGAGTCACAAGCTTGCAACTTTCTCCTTGAAAATTCCTTCGAAGAAAAATAAAAAGAGGCAACTTTACACGTAAATGAACTGCACTGGGCTTGGGTTGGCTTCGACTCTTGGCGTATGCCTCTCTGGTCTCACACGTAAATGATAGGAAGGTGTGAGTTCTTCAGCTTTTCTTATTTTTGTTTACACTGATCACWTATTTTCTTATTTTTGTTCCGCATATATGACTCTTCATTATCTAAAGCTAGGTTAAGGAAGCGGCGGCATCCCTTCAATTTTTTTTTTCAATTTTTTTAAGAAGTAGTATTTTTTAAAATTTATATAAAATTTTTATCATATAAAATATCACTTCATCTCTTTGATAATATTTTTTTAATTTACTTCCATGTCTTAAAATAAAATTTGTTATTCCATTTAGATAATCTCCAATCATACTCCCACGTAATAATAAGTGTTTAGATAGTTATTTCAATCGCATATACATTAGACGTATCAAAATAAAACATAAATATTAAATATATTAAAAATAAAAATAATATTTGAAAGGATGATGTTAAAAATACATTAAAAAAAGGAAAAATTTGATGAAGGGGGAAACAATGGGGTCAGATGATGGCTGGTTTGGTAGTAGTTTATTGGGAACCAAGTAAACCAGGTAGATGGTCAATCGGGACAATAGACCGAGTTTGGCCAAGTTCTTGAATGAACAAGGTGGTAAAAAGTTTAGTCCTTGAACTACGTCAATATATATAAAATACACAAATTATGCGACAAATAGTATGAAAAACGTCTAAAGAAGCACGTTCCTTATGCCACTCTGACCACCTTCGTTGTCTTTATTAACCTTTTTTAATCAGGAAGGTATGAGTTGCATCCAAGATACAGGGATGCATCGTATCCTCCTGAATTACATCTCAGCCAAAGTCAAGTAATTACCTAGTCATACTATATTCCTCTATTCTTGAATGGATTCTATACTTTCTTATTTCTTAACATCTTTATTTCTGCACATTAACCTCTTCAAGCAATCTTGTTTTACAACAGTTATGATGACTATATTCCTCTATTCTTGAATGGATTCTATACTTTCTTAACATCTTTAGTTCTGCACATTAACCTCTTCAAGCAATCTTGTTTGACAATAGTTATGATGCTGATCCCATTTTCTGCACCTCTTGTTCGCTATGTTCAATGGAAAACTCATGAATTAACCTTGTTCTAAGACCAGGACTTAATAAATGTACAAGACATTCCCATTAACTGGAAGAAGTTTTGTGTCTGAAAGATATACAGGATATGAGGGACAATGCTCACAAATCAAGAACAGAACAAACGGAAGAGGCAATTAYGCATTTCSTGTACAAATGCAGAAAAGGGTTTCGGRAGAAGATCAAATTTCAGAGCATACTATAACCATCATCTTCATTCATCCCAAGGTAACACATAATTGATAGAACAAATACAAAGAACGATGAGAGTTCCATAGCCATTGCTCCCCAGCTGATTACACCAGCATGCTTTAAGATAACTGGAATGGCTACGCTCCCAACAGCTGAAGCTCCAGTAAGGAACTTAGTTGCATCTACCCAGCTGTTTGTTTTAAAGCTCATCAGACCAAAACCCAATTGAAATCGAGGGGGAAAAAATGAAGAGAAAGGGCAGACTAATAACTGAAACAGAATGATGGTGAAAAAGACCTCACCTGCTTCCAGATTCAGCGTAGAGAGAGGAAGCATCTGATGCCACGAAAAAAAGTAAGGGCATGGGTAGAAGCACATACATTATTACTGCATGATGACAATGCAAAAATAAACTTGTCAAGGACCTTTTGTAGTACATGCAACCAATCAAATATTTTAACAAAATTTAGGGAACTAAGGTCTTTCTAGACTAGGAAATATCTATCCATAAGGAATTGTTGGGCTGTGAATTTTTTGGTAAAGAAGAGCTCCTCAAGCTCATGTGAAGATCTTCACCATCTCTATATATGTGCATGTATCATCCAAGGACATTTCCTACCCCAAATGATTAGTTGCAAGCACACAACATTCCACATTGACATGAGCAAAGCAGGACAAGTAAGACAATCATTCTCAAAGCTACAGTGTGTCACATGACGGACAATTCTATGCACAAAGACAGCCCACTTATACCAGAAATCCAGTAGTCACCATGCATATACATGTAGAATAACACACAGTCGCACAGGATAATTAAACAAATCAACAACAGAAATGATATTTAAGAATTTTCTGATTACTCCATTTAACAGCAATAAAGAATCTGAAATTGTATTCTTCAGTTAATCTAAATTAACAGATGTTTATAAACAAAAGCATAAAATTAAAACTTGCTAGTCTCATGCCAAAGTCAACAATCTATCAGGTTAAAGATTAACCTATATAAGACGAATATCACTTGTACTGGAATCTGATAGGAAGCCATCAAGCAAGACCCATCCAACTGTGGAAAAACTGTTCTTGAAATCTCATCATCGTCCAGTGCATACCAACTTTATGAAGTACATTATGTTCAACACAAAGTTTCTATTATTGTTCTCATAATACTTATTTTTTGCTTTCACTTTCAGATAATCTACCTATTCAAAGAGACATCATTTTTAATAGCTATCAGTTAAATTAACCGTGATCCAAGTTCATCTATCCCAACAGCACAAAGGGAACAATAACTGTTGTCACCTTTTCAGACATGTCCTACAATTTGGATATAATTTCTTCTCTGGAATTTTCTTATATATCATATTAACTATTACTAATATGAAAACTGATCACCATTGAAGAAGAAGAAGAAGAAGAAGAAGAAGGAGAAGGAGAATTGTAGATATTTAATTTCATTTATAGACAAGCCCTTGTAATAGGACGACAAAGTCCAAAAGGTTTATGCTCTTAGCACCTGTTAACATTGGCCACCAGTTGTTGTACAAAGCACAAGCCTGCAACAATGAAGAGAAAACCATAAGGATGATTACAAGAGAAAAAAATAGAGCATAAACATTTCTTTACATCTCATCTTCCTTTTTTTTTTTTTTTTCCCTTTTCTTTTCTTTTCTTTTTGTTGGCCTTGGTGAGTGGTGCATTGAGGCACATTGAGATGGGAAGAGATTTGGATTGACAATAGTGCAGGCATCAACTGCATGCATACAACACTAAAAAATGCTTCTATAATCAATTCCCCGACACCACCCTTACCCCCCCCACAAAAAAACAAAAGAAAAAACCCAAAAAGAAAAAAGAAAAAGACAACAAAAGCTCACCAGTATCTGTAGCACAATTCCCCCTGAAACCAAAATAGCCAAAAAAGCAAGCTTCCCAGTGTTCAAGCATGCCCTCATATAACCGGGCATGTTGGCCATTATGAACTTACTTCAATACTGCAGGCTAGCTGAAACAAGGATTTTGTAATTCTGATCAGTAAGAAAGAATTCCAAGCATGAAAAACGCCATGATGTCGGATGTAGAAATTAAGAGTGATGAAATATTATACCGTAATCTCGATCCTCGTAGAAGATGAACTTAATTGATTTAATTTTCATTTACTTACACTACTGATAGAATATCAAGAGATGCAATATCATAACTCCTCAAAGGATCACCTATCCTACTATTCATCCTGCTAAGTTACTTCTCCTGACAGGAGCTGAAGTATTAGTGCACCATCATCATATCAAAGAGAATATCTACCAGAGGATTATAAGATGATGCTCCATGTGTTATATGTACTTTTAGAATGTTTACGAAAAAATCTGCATTCTTAATTTTTACATACAGCTGCAGAAGTGGATAGAGTACCTGAAGTTCTTAGCCAGTAAAACTTCTTAGTGCAAACTTACTTTCCAACAACAGCTACAGTGTGTATTATTTCCTCAAATAGTGACTCTCTTATGATCAACATCACTGAAGGTAATTGTTACATTTAATGGTCAATACTTGGACTATCAGGCAACATTGCATGATTGTCAAGACAAAATCCTTATATGCATCTATTTCCCTCATCGCTTGGTATAAAGGAGACTACCATAATTGACAGGAAGTAAAGAAGAATAACTTTCATAGACAAGGGGGTTGGGGAGTGGGATCCAGGAAGAAGAGAAAGAAATCAGCTATGCTCCTAGTGCCTAAGCACTGAGGGGTCTACACCCAAAGAAATCAATTTTTATACCTTAACTGGTTACATTTATGTACTACGACCGTACAGGTTTCTTCCTGAAACCATGAGTATTGAGATATTCTGATCAGAACCATTGATCTTCAGCTTTCCCAGTAAYAGGCAATAGAAATTTTCAAATGTTAGTTGACTAAGCATAATAAAATTCTAGCAGGTACATTTGGAGAGTGCTTGCAAATGTTAGTGACTAAATATAATAAATTAACACAGGTACAATCAGATATTGTACAGCAGCAGATTAGGACCAAAAGATCGAGACTAGCAGGTAACACCGAATGCAGCAGGGAAAATGCAAAATCATGGGAAGAAAGTGCATTGAGTTCATGAATTGTGTATGTCAAATGGCTTCTATACTGCTTTTAAAGAAATCCTGAAAGCCTGCTTAAATGGTTTTCCAAAAGGAGAGCAGGTGGCACTAAAAGACCTGGACAATAAGTGCATATGCTTAACTCATTTTACATTACTTCTAGTACCAAGCAGTGCAAAATTATTTTCTGAATTCTATTGATATCATAAGTGCATTTCAGGTGCCTTCCAACTATTCAGCAACGCCTGCGAAAAGGTACTATCCTGATACAGAACTACAATGGTTTTATGCTCAAAAAGAATTTGGAATGGTACTATCCTAAACAAAATGTCGGTGGTTCATCTGACTATTCATCTCAACAACTTTGACTTCTAAACCTTGGTTTCCTAGCCAAAGAAACAATAAAATTTAGAAGGTAAGGAAAAAAGCACAAATCTTGGCTGAACTTCAATCTTATACTTATTGGAGGGAAAAAAAAAAAAAAAAAACTGCCGGAAAGTACCACCAAATCACTAGAAAGAGTAGTTTAGAGGAATCAAATCATGCTTAGAGACCAGTTTATCAAGATCATGCTTTATTTCTAAAATCGTGTGCTGCAGAAAATTATTAAAACATAAAGCACAACCAAAGAACAACCATATACAGAAAGGTTAAAAAATAAATCATATACATGAACATCCTAGTCGCTCAATCAGCACAAGAAAGAATAATAATTCCAGCATAAATAATTCAAACCGAATATAATCTAAAAAGAATCAGAAGCATAATTAATTAGGAATAAAATGAGATAAGTAACAATCACTGACCAGATTTGGGCGCTTTTGAGAGTCCTAGGAGGCGAATGAGGTTTCTGAATTCTAGGTTTCCAAGGTTTTTCCTTTCTCTCTTCTGGGTATTCTTCGTCCTAGGACRACTTCATCAAATAGAATTGAGATGAAGGAATCTACTGGTGGTGGCTTTCACGGACTGCTCCCCGGTCACATTCAGACTCGGTACAGATTAGGACATAAAACAGTGTCTTACTGAGATATAATAAAAAATTATTAAATAAACAAATCATTGATGAATTACAGATCATCCCTCTGGTTTCTCCATTTATATATCTTCCCCTTTCTCTTTGCGAAATTACACTCATTCCCAGTTGGTTAGGCTTCTTGCATAAAAGAGAAGAGAGTGAGGAAAGAAAAAAATGGATAAATACAAAGAAGATGAAATCTTTTAAAAAATTAAAAATAGAAAAAACATGCACAAGAAATTAATGAATTATTAGCTTGAGCTGTTGAAGAAAATTTAAAAAATATTAAAAGATTATGTACATATTTTTAATGTCAATTTAAGAACATGATATACATAAAAAATCAATAATAAGGAAAGTAAATGTAATTATTTAAACAAGAGAATATTTATTTGTATATGTAATAAATTTATGAGCGTAATTTATTTAAATTATTTTTATATTATTCTCACATATTGAGAGCGATACTTTTTATTTTTTATTTTCTAAGATGAATTTTTAAAATTAAATTAAATACTGTACTTTAAGGGGCTCAATGATAAAACTATACTTAAGATTAGATTACAAGGAAAGAAATCGAGTTCAAGAAAATTAGGTAATATTTTGGTAATTTATAATTATTTTTGGATTCTATTGAGTCATTTTGTAGCTATATATAATAATTCATATCATATATTATATGTGTAAGGTATTAATATTTTTATAAGAAAATAATGTGTAAATTTATTATCTTGTATAAACATACAAATAATAATTCTATAGTAATTTTTACTAAGGTGGTAGAAGGACTAGACAAAACTATAACATATTTTTGAGAATCCAAAATGAAGCAAAAGAATAGAAAAGGACTTTAAGAGTATTAATAAAATAATTCAGGTTAAAACGACAGAGAAAAAATAGAGGGACTCTAGAATGAAAATAAAAAGTTTGTGGACCAATTAGGGCATTTTCTCAAAATTTTCCCTATTTGAAAAGTTTGGGGACCATTTTCACAGTGAACTTGCAGTTCGGTATCTTTAATCTTCGTTCTTCCAGAACTCCCACCAAATCTCATGGATTCTACTACGAAAAAACGTCCCAAAAACCTGAGCCCTAACACTTCTCCGTCTTTGAAATCTTCCCTTTCTGTATTACCTGAAAGCTTCATTCCGGAACCTTCTCCCAATTTTTTGCCGTCGTCAAAGGCTGAGTTTTTAAGGCTCATTGCTGTTGTCGGCATCGCTGCCTCCGTCGCAGTGTTTTGCAACTTTTTGGTGACCATTTACAATCAAAAATCCAAACCGTTCTGCGATAGTGGAATTGATGTCGAAGATTTTCTCTACGGTTAGCTCTCTGTTCTCTTTGATTGAGCTGATCACAAGAGGTTGATTTTTCATCCCTTCCTTTTTGTTTTTATTTTTCTTTTTCCCGTTTGGGTTTTGTTGCGCTACGAAGATTGCATTGTATTGTGATTGGACTCATAAGGACACTATCTGATTGTTCATAAACATGCAATACCTGTCGTCCCTTAAACGTTCGTTGCTTTTTTGGGGGTTAATTTTTAAATTCTAGAGCATTATAGCCATCTAATCTGACAATTTTTTAGTTTTGAATTTTAAAAGAAATTATTTTTTTGTTGGTTTACTTAGCCAAGCATAATGGGATGAAAACCGGATATTCTGCAGGGGGAAGAGATTGTATTTTAGTTTGTGTAATTCATAGATACTATCATTTTCCTTGTATTTTATTTTTCTCCAAGGAAAAGGATGATCTCTAGACGAATCATTAACCGATCAAAAAGATATTTTTGATGTATATAGCTATATTTTTTTCTTTCTGAAATTGCATTGCTTTGCATAATGTGTTCATTGCAGTTTTATTTATATTAAATGAGATGGTGAGTAACATCGAACAAGAAGTAATGATGACTTCTTCCATTGGGAAATTTATTCTTGAAAATATGATACGTGTAACTTTTCATGAAATGTGACAAAACTGCAAATTCTTGGTTAACTAGAGTTAGTTATGGTTGAACAGGTGACTTGCAGCCCAATCTTGAATTATATAAGCACGACGTTAAAAACCTCCTTTTGCTTCTGAATTGTTGCTGATTCATCTAAATTAGATAGAATCTCCGTGTTAAATTTAATACTTTTGAGCAATTGAAATAGATACACTGGACTCTGGATATTTCTTGATTGAGCAATCCTGGATATTCACCACTCTGTCTCTGAAGCAGTCAAGGATTATGTATTTCTATATACATGTGACAAGGAAAAGTTAATTATATTTTTCGCCTATTATGTGACTTTCTGCATCCTTTTGATCAAGTTCCTATTGCTTCAGATAACTGTGAACCTTGTCCAAGTAATGGCATATGTCATGAGGGGAAGTTAGAATGCGCTCGTGGCTACGCAAAGCTGGGAAGGTTATGCATAGAGGATAGAGATATTAATGCTGCAGCAAAAACAATTGTGCGTTAAGTTTCTAATTTTATAAGTAATACTTATTAATTTTCAGATGACAGGACCAAAGACTCATCTATTTTATATCACTTATCAATTCTAATGTAATTGTTGCATGATCCAAGTGATTGCAGTCGAAGTTGATAGAAGTTCGTGTCTGTGAAGCTTATGTGCAATATTTGTGCAGTGGAACTGGAGCACCTTGGGTCTGTGTAATCTTTGAATCCAAATATAGTTCTTTACATAGATCAATGTCCTTTGCACACATAGATTTTCATTAATTATTTTCTCTTACGAATTCAATTTCTGCTTGATTGATAAAAGAGCTGATATTTGTGCTTTACCAATGTAATTTTAGGTGCGTAAGGATGAACTGTGGACTTATTTGGATGAACACAAGGTGATGGAAAATCATGGCTTGGATGAAACTACATTCATGCACTCAAAACTGAGAGCAATAGGGACTAGTCGCAAATTGTTGGAGACAAGAATTAATGCCGGCAGGTTAGTTGCTGTGAATGCTCAAATTGGAAATCCGCCTTGTAGCATAATTTCAAAAGTTTGTTTTTTTTTTTGTTATATTTTTTCTTTTAAAGATCTTGTTTTTATACCAAATTTCTTCTTTGTAGGTTTGAAGAGTTTAAGTGTCCTGAATCGCTGGTTAAACTTTACAAACCAACCTCCTGTTGCATCCGACAGTGGATTATCAAGCATGCTTTAGTTTTAGTGGCCGTTTGTGCATTGGTATTCCATAATAAAAGCAGCCTTTAAAAACTTATGTTAGGGTATCAAAATGTTAAAGCTTGTTGACAATATTAAGATTTACAGCTTCTCGGATGCATTCTGATACTGTTAAAAGTCCGCAGGAGACATAACTTGTCAGTTAGAGCTGAAGAACTCTACAACCAGGTGAAAGGGAGTTCTTTCATGTTGTTGATATTGGGAAGATTTTGTTTGATTTCTGCTTTCTGTTTGTGAAGTGTGATTGGTAGTTTTTGTTTCCTCTGGTTCTAGGATGAGAAACCAATAAACCTCCATTATTCGACCTCGACATAGAGGTACAATGATAATGATATCCATTGATGAAGAGAGCATGATTTATTAAAAACTCCTTTTGGTTGAGCTTTGTGCCACCTTTTTGTCGTGAATCCTTTTCAATTAGGTGCTTCTATATTGATAATAGTAAAGTGCTGTAGAAATCTGTGTAGATAATGTGATGTATAGGAAGGCATTGAGCCTATTAGATTACTTTACTAAAAGGAACGCAATTGAGCCAAAGAAAATTAGGGAGTCACATTTTTATGAAAAAATATATAATAAGTGTCCACTAAAACAAAAATATTCATATAATGAAGATGAGTAATATGTCCAGGCAGAAGCTCTATGACAAATTCCATGTGCATGAAAAAGTCACAAGTAGAAGGATACTCTTTTGGCTGTCAAAGGAAGAGATGGTCATGCAAAGGGGATGTTTTCCTTAATGCATATTTTGATGGTGCATTTGGACTCTCTGCGTGATCTCAGTTAGAAAGAATACAAAGAAGGATGTTATTCTGATAAATATGGTTGCATGAAGCTTCCTTTATGTCGCATTTACTCTCTCTGTAGATATTCCTTTTCACTTCATCATTGTAATTTGATTATACATGGATGCTAATGTTTTACAGACATCTTGCAGAGTTCGATTGAATTTCTTTAGGTTAAGCATACTGGTTTTTCTAGTGTACTACATCACAGTTTTTTACTTCATCTTTTAGAAATATATGATCTGAAAATAAATTGTTGGAAATAACATTGTTTAGATTTATAATTTTGGATTTTTTGAGATATTGCTATATGACCATCAACTTTTGGAGGATGTAATTTATACCTTTCTGTGATTGAATTGAGTTGCTTCTGTAATGATAGATATGTGACATACTTGAAGAGAATGCTTTGAGCTCAAGGAGTATGAATGGTGAGGGTGAGCCCTGGATAATTGCTTCATGGTTACGAGATTATGTTCTTACACCTAAAGAAAGAAAAGATCCTGCACTGTGGAAAAAGGTACTTAGACATTGCAGATACACATATGTCATTCTGACTTAAATAATTCAGTATCATGCATGACATTATGAAGATGCAGAGAATGAGAACCATTAAGTCACATGATGTACTGCTACTGAGTTTTTCCGCTGCATTATCACTACTAGAGTGTATAGTTTTAGCCAGCAGGTTTGCAAGTTTGGCCTTATGTTCTTGTAGCCACTACTACAACTTCTCTACTTCGGCTACTTTTTGCTAATTGTAAGAACCTCTGTCCTTGTACTTTTTTCTTCAGTTGCCTAGTTTCAAATTTCATCAAATGCATTTTCCAATCTATTTCTGTATGTTTTAAGATATCTTATATAAAAAAGAAAAAAATGAGAAGTTTTAGTGAGGAAAAGGATTCACAGTGGTTTTGTGTTGGACATAATCCTTCTTGTTTTTCCTTTAATGAAACCTTTCTGTTCTTTTTTTTTTTTTTAAATAATTGATGTTAACTTTCTGGTTTTTTTTTTTTTTTTTTTGGGGCATTCCTTTTCTTAAATAGATGTCATATTATTGATTGTAATGCTTTAGATAAGCCCTTTGAGATGCCAATATATTTGAATTTTCAGATGTATAATAGGCTAGTCTAATCTTATCTGCAAATTTGCTTCTATTGCAAATTAGAAGAGTGTGGATTGTATATGGTATTATTCTGGCAAAGTTCTATAGGCCTAGACGTGCTATTTTATTTTTTATTACTTCCTTCTCCACCATTTGTACACTGAATTGGTTTTTAGATGTGTATTTCTGTAGATAAGGTTGGTGTAATTAACTTTCACCTTTATTAAATTCTGACCACATGGTTTTGATTAGTGGATGATCTGCCTGAGGTTTGTTCATTTTTGCTGTTTTTATAGGTTGAGGAGTTTGTCGAAGAAGACTCTCGTCTAGATCGGTACCCAAAGATGGTCAAGGGAGAGGCAAAGGTGGTGTGGGAATGGCAAGGTATGAAACCATTATAAGATTTGCTTCTGATTGAACTGATCAGTCTCATTCTTAGTGTGAAATTGGTAAATCATGCTTTTATAGCGATTGTCAAGTTTGTATTTGGGAGCTGACTTGTATTCAGGAGTTCTTTTTGGTACCTATATTCTAGGATATATGTGATTGGGGGAGTAAAAGTATGATTTTATAGTCTCTAGATTGTGATTATGAGGGAAACGAGAACATTTAAGATGTGTTTTATGCTTCTTATCTTTAAATTATTTGATGCATAAATACTGCAAAGTAAAACCAAATGAGGCAAGTAACCAAAAATTTTCTGTTAATGCATTAACTGTATCCAGGACTCCTCCTTTTCCTGAATACCTCAGTTTATATGGTCCCCTTCKATACACTGTGAATTAAGTTACTCACTTCTATCAGATAACATATCATGGAAGCAGCCCAAAATGGGCTGCATGATACTTGTCAAGATTTGAGGTATAACTCGAGAAGTGAAAAATCTGAGCTTGAAGTTGCACCTGATCTGATCAGAGTGCAAAACCATTATTAAGCCTCTTATGTTATCATCATCTCATAATGTGGATGAATTATGTGCAATAGTGTATACCGTAGAAATCCCATAAAAGAATGAAAAGCATTTTTTAGCAGGGCCAATTTGTGAATACTATTAGCAGTAGTTATATCCCAAGTGTCTTCCTCCTATAACACTAAAGAAACTTGCCCTTAACCCCTCCTCCCGCCAAAAACCTCCCCCCCCACCACGCCACCCAAAGATAAAAAAATATCGCAATTATGTGCAATGTTTTTGTCTGCTTTAAAAATAAACTTAATTTTTATCTTCATCTTTGGTAATGTTTGCTAAACCACTTTCTTCTGATCTTAGCTCTCCTTAAACAGTTTTAGAGTTACTGTATTTCATTTTCCTTTCATTTCTTTTCTTTTTGTCTTTCTTGAGTTTGACTCTCTATTCTATGCTTTACTGTTCTGTTTAGTTGAAGGTTTCTTTAAGCACTTCCGGCAAGAGGAAGAAATTCGCGAGGAGATGAAGCGGAAGTCAGGTGGAATTGTAAATTCAACCTGCCCAACAACAGAGTTGGCACCAATGGGTTAGGCAACGCGCTCTGTATGCTTCAGCGTTTTGCTAAAATTTGTAGGCTTTAGGTTGTAAATCACTGTTATCATGGCGCCGCCTGGTGCATTCAAGAAATTCTCTTAACTGGAAATTTAATTCATGGCTGGGCATTTCACTGTACAACTCAATTCAAGAGAAGTACTGCTGTATTTTTACACTCCATCAAGGATTTGCTGTTCTATTTCCAGAAAAGGAACACTTTCAACAATGGGAAAAGATTGGTTACATTTAACAGCAGAGGAATAAAAAGGATAAAGTAACACTAACGGATTGGGCCTCGCTGTCTCGGGATTTCTCACTAGTTGTGTCAGAAGACCCGAAAGGACGCGAATTCAAGCAGGGAGGACTGAGGCCCAGCATAAATTCCAATAATTTTAGAATCTGGGGGACCCAAATCCAAATGCGTGTCGGCAAAGAATGTGACGGGCGCCAATGTGCAACATGAGAATGAAGAATCCAACTGGTCCTGGCACTTTAATGCAAATGTTTATGATGCCATCGATCTTGAATCTTGTTAGATCAAAAATTGATTTTCGTGCCACTCTCATTTCTTTTACTTTTTCTTTTTCTTTTAAACAAAGGTATATTGTCTTAGGTCAGAATTCTTATTATCTGACATAAGTCATTTTTTAATGTTTTTCCTTGCATATCGAGCTTTTGAATTTGATTCGAATCAGGCTCGTAAAATTTAATTTGTAGTTAGAGAAAGGTTTAGGAATTAAAGTTAGAATTTTATTTTTATTTAACAGTCAAAGTATTAATCTTCGTTAGTCAGATATCATTCGAGTACTATTTATCAAAAAAATTCTCATTTTTTAAAATAGTATATTTTCTTCAATAATTGAGTAGAGAATCTAAAAAAAAAAAAGAAAAAGAAATCATAAATAGTCCAAACTATGAATCAAATGGAAATAGACAAACAATTACCACTTATTATGATATGTTAATAAAGTTTTTATCACAAGCATTAAAAAAGTTATTGATAGAACAAATTATATTGATTATATTGATCGATAATATTTTATTTTTATTTTTTTGATTAAGCAAAAAATTTGTTTATATAAATAAAAAATAAATGAAATAAATAATTAAAATATGTGATAATATAAAGAATTAACATTCATTTTGAATAAGTTGAATGATATTGATTTGAAAATTAAATGAGGATGATGAATATAATGATACCTTAATATATGGGATTTAATATACTTTAAAAAAATTCAAAAAAGAGACCCCATTTTGATTAGTGAATATAAAACAAAATTAAAAGAAAAAGGAAAAAAAAGAGAACTTTTGAAGGGGCGGAAAGTTCAAAACAGAAGTAAAACAAGGAGTACAATGTGGTCTCCTTTCTCCTCTTCTCTGTAAAGCACAGAGAACTCTGCTCTCAACTGTCGGCTCGTTTCATGCTTAGATCCTCCATCCTACACACACCCCTTTAAAGCTCCACGAAAGATCTTGATCACAATTCAAAGCTCAGTTGATCTTCTCTGACAAATCCTACATCATCCTTAACTTAACCCACACTCTGCTCTAGATATAATATATTGGTCTGTGTCTGCCTTTATTTTTCTCCATGCTTTTTGCTTCACTTTTCACATTCCTCATCTAATAGCAGAATTTGAAGGATAGGTCTGTGTGTGAGGCTGTTCTTGATTCTGTTGGAAGCTTAGTTCGTTTGTTCAGATCAGTTGATAGCCGTTGAAGGGGGAGCTCTCTTCCTCTCTTTTTAAGGTAACGTGCTTAGTCGTGGACTGGATGAATTCATGATCTTCTACTGTTTTTGATCTCTTTCCTCTAATGAATAATGATGTCAAACTTGTTTGCTTGCAAGTTGTGAGCTTTGTTTATCTTGAACTCATTTTGCTTTTCAACTGTTTTCTTACTTTCATTCTTTCAAATCGAAGACATAAATTTTTTTTTCCCTCTCGAACTTATTTACTCTTTGACTTGATCGAGTAAATTATGATATCTCCTCTTATAAGAGTGGCAGACAAGAACGGAAAGTTTCTTGAAATCACAAAGTTGTGGCACATATGCAGTAATGCTAGTAAAAGTGTATGAGGGCTCTGGTGTATAAATGGATCTCCATCAAAGTGAGTATGCTTTGGACATGAATTTCTCTATTTAGCTTGGACAGGTTGTCATTTTGTACTGTAAGATTTACTGTCTCATTCAAGGCTGGACCTGTACGATGATTGAGACAGGCCGAAAGAAGTTTATGAGGTGTATAATCTATTCTTGGACAAAATTAGTTGATCTATCCAAAAGCTGATAGTCCAAAGCCAATTGATAAAATTCGCCATTGTTTCTCTTTCTAATTTGGTGCTGTCAGATTTCAAATTGATTTTCTTTACAATTTCTTTTGTAAGATACCAATCTCTTGTAAGTTGTATCTTTGTATTATACCCATATACTGAACTATCTGTTCTTTTTCTTTTTCCTTTTAAAATGATGAAATTAGGCACATCTTGAGATTCTTTTCTGAGTGTTAGTAACAGGAAATAAGGCAGTTAAGGTTTAAAATTTTGTTAAGAAACGAATGCAGAGTGAATGGTTGGGTAATGAAGTTTTTGGTGCATGCTAGGATGGGCCATAAATATGTTATACTGCGATTTTGAGAATTAAAGAAGGTCACTTTCTACCTAGTTTTGTCATCAAGATGAATGAGCTTCAAAAACTGAATCTTGGACACACTCGATATATTTGCTACAATATTAGGCAACCTCTGGAACCTATCATGTCTATGCATTTAACCATTCTTTTGAAACAAAAACTGTGTTAACTTAAGACGTTATGTTAATATTTCAATGATTCCTATCCATATATTCAGTCTCATTCTTTACGAAAGATTTCAATTTCCAAGCATTCTTAGTTCTTGAAGTCTCAATTCATTTTGAGGTTGAAGCTAAGATGGTTTTGTTGATTAAAGTTGGCGGTTTGTTTTATTTAGCTACTAGCCTTCCCTCAACCCAGATGATTTCATACAAAGATGGAATTCATTTTTTTCTTGAGTTTTATTAGCAAAACTGGGCATTAGTTGAGAGTTGAAACACTACTACTACATGATGGGATGGCTATTTTATTGTTCATTTCTGGACATGGTATAAATTATTCAATCTCTTGAAACTTCTAGGAAGCATCCGCACAGATGCTGATTGCTACATTTCAACACACGGCTGATACTGATTCTGACTGGGATCAACTGGTGGAACAAAAGACTCCAGATAAATAAATAAATAGGAAAGGTCTCTTCTGTTTCAGAAGATCAAATTTATCTTGTAGATTTGGTACATGTTTAATTCCTATTTTATTTTCTTGTCGTAAATTACGTGATGCCATTGTGTCATTGTTTTCTGACTCTTCAAAATACACAGGAGGTTTTTGTACTCCCACTAGCAATAATATGGGCTCTAAGCACCACCTGCCAGGCAATAGAGGACGCAGTCCATTACGTATATTCGTTGTGCTTGGTCTTTGCTGCTTCTTTTACTTACTGGGTACATGGCAAAAGAGTGGTTTTGGAAAAGGAGACAAGCTAGCAATGGCTATAACCCAGCAAACGGACTGCAAAGTCTTTCCAAATCTTAGCTTTGAAACACATCACCGTATTGAGCTACCTGTTGATTCTTCTGATGAACCCAAGACCAAAGTTTTCAAGCCATGTGATGTTAAATATACTGATTATACACCTTGCCAAGAGCAAGACCGGGCAATGACCTTCCCAAGGGAAAATATGATATACAGAGAAAGGCATTGTCCTCCAAAAGAAGAAAAGCTGCAATGTCTTATTCCTGCACCTGAAGGATACACGACTCCTTTTCCGTGGCCAAAAAGCCGGGACTATGTTTATTATGCTAATGTTCCTTACAAAAGTTTGACAGTTGAGAAGGCTGTCCAGAACTGGGTACAGTATCGGGGTAATGTTTTCAAATTTCCAGGAGGAGGGACRATGTTCCCTCATGGTGCAGATGCATATATCGATGAACTTGCATCTGTGATTCCAATTGCAGATGGATCCATTCGAACAGCTCTGGACACTGGTTGCGGTGTATGTTCCTTTTAGTTCCTCCTCAATTTCTCTTTTTCTAATTTAATTTTCAATACATTGTATAAATGCAAAAATTGCATTCCTCTCTAAGTGCTTAAGCYTTTTGATGAGGTGTTACTTTAACATGATACTGGAGCAGCCATGCATTGAACTGTCATTGCCACCTTTAGAAAAGCTTCAAATGTGTGTTGATGCATTAGTAAAAGTGTGTATAGCTCAAATGTGACAGAATGCATGAAGAGTATTCACATGTATAATAATACCTCTTTGATAACTTAAGTTTTTTAGATGAAATAGTAAGTTAACATGGTTGTTCCTTTTGGACTCGTGTAAATGCATCGCTGCGTAAGTCTTGATTACATATGGAGAAACTTCTAAGAAGTCATCCTTTTTGCTTAATTAGCTGTTCCACCTGCTTCAAAGAAGCATAAAGGTCAAAAAGTTGGGAAGTCTTTCGTTGTCTCATTTTCATGTGAATTTTGCAAGTAATTTGTAGGATTGCTGCAGTAATATCCTTGCTCCTGCTTTCTGCAAACCTTATTATGCAATCTACCTCTATACAATTTAATCCTCGAAGCCGATACACATGTAACCTAATCATGGACCGCTTTAATCAAACATTCCTTTCAAATTCAGTCTTCTGTATTCCAGAAGTTTCAATATCTTGTCATTCTTTGCACATCGATGTTCTAAAAGTTCTGAAAGTTTGCAAATTCTTTAAAGTGGCTTTAAAGTGGTTACACTAATCCTGATAGGTCGCAAGCTGGGGTGCTTACTTATTAAAGAGGAATGTCTTAACGATGTCATTTGCACCAAAGGACAATCACGAAGCACAAGTCCAATTTGCACTGGAGAGAGGTGTACCAGCTATCATTGGGGTTCTTGGGTCAATACGTCTTCCATATCCATCAAGAGCATTTGATATGGCACAATGTTCTCGCTGTCTTATACCATGGGCTGATAATGGTATGTTGTAAAATGCAAATGTTGCATCTAATTGAATTTCAAATTTTTCTTTTATCTGTCATTCATTCTTGGGTGGACACTATAATCTTGATTAAACAGATCAATAGCCATAGTGATATTAGTACCTGAAAAAGTGTTACAAAGTCATTATAGCTGATGATTACTTAAATGGCTATTGGATTTGATTAAGTTGTCTGGGTTTGCTATTGGATTTATCATTTGCATCACCAAGATTAGATTTACATTGATTGAAATGTCAGGTTTTCTTCCCCTATGAGTTCCATTTTGGCAAATTCACTAAGCAAAACGTTCAACTCTTGAATTAGAAGATGAGGAGATCCAACTTTACTTCTTTCATCTACTTGTATATTACTTCTTAAGTAAAACATAATTTTTCAGATTTTTATCACATTTTAACGTAAATTAAGAAAAAAATAATGGGGCTACAGAATATTGCATAACCTTTTGAAGGTTATCTTTGAAGAAATGAAAGTATCAAAAGACTGGATTCGGTAATACTTTTAGATCGTTGTTAGCTTTATTATTGGAAGAGATCAATTTTTGGTATCATTGTTAAATATCTGAAATCAATAAAAGCTGGTGAGATTCACCATTTGATATGGTTTTGAATTTGGTGAACTTTAGCATGACCTTTTCTATGCAGAGGGTATGCATTTAATGGAAGTTGATAGAGTTCTTAGACCTGGTGGGTACTGGATCTTGTCTGGTCCTCCAATCAATTGGAAGACCTACTACCAAACCTGGAAGAGGACGAAGGAGGATCTCAAAGCCGAACAAACAAGGATTGAGAAACTGGCTGAACAACTTTGCTGGGAGAAAAAATATGAGAAAGGAGATATAGCCATCTGGAGAAAAAGTGTGAATTCCAAATCATGCAAGAGGAAATCTGTCAAATTTTGTGAATCCAGAGATGCCGATGATGTGTGGTGAGACATTTGCCCTTATGCTTTTAGTTTCTCATCATTAGAAATATAAGTAATGTATCTAGCTGATACTCTTTGTTATCTTGACTAGTGGCTTACATTCGTCTTTCCATGATTGCATCTCCTGATGGGGTGATATATATAACCAGAGGATTTGCTTGGTGATTGATAAACTATAAGACCTTATGTCGATGTCACTGATATAACTGTAAATCAAATGATTTTATAGGTATCAGAAAATGGAGACATGCATTACTCCTCTCCCTGAAGTTAAAAGTGCTGGTGAAGTGGCTGGAGGGAAGTTGAAGAAGTTTCCTGATAGGCTATTTGCAGTCCCACCTCGAGTAGCTAATTCAGTGGTTCCGGGTGTTTCTGTGGAATCTTTTCAAAAGGACATTATGCTCTGGAAGAAACGTGTCAAGTATTACAAGAACATCAATGGATTAATTGGGACCACACGGTATCGAAACATAATGGATATGAATGCAGGCCTTGGAGGCTTTGCAGCAGCTTTGGAATCACCAAAACTATGGGTGATGAATGTTGTGCCTACTATTACTCAGAACACTCTGGGTGTCATATATGAGAGAGGTCTAATTGGCATGTATCACGACTGGTATTTTCCAATAAACTTAGCTATGTTCTCTATATCTTCATTCTTCTAATTTAACATGCTGCTATTCTGTCTCACTCTCCTTTTCTTTTTCTTCTTTTTTCTCCTTGGATACACATCTTGCTGTTGCAAAGTAGCATTGTGAGATCAAGTTTTGCTCTTGTATCTTTCTTTCTTTGATTTCCTTCTTTTTCTTTTACTTTCTTCTTTTGTTGGTTTTTCATTTTTTTTTTTTTTTGTGTGTGTGTGTGTGTGTGGGGGGGGGGGGGGGGGGGGGGAATGTTTCTTCATTTTGTCAAATTCATGCAAATGATTGAGGATGTGGTCATTGTGTTGAGCTAAATAAATATTTCCATTGTGATCTTTTAGTTAGGTAAACAAATTCATTCTTAGAGCTTTCATTAAGATGTCAAAAGTCAATTAAATGAACAAGAAATTCGTCTGCCATCTCATTGTTTCTACATTCGAAGTAAAATTGTTTGAGCTTCAAGAAAAAGCTATATCTGAAACATACATGATCTTGGTTATGTTGCATCTTTTACCTGATTCAGGTGTGAAGGTTTCTCTACATATCCAAGGACTTACGATCTACTTCATGCTAGTGGCATATTCAGCTTGTATGAGGACAAGTAAGGCTCATCTCTTTTCTGGCTCATGTTTCAATTTTGCTCTTGAGACTTTTTCATACATCAAAAAGCTATTGAAGTACAGTTATACTTCAGTGAAAGAGAAAGCCAGACCACATAGAGGAAAAGCTCAATTAGGTAATTAGATAATACTAGCTTGGAACCATCACTCTGAATCCAAATGTGATGATTAGAGGAGGATGTGTAGGATCACTACATCTATCCTAGTTTACACTGTCAATTTTAGCCTATCTGGAAACAAAATTTGAGGTATGGGTCAGTCCACCAAAAACCTTGCCCATAGAGATAATACATTCATTCATGTAAGGAGATGGATCATTCTCAATTGATTCTAGTTTAGTCCATATATGGCTTAAATTTGCTGAAATTTATTTGGAAATCATGTTTATTTGGGAATGACAGCAGCAACTCTTGAGTTGTATTTTAAGTATGCTGACATCAAGTATAACAGGTGTGGGTTTGAAGAAATCCTCCTGGAAATGGATCGCATTTTGCGGCCTGAAGGGACAATAATTTTCAGGGACGAAGTAAACGTCCTGAACAAGGTGAGGAAGATTGCTGGAGGCATGAGATGGGACATGAAAATGGTGGATCATGAAGATGGACCATTAGTACCCGAAAAGATACTCGTTGCTGTGAAACAATATTGGACTGCCAGTGCAGGAAACAGCACGACTGAAGATGAATAAATCATGTGCAATGGTTGATAAACAAATAGCCAAATGGTTATTACAGCACAAAGATCAGAAAGCTTTTGCTGGAGATACAGAGAAGCAAATTGCTATTAAGGTCTGCAATCTTTCAATAGGAGCTATCGATTTGGTATAGTTCTTTAGTGAATTTTGAAGGGGTCTGCAGAATAAATTTCATAGCCCTTTTAGAGAGTACCAAGAAGACTTGTTTCAATACTGGATTGATGTATTGAGTATGGCATAAATAGCAAGGCTTCATAGTTATTTATTCCACTGTTTATGAAATGGTCATTTGAAATCGCTCATTGCTTTGCTCCTCTCTTAATAACCTAAGCAGGGAATATTTTTCAAGCTCAAACTTAACTCGAGATTCGATTCGAAATCAAGAATTAGGCTTCTTTCAAATTTTGAGTGTTTGAGGTAAAGAATTTGAGTATTTAAATTTGATCGATTATTTTTAAATATGAAATATTTGAATTCAATTAATTTAAAATTTGAGGTTATGTCAGTGATTGAATTCGAATTAGTGAAGTAAAGTTAACTCATTTTATTTTGAAATTATTTGGATTGAACATTGATTAGATTTGATTGGAACAATTTTGAGTCTGAACTCAACTTGGATGCATAAGATTGACCATCACGAATCTGAAAATGAGGTTTTTAATCAGATTGACTCGAATCTTGAGATTTTAATCATATAGAACTTAAATTTTTTATGTGAAAGCTACTAAAAGTAACGCTGAATTTTGAAAAAAATACTAATAAAACTGATGCTTTTCTTTTTTCATCAATTCTTCAAGAGAGCTTTGAGTCTCGTCATCTTCATCATCTCTTTTGGCATGGACTTCCCAAATCACTCTCATCATCATCTTCATCTCTTTTGACATAGACTTGCCAAATCCTGCAAGGAGATATAGAAAATACAAGTGGAAGATTGATCTTTAAATTTCTCCAATCAAATTCTATTCTTTTATGTCCTTTTCTTCACTTCCATCTCYCAATCTTCATTGTTCTTCTTCTTCTTTAATGTCACCTCCAAAATTTAGTTTAACGGTGCAGCAATAACTATCCTATCCGTACAATAACAGCCCAAAAGAAAATCAAAATCACATATCAATTTTATAAACCAAACTTCCTCAAAACTCATAAATTCTTAATCAATCTCATTCAAATTCCGATTGTATCAAGTCTTATTGATCTGAATTTCAGGTCAATAACATCAAGAGATTTCTCAAAGGCAACTACAGTCCTAATCCAATTGGAGATGCTACCTACCTTCAACTTTCATCCCCACGGAAAGGGAGCAGGAAAGCATAAAATTTTGCATAAAGATTTCTTGTAAACATCTTCATAAATGATAAAGTACTACTTCTAGTAGGGTTCACATTAGAAAAGCCTTGTAAAAAAAAATAAAAAATTCTAGGTTATCTGTGGATCAGATCTCAAAATGCGAATTAATCTAATAAAAAAACTGAAATAATGTTAATTATAATTATTTTTTGCTTATTTTAAATTTTTAATAAGGATCAAGGTAATTTCATTGAGCAACTGGAAAACGAATCCCTCCAAAGGGATTCCGGTGTTCGATCCCTGCTTCTCTGTGCCATTGSCCCTCCCTAAACCWCTCCTCTCAGAGGAAGCGAAACTCTTAAATAGCCATCTAAGATTAGCTGAAAAGAAAGTTCCTTTCGTCTCTGGTCACCCGCAGGAACAGCTACCAGATCCACCGATAATAGTTGACCTCTACGCTAACTCTAGCCACTTTTCTCAGAATCAGAGAACGCTGCCTTCCTTCTTCGGTCTCTCTCCTTGCGGAACTTGCCCTTTCTTCTTCGTCTCCCTCCTACCTCACTCTCTCTCCCACGCGACAACCACAATCCGGCAATCGGCTGTCACTCTGTAAGATCAGCCACTGAATCGCCAATCGGTAAGCCAATCACTCTATTTCTTTGGGCTTTAGTGACTGTTTCTTTTGGGCGGGGCCGGGGGATGGGGGATTAGGAAGCATTGACCAGCTGGGCTTTGATGAGGTGATAGGAAGTGCCTTTGATGAGTAAAGATGAAACTAAACATAAAAATAATTAGGTTAAGAGAAATAGTAGATTTGAAATGGCTTTCTGTAGTGGAAATCCTTTTTTCTGTTCTCTTTTAATTTGGATGATCTGTTCCTTTGATTTTGTGATTGGTTTGTTGCTCAGAAATGGAGCAAGTTAATGATGAGGGATGGGGACAGAGAATTGAGTATCTTTAGTTCAACGGAGACTCTAAATTTCCGGAAAATTTAGAACTGATTTATGGTTAAATTTTTATTTAYTTATGGTTAATTTCTTATTTTCTTATGACTACACAACAATTATGATGTTTAGAAAAAGTTAATTGAACATAATATCTCAAATATAAATGATTGTAAACAAGTCTTACGTATGTCGCCTGGTTGTTTTTCTTCTCCTTCATTTTGATTTTGATTTTGTTYTTGTCTTTTGGGATTGGAACTTTTTTTTTGCCCCTTTTTTATTAGTTATTTGACAACAATAATTGTTTTCTTTGTTGTTTATTTATGTTTGTCCTAATTGAATTGACCTCTATTAGTTCTGCGTTATTTGAGGTGTCCTGAATTCACTTTTTAACTTGTTGCTAAGATGAAGACTCACCTTACTATATTCATGTGCATTTCCTGCTTTGTAACGCCATCTTATGGGATTTGGTATCTATATTTTTGTTCCCTTTGTAGTCGAACTGTGATTTTTTCCTTTCATTTTATTTTTAATTCCTTCATCTTCTTTGGTAATTAGGATCTGTTTCTCATAAACTGGAAAAAATAGGATATTTATTATAACATAAATGTAACTATTGGTTGAGATTAAAACTAGGGGTTTGATGCTTACGCAGAAGTGAGGTTAGCTCCTTACAGAAAAGGGTGAGCTTCCATCTGGATTCGGACTAGAGACTTTGAGAATACTTCTACTACAGTTTCCATCTTGACTGCCTTAAGGTTGTTAGAGCAGCTTCTGTTTAGGGATTATCTTTTCGTTTCGTTTGGGAATCCCATGTATTGAAATACACCAAAGTTCGATTGCCTTCTTTACTATTGCCAGCATTGTTACTGGACCTAGGAGGGGCCAATGCCACTTCTTTTGGATTTCCTATATAAAAAAACTGATTACTTGAAATGGAAATTGAGATTGTGTAACTTTAGTTTAAACTGCCTAATAAAGGGGAAAACTTGAAGCGTGAGGCTTCAGTGCTTTGCAAGCTGAATTGACTGGCAAGAAGAGAAACATGCACAGCCCAACATTTTGTTGACGATTTAGCCTGTTAAAAGGCAAGTTCTTTTTGTTGATTTTCATGGTTATGGGCCTATAGTATTCTTGTAGTGTTATTGAAATCAACTCTGCTTTGGTGATTGCGTTCTGCTTTAGTTGGTGTGAAATTCAGGAAATTTTCTGATTGTTTCTTACTTTGCTTTCTACAGTAATAATATCTTTAATTAAGGTTGTTTATGCTCAAGATTGGTAGTTGAAAATCATTCTAGAAGGTATAAGTATATAATGGCACATTCATTGTCATTCTTCAGCTGGTTAGAACATCTTAATCTTACGGTTAGATTGTTTCCTGAAATTAATATGTAAGTCATGGACCTATTTTGGATGAAATATGAACGTCTGGACTTATGAAAGAGAATTTTAATTTATGTATATATATTATATAATATTATTTTACAATTCAAAGTGATTTTCTGACGAATTTCCTAGTTTTGTAAGCAATTACTTATTGCATGGATAAAATGTATTTTTATCATATCTAGTTTTCTCTAATTTCTGATTGTTTGCTAACTATTGAGAAGTGACTTAATGGTGATAGCAACGATTTGTAAACTAGGAAAGCCAATTTTGGTTAATAGTTTTAAGGTGATTTGGATTTCTTTCTTTCTCTGGACACACCTGAAAGGAATATCCCATTCATTGTCTCAACGCTAACTTCCACTATCAGATAGAAGGATTTAAGTGCACAAACTACAAGAACATCAGGAAAAGGATGGAAACATCTTCTGAAATCAAACTTATGCTTTGAAACCTATGAATGCACCTGGACCATTTTTACGACAGCTAAGTTTTCCTGGAACTCTTGCGAATGAATTCTAAAAGAATTTTTCAGGAATCCTCTTGAATTGTAATGTGTGTTGTGTTGGCACACTTGAGGATTAGTCATATGCATGTAGGCTTAGAGATCTTTGGTTAGCAACAACAGCTATTAGCTTTTTGTTTGTGCACATAGTCACTGTTTTTGTACAATAATTGGGCAATACAATGCTTCCAATTGTTCTTGATCTTGATACAAGTGAGGTTCTTAATCATCTAATTAGAGATTTTGAAAAGAGAAATTGTAGAATAGTAATTCAAGGAGAGACTGCAACTACGTTAATATGCTTTCTTGGTCCGGCGTTCTTGTGGTGCTATCTGATACATTTTTTTTTTTTTTTTTTGGGGTCAACTTCAGCTTGTTGGAATCCTTTTAATTGGATTTTCACACATCACCGTGTTTCTGCTTCAGTTTGTTATAGTTAGTTTATTTAAACAAATAAACCTTTTGTAACTTCCTACTAAGTAGAACAGAAGGTCTGTTCTTGTGCTTAACTTGTCTTCTCATCCCTATAGTTTAGTCGCTGAAGATATTTGAACCTTCTTTCTGCTTGTTGGAAGATAATATCTCATGCATGTAGTCATCTGATCTCTTCCATTTCCTTTTTTCAGAAACAATAAAAAATTTCAATTCCACACTTGATTTATTTTAAGTAGTTTGTAGTTTGTAATTCTTGCTTCTCTGATATTAACTTCTTGGGTTTATATCTTATTGGCTGCTTTATTTTTCTAGAGGTGGTCCAGGAAGTGGGAAAAGGAACTCAGTGTGCAACAATTGTTCGACACTTTGGTTAACAAAAGCGGAGAGAAGTCGGAAGGTTTATTAACAAAAGCGTATAGAAGTATGGAATAAYGGTTTAGTTATGCCCTCAGAATTCTTCAGAAAGAAAAAAATTTCTGCCCTCCGAAAAGTCCTTCAGTCTCGTGGACTGTTAATCGAAGGGAGTAGATTGTTTCTGTCGAACAGCTTTGAGCTTTAACCATGGAGTTCTTGGATGAGGATGCCAGACCCAGATTCGTTCTCCAATCAAACCCTCCTCCACAATCGACCCTCCCTGAACCCCAAACCCAGCCACTACATAAACCCACCCTCTTCATTTCCCTCTCTCTTTCTACCATTTTCCTTGCACTTGCATTTCTTTACTTCACCTCGGAGCCCCTCAAGTCCCTTTTCATTTGGCTCGCTGTTTCCGTCCTCGTTGGCCCATTTGCTCCTGTCTCGCTCACTGCTGGCGACATCAGGGTCGGACTTGGCCCACCTCTCGAAGAGCCCAAGAAAGAAGTTGAGAAATCTAATGATAACAGCAAAAGGGTTGGCAGGAAAGCATCTAAATTTACCAGAAAGCCTGATGATCCGGTTTCTGTATCAGATTCATATGGATTGAGTCATGATGTCGCAGGGACAGATCGAGATGGGAATTCCATGAATAGAAATGGGTCTTCAGTAGGATTCAAGAAAGTTGAGGAGAATGGCDTGTATGAAGAGGCGGGTTGGATTGAAGGAGATGAGGAGCTGCTGAAGAAGTTAATGGGGAAGCATCCTGTAGGGAAACCGGGAAGGTGGGAGGCCATAGCTGAGGGGTTTAAAGGAAGGCATAGCGTGGAGAGTGTGATAAAGAGAGCAAAGGAAATGGGGGAGAGGAAAGTGAATGATGATGATAGTTATAGGAGGTTTTTGAGGGACCGGAAGCCAGTGGATAAGAACATTGAGGGTGGAAATGAGATTAATAATGGAGCATCAGAGGATGTCGAAGTGAAGGGAGAGGGTAGTGGATGGAGTACTGGAGAGGATTTGGCATTGCTTACTGCTTTGAAGGCATTTCCAAAGGATACAGCAATGAGGTGGGAGAAGATAGCAGCTGCTGTTCCGGGGAAAACTAAGCCAGCGTGTTTGAAAAGAGTGAATGAGTTGAAGAAGGGTTTCAGGAGTTCTAAGGCTGCTGTAACTGAGGCATAGATAGAGGAACAGAAGATTGATTTTGGCCTAAAATTTTGTTTCAATACAGTTTGACTTTTCTTTAACACTTTTATTTATTGAGATAGAAGTTGAGAATAATGTTATTATGCTGCAATTACATCCAGCAGATAACTGATGAATTGAGTACTTGAAGCATAATAGGCTTTCTAATGTGTATTGACAACAGTGCTTAACAAGAGTTAATACTAAAAATATTGTTTTGCTACCTATGTTTACTGATTTTGAGTCACTGTGAATGTTTTGGTTGTTTTGTTACAATGATAAAGCCTTTGTTGGTTAGGCTGCTTGACGTCTGATCCTGAGATTGTTCTTATGCTGTTGGAAAAAGTTCTGGTGATTTCATGGGCCAGAAAGCTTTTGGAAGTTGAACACCTATCCGCACACTAATTCTAGGTATGTAACCTAATCTTCTTGATATAGAGCAGAAATTGATGATACAGTAGTTCACCATAGAATGATGATAATCTTGTATAGAGCAAAGTCTTTTGTTGTTTCGAAACAGGATTTTCTGGCGTATGTGTTAAATTCCTTCAGATTCTACGAATCTCCTTGCCTTAGCTGGGTTTGAAAGATTTTGCTGAGGATTGAACATGAAGATGGAGAACTCTTATACATCATTGAGAAATGGTAAACTAGCTGGCGATCTAGGGCTCCAGGTTATTGGTCATCCATCTTACATAACTGCAGCAAATTGGCCTGGTTTTATATAACTTATATCAATTTATGGTGTATAGAAGAGTGTTTTATGTCAAAATCAGTAGCTTTTTGGTTGATACACTCCTTATTCTACTGATTTCGAAAATTTTGAATTCGAAATGATTATTTTTTGTTTGGTTTAGTGGATAATTTATATTGGTGTTATTGAATTTCATGTACAAATTTTTGCAGGTACCATCTAGCTTAACTATTTACCAACTGAATGCATGCTAGTAGTATCATCTGAAATACTAATCGACTTGTTCGTTTACAATTAAATAATTGTCGACTAAGTTAGTAATTTAATTAATAAAAAGTTACCAACAAACTTGCAATCGACACATCCGTCAGTCGCTAATAACACTAATCGGCAACAATAGTCGGTAATGCCATAACTTCAAATGTTAATTATCAACCACCAAAGTTTGGTAACTTAATTTATCGAAATAAATTATCGAATGAAATAAGTCGATAGAAATTACTAACAAATATATTAATAATTTTTTATAATCTATCAATGATTAATATTGATATTTATCGATTTATGATTCTTTTTTCTAGAATATATATATCGAAAAATTTATATATATTTTCTCAGTTATTCTTAGCCAGGAAAGCAAAACTTACACCTAACAGAGCATCATAGCAAGTAGAATTGAATGGTAAATGAGAAGAGTCAACAATGAAAATAATAATGTCCTCTGATAACTTGTCAATGCAAGTTAGACGAAAAAGAAAAAGAAAAAAAAAATGGTGGTCCTTTTTTACCATTATTGAAGGAGGACAATTTACCATCTAAACTCAATGAGTAAAATCCAGAAGTAGCTTATAAAGGTGTACTCTGCAGGATCTGCAACTGCTGGACAACACTTTAATTCAAAGAATTCAATGCATCCTTCATTTCCTGTGGTTGATTCGATTCAGTATTACATTCTGAGGTAATTTCTTTATGGTTCTGTTTTTACCATTAGGTATTGCTACAATTTCCTAAAAGAAGAAAAGCCACATTAATCAGCTGTTGTTTCTTCTCTCTTTCCTCACTTTTCCACAATAGGAAGAAATATACAAAGGCTTCCTTTTCCTCATCAATAATTACCATGTTTGCAATCCTAAAAGTCCTCTTGATTGATTAACCATTTCACAAGTTCATTTATTGAACACATATTCTAATTCTCTCAATTCTTTTATAGCGACGAAGGTGTTTTTTAAA
Source organism: Rhazya stricta (assembly GCA_001752375.1). Taxonomy (NCBI): domain Eukaryota; kingdom Viridiplantae; phylum Streptophyta; class Magnoliopsida; order Gentianales; family Apocynaceae; genus Rhazya; species Rhazya stricta. Next base: position 5,404,348 of record MEJB01000002.1, on the reverse strand, counting down.
AATAAAAGTACCTCTTTCGGGAAAGATTTTTTATTCATATGACAGTAGAAGGACAAAGATATTAGGGATGATCAAGATAGGTAGGATATTTCAACGGAAAATGGTTTTCTGCAGTGATATATGCCTTGAACCTCTCTAGAACAGTCCAGGAGAAAATTCAGACAGAAAGCCAAGAATATGCTAACCACTAAATGAGTATCAAATTTGTGGAGTAAAATTTGCCAAGCCATGACATTAAAAAGTCACTGAGATAAAAACTATGGGCGCCTAATTAGCTAATTTTTGCTACAACTGAGATATCTGTGTGCAGTACAGACCAACCAGAACAGCTAAACCCTACTGATTTATCAGCACCACCATAATTGACATTTGGCTTCTGTATGGTTAAAATGGTCCACCATTTTTTGCCTAAGTGGTGGACAACAAGACATAGAACCTAGCTGATTACGACACCACATTCTTCCTCTACTAGCTGTTTGCATCAAAGAATATTTGGAGCAGGGCATCAGTTGAATGAGGACAATGACTGCTCGCAACAAACATATACTACCAAATATTGTTAAGTTGAGAGGTCTTAAAGTTGTTAGATTTTTTGGTTTGTAGATGAAATGCAGCATGACTTGACTATTGTCATCTCCATTGGGTTTCTGATGATTATGCTGCAGCAGCATCACTGTTAATCTTGTTAGCTTGGTTCTATCTTTAGGCCAAGCAAAGTATGGTTCCGAAGATAGGCAGGCTACATTTGGCCAAGCCTCTGTTCTAGGTAGTGAAGTATAWGAATAGACATTAATGCCTATGTTGGTAAAGACTTCTCATGTGTTTTAATTTCATGATTTGATTGTGATGATAATAATCTTTATGCCTTTTTCTCCTTCGAGAGCCAGAGCTGTCAATTCTGCAGAAACTGTTGCATTTCATTTTTGTCATTTGGAGCCTTTGTTATAAGCTTAACAAGATAGATAGAGGTACATACATACTCTGTGCTGCACATTAACAACTCAGGCATGGTCTTTTGTCCAATGAAATGCATTGTCTACTGTCTGTGTCTTTCTTCTTCTCTTCTCGAGTATCAGTTGATAGTTACTTGACAAGAAACTATGATGATATATTTCTGCAACTATAACGCTATAGTTTTTCTCTACCTTCTTAGCATCAAAGTGCGTTAGTTGGTTGCCCAACTCTCATGTCTTTTTCCGAAAAGCTCGTGCCAAATTCATTTAATTTCCTAGTCTTTGCTTTGCTATTTAAGGCTTTATGTACCAAAAATCTATGGACCTGGCTTACCAATACCTCCAATTTTTCCTATATGATCATAAGTTGCAAGAAATGTGGACTCGCATGCGATGCATGCACCGACCAATGGTCTCTCGACTGGCTCATCATCTTATTCTTAGCCTATGGTGGCTGACAAGGAAAGCAGCCGATAGCACCATGGCTGTCTGGTCTCACTGATCAACGTTGGCCTTTTGCTATAATACAAGTAGGGAAGGAGAAACGTGTGGGCTTTCGACAAGACTCTACGATGTATAGATTAGCAACTTTAGACTTTCTCTCCATCTTGTGAGGGCTGTTGGCTGAATATCCATTTGGTTGCCCTTCAAGAACAGTACTTCGAGAGAGTCTTCCGGACACATGTATGCATTTTGATTCTCTTCTGGAGAAAGGTTGAAGAAGTCTCAATAATGGTCCTTTCGCCGTGATGGAATGTTGATTTTATTGCTTTTCTTCGTCATTTTTAAATTATAAATCAAATATTCGAACAATGCATGCATTATTATTTTCCATCGCTATATGCACTTAGTAATTGCCATGATTACCATTTTCATCCTAAATAATGCATCCAGATATGCAAGTATATATAAGACTATTATTCATAGGTCTTTGTCCTATGTCTTTATCATCAAATTACTTCTCCTTTGACATGCCAGATTAATCTTGAAATTCTTCTCCAAGAAAAACAAAGTCTACCTACGCTCTAATTTGTTTTCCAGACGTAATAAAAATCTAAGAACGTCGTATTTGTCCCTCCATTGTTCATGAAACAACTGTTCTGAAACCCTAACAAAAAGTGATCAACATTAGTGGAAAATCAAATAAATGATCAAGAGGGAGAGCCGACAATATTAACTAGCTATCAGACACTTTCCGGTAAGCCAAAGATGAAGATATGACCAATTGATGATCTTGCATATATAAATAATGTGGGTTTGACAAGATCGCTCTGCACTGAAAATGACTGAGTTCTTTGACATATATTGCAATATGATGAGATGATCAGATGGATTTGGAGGAGGCAGAGATATGGAGAATGACCTCGTGGGACATGCACTAATTATATACATTTTCTCTCTCCCTCTCTCTCTCTCTCTCAGAAAGAAGAGCAACAGATGAGTAAACGACTGAATGAATCTATATGGGTCTATATAAATATACATTTTAGCTGCATTCTCTAAAACACATAAAATCCAAAAACTGAGATCACTGGAAGTGATTTTCTTCAAATCTTCTTTAATATTCTTATGGGGACAAATTGTCTTTGATTGTATCAGATATAGTTGGCAATAACAGTATGAGATTTAGGGTTTGAAATGAAGGTAAACTGTAATTGTGGGTATAGACTTATTATAACTCAAATTCAACATGTAAGAGAGCAAAAGAAACTCAGGTTACTATTCAAAGATTCATATAAACTTTAAAGTGGTTCCAAGTTGCAGGTTCTTCCAATTGCAGAATTTGAAGATGTGGAAGAGACTCTTATATGAATCAGTACTAATACTGCTCTTCCAGAGTTAGATCAGTATTCCTTATTCACTCATGTACATCCAAAATGGGATTCGGATAAGAACTTGTTTGAGTATTTCATTTCTCTTTGAAAACAATTGCCATCCATTCATTGTGCTGCAAATGTAGGTATCTTGAAAAAGTCCCTTGGAAAAATTGTTATACATCTTGTGATGAATATTGATGCACGTCCTCTGTGGTCCCTTGAACTGACCAACTCATTCAAAGAGGGTCAAGAGTTCATTTTTCATTAGGGTTGACAGTAAGCTACTAGACTAGAATTTTCAAGAACTTAGAATTGGGAAGAAGATAATAAGTAGATGAAGAGATATAATGTAGTCATTGTCCAGCCTATCTCTCTAAGGTTAATCTCTTCCGTCTAAAATAAATTTGAATACGTATCGATTTGTGACTTCATTTGCAGTAAGTGAAACTTGAGAGGGTCAAGAGATTTGATATGAAACGATTTTTATATAATCATCGTCGACTTTGAAATATTATATATTGACTCGAAAATAAGAAGAAAAAATTAAAAAACTATAACGTTTTCATATACGTTGTACTTACGTGTGATCAAACTCTTAAATGCTTTGAATGTACATTAGTTGTAGTTTCCTGCAACAAACAATGTGCAAACAAAGGGTCGATAATAGGTTTCAGCAGAAGTTGCTCTTTGAGGAAATGCTGTACTTCGGAGAAAAGGGATCAGGGTAAATTGTGGTATTGCCTACCAGCATAGCATGACGCTGATGTGAGTGTGACTTCAATTAACACGAACACTAAGATATTGCTCAAGTTCATAGGAAACCTAGGAGTCTTCTTGTCCTAAGTTCAAGGGTTCACTTGGTTTACTTACAGATAAGAATCTCTTGAAAATGTTCACTTAGCCTAGATGGATAGGAGACATCATTATTTATTATTTTTAGAATATTATATTAATTACGTTTTACGCACTTTAAAATTTAATTATAATATATTAAGACTAATGCGTCATACACGTTGAACTTGAAAATATAATACCTTATTGTATTACAAATATTCTTATCTCGATATATTTCAAATAAATTAAAAATATTTGATTCAAGGAAAACACGTGATGGAGTGATAACATCTTGCATAATTAGTTTGAAAGCTCATCATTTGATTCTTCCAAAAAAAATTCGAAAAAAAATCTTTAAATATATTTTTGAATTCGTATATCAAAAATAAGTTGATGAAAGTGCTCTTTAACATTTGAGGTGTTCTTGTAAAGGTTTTTCTATCGTATATATTTAAAACTTATATAATTCGAATAATAATAAAAAAAAAGTTTAGAAATTATTTTGGTTTGAACCAAACAGATCACATGCAAAGTGATATATGAGAAAAACGCAAGACAGTTCGTGAAAGTGTGTGTGTTTGTTCAATTGGAGGTAGACTAGGGAGGAGGAGGAAGTAGGTTAGATTTCTCGTGACGCGCCATAGAAATTAGGAAGCTGTCATAATTRGGCACGTGAACTTATTTTCTGCACTTATTTGGCTTATCCACTTCCCGAATTGACCGGTCAACCAGCACTCTATTACGCTTTACGCAATAATTTTTTGGGAATCTTTGGTTTTTTTTTTTTTTTTTCCYTYCYYMAMSAGTTTCTCAAATYCAATCCCAATATATTAGGATATTTGTTGGTTTGATGTGTTGAAATATTCAATTTTTTAAGAAAGGGTAAATATGTATATTTTAGTTCGATCGTTCGATAATTACACGTCGAATAAGATCGAATCTTTAATTTTTTTAARGGAYAAGARYGTCGAACCATTCATTYCAATTAAACCATGTATTTAGAGTTAATTCAACCCCATGAAGTCCTAGACATGCTTAATAAGTACATTAAATGGGAAATAACTATTTCCCAAAAACTTACCTAATATTTTGCTATAATTAACTACACAAATCTAACACTTTTGGTAACAATTTTCATCACCAATAGCTTCCCAATTTGGCTGAATTAAAATTTCTTGGACCATCTATAGAAAAAAAATCATTTATACCCAAAATAAAGTGATGTTTGTACCTCCCAAATTCATAAATGCCTATTAGTAAACCTACTTGCAATCTTTCTTCGAATATGTATAAATCTTCTTGGCACAAAATATATATAGCTCACAAAACAAAAACAAAGTGTACCATATATATATATATATAATAAATAATAGTTTTAATATTCTTTATTATGATATTTTCAATTAAAATCAGTATATAGATCAAAGAAATTCCTATTATAATTTATCGCAAATATAAGGAGTATTATAATTGACTTTTTCTTGAAAGTAAAGAGTTAGAAAGTTTGATCGCTCATTAGAAATTCTCCAACTAAGGAGTAAGACGATTCTTCAACAAAATTAAGATGACCCTTGCAAATTTATTTTACATTAATTCCAGTATAAAGGCTTATTCCCAAATTTTGTATCACTACAATAAAATATCTAAGGAAAGAGGACCTTGTAAACCACCAAAGCCATGAGTGAATGCTAGTACATACTTTGCAAAAAAACCTGTTGGCTGCAGTGTGCATAATCTGGAAGAAATCATATTAGCTACTTACAGCATTAAAAAGAAAGAAAAAGAAAAAGTTACCATAGCTAAGAAGTGGGTCCATAATTATGTCCATTACCTACTTTGATTTTCCTTTTTGTATGTCACAAGGTGAAAATGTACCCGAAGTTAATTAGGAGTATATATTACGTCGAATATTAAATTTATAACTTTTAATATTAAATAGTTTTTTATTAAATTAAAAAACTAATTTGATCGTCATTACATTTATAGAGTTTCGTATTTTTTTATTTAGAAATCACTGATTAAGTTATATAAAACATTAATCTACTACAAAATTAAGAAAGAAAAAGTAAAAAAAGCACCAAAATATACAAATACATTGTTAATTTTTTAATCAAAATTTTAAATTTATTATTAGTTGAAAGTTTCATTATTTTTCTGCAAGATTAATTGAAAGGTAATTAAAGATTAAAATAGAGTTCGTGAAAATAGATTATTTGATGTTAAATGCATCATATTCGAGGAAATATTAAAGTGTTCCGGTCCATCTTCTATCCTTCTTTACCATGAACCCATTGCACTTCCCACTAGGAATGGACTGTTGGATTACAAAACTTGATATTCCAAATTACCCCTCATTAAGGTTTCCGCTACTGTACTCTAACATATTGCTACTAGGAAGAACGGAGTCCAGAAATTTTATATTTAAGGGGGTGAAGTTAAAGATCATAGATATTAGGAGGAGGCAATATGATATTATTTGAGATAAAAGTCCTACATAAATCATTAAAAAAATATCAATTATATATAAAATTTTAAAAAATATTGCGAGACAATTGCCGTTCCCCATCACCCCTAGCTCCATCCTTAGCTTTCAAAGGACGTGTATGTGTAACGATATTGTGTCTAATGGAGGACCGGAGGATTTGGTAATTTCCTCTCTAAGCCTAAAGAAAGAGGAGTAGAAAAGTAGTAATGTTAGTTGGACGATGCTATTTTTGGTCCTTAGGCATAAGAAAAGTTGACATTGCCTTAATTCTAGTCTTCTTGAATTTGTCACATGAGTTCTTTGGTGGGATATAGCTATCCAAAGCAGAGCGAATTTAATCCAATAACTTGAAAGAGTTGATAAATGAACGGTTAACCTAAAAGCAACGCTACATTAAAAGAGTTATGGATCATACTTAAAGTYCGATTYTACATATATAATTTAAATTTAATATACGCTTAAGTYAAATTCGAATTAATCTAACGAAAATGGAAAAAAAGTAGAGCAAATTTTAGTGAAAATTTTGTGGGGAAAGAGAAGGAATATAGTAATAATGATTTGTTGAAAAGTTTGGTACAATTCAGCTATAAAGGTAGTAAAAAGAGTGGTGTGTCAATATGCTCCTGATCATTAATGATGAGATTAAAAGAAAGGTTAGAATTAAAGTGATGTCTCTTTCTGTTTTTTAGTGATTTTAGARGGAAAAAAAGATTTTATTTTTATCGTATRTAAAAATAAATTTATTTATATTTTTATTCTCACTTTAAAATGAAGGACATGTACGATGAGACAAGTTAAATTAAAATTATAACTTTTACCATAAAAGATGTTATTTTTTTCATCACAAAATTTCAAATATTACCTTACAAGTTTCTTTTCTTTTGTTATAATAATTAAGTTTATAAGCATTCATCCACAAGTAATCGTAACGATGATGATGACTATGGAAGTCAAACCTACTAGTCTAAGTCGATAAAAGAAAAGTATTTATCGATTCAATTACTTTGTATTTCAATTAAATAATAAGGAGTTTAATATTTTTTTAAAAAGTTATCGAATTCGAATTTTCTAAATAAAGTAAAGAAATTTAAGAGAATTTTACTCATTGATGATCTTGATCCAAACTCGCTTAATTCAAGCAAATAAATTAAGAAATAATTAGATTAAAATCTGAAAATTATTTATTAAAAAATGACTTCTCTCGTGAAGAAATTTATTTTTGTAAACTCTCTTGATTCGAAATTGAATATTCACATTGAATTTAAATTTACTGGTTTACCCTTCCTAGTTGTGAGGTTAATACTAAAGCTTATTTATAAGTAAAAATTATTATTAGTAAAATAAATTTATTTTAGAGCAATTCAATTATGGAGTATGTCGTAGTATGTGAAGAGGCCATGGATAGCAACCGGACATAAAGTCATATGAAACCTCCAGAAAGCGCACTTCAAAATCTCACTGTGTTCGTCTTGCACTCTCTCGCTCTATCTCTCTCCCCCTCCCCTCAAAGGCGTGTTGTATTCACTTATTTCTCTTCCCACCTTCCTCAAAATCCACCCACATCATCCCTCTGTCTTCCTATTTTGTTTCTTTATCAATACTGTGATACAACAGAAGAAAGAAGTACCAAGACTTTGAAGGGCAAGAACTGTTATTTCCTTCCTGAAAGGTTATTAATGTACAGAAATCATTGTTAAGATTATTGAAACTTTTTTGCATGCATTTGTCTGAGCATTTTACTTTATGCCGGAAAAGATTATGTTATATTTATTCTCCATGCATCATACATGGATGAAATTTCAGTTACAAAAGGACTCGTGGGTAGAAGCTTTTGATGCATTTTCTTTGATGTTTTAGCTTCTTCTTGCCTTTAGCTTCTCAGTATGCATTTTTAGGTCCTGTTGTCTCTTTGTAGTGATCCTTCAAAATTTACTTTCTCTACCTAATCTTTTTCTTTGTAGTACATGAAGATCTCATATCTTCTTTTGTTTTTTGCTGCTTTATGTTGGATCGACGGTAAATTTTGAAGGTATTCTTTTTTTACTATGATTTTATTAGTTTGGTGAGAGAATATTGATTAGTTGTTCATGAGGGTTCTCTCTGTCTCTCAGTGGTTGTTTGTGTCTGTTCGAATCGAACTTACTATGATCTAATATTTCTGTCATGCATTAGGGAAAAAGGATATAATCAGATTGATTTAGTCCTCTTTTAATCTTCACGTAGAGAGTGTAATTATGCAGCTCTGGATTCTTCGGTACGGGCTTCRATGTCGAATCAATTGTTCGAGTCCTTCTTTTATTTAGGGGCTCAAAAACATTAAAATGTCTTTTGGTTTTTCTTTTATTTCCATTTTAAATGAGAGGTTTTTGTTCAGATATTCTTGTAATAAATAGATCACGTGTTTTGTTGTGTATTTCCGAACTAAATTTTGCATTAAAAATTCTCGGAATAAAGCAGTCTTTGGATGAGATGATATAAGAGACATGATCTTGATATCAAAATCTTAAGGGAGTCGCAAATTGGTTAGATGCTGATAAGTGGCTGCCTTCCGAATTCATTTGCTGCCTGAAAACAATGCCAAGCCAGCCATGGTTTGCACCRCTGATGATTTGCTGGGATGGAAAGATTTTCCCAAGGGCCTTAAGGTCCTTCTTCTTGATAGGGACCATGGTTCTTCGATGGAGATGAGGTCAAAGCTTGAGGAAATGGACTATATAGGTAAAGTAAAGAGATTCTTCTCCTTTTCTCCTTTTCTTTTTTGCCATTACTTGCTTTGTAGAAAGTATATTCTTGAAATAGAAATTTGCTTGCCATTAGCCTTTTCATGCGAACCTGGTACTTCTTTGGCCTCAAAAGTGGGGTCTACACGCAGCTTTCTCGAATTCGAACCTCAATAGAACTGGATAGTTAGATCTCTCTTCTCAAAAGTTTCTGGTTATATACAGTTTCTTGAATTTCCATTTATTAAGGAAAGTTCTACTTTTTTAATCTTCATAAACCAGGGTTATACACATTGCAAAACGTGAACTTCCTCTTACCTTGAAAACTATATCCTTTCCCATACGGTCTGTCGGACTTTATAATACTGTTAACCCCTCTAGTTCAAATTCGTGAACACTAAGAGTCAATTGTCAGAAGACGGAAATATCTCATTTTAAATGGTAACGGGGAATCGCTACCCCTGGTAGTCTTTTTTTCTTTCCGTTTTCTTTTTCTTCTCCTCTTAGTGAACGAAGAGCTTCTCACCTTATTTTTTTCGCTATTAAATGAAAAAAAAAAATTTTTTTAGAGAATCAATAAACTAAACCAAATCTATAGTTGTTTTCTTAATTAATCCCTTGTATTCCTGTAAACGGTCTAAGGATTGGTGGACTCTAGAATTAGATGAACTCAAATTCTGAATTAGCTGGAATTAGTCTAAAGTGTAGTTACTTTTGTTTCGTTAGATCCCTGTTACCTATTGACCTACT
>MEJB01000002.1:5321472-5394651 GCA_001752375.1 Rhazya stricta | reverse complement strand
GAGAATGAAGCTCTGTCTGCAATCTCCAACAAATCCGAGGGCTTCCATGTTGCTATTATTGAGGTACAATTATTTAGCACATTTTGGGTTCAAATGTGGTGCTTAAATTTAAGTAAGTTTTGTGCATGTACATGTTGCTGATTAGTTCAGTTTGTGGCTTTGGGCATCGAGGAGACTGGGTGCTATGGGAAGACAAACTGATATGTGCTTCTGCCTAAACTAGCTGCTTCATTTTTTTCCCTTTCCAGGGGGAGAGGGCGTTGGAGAAAATAGTATTTGATTTTGTACGAAGAATACAAACATGTTGATGGTGTAATGTATGTAACTAAGTGAATTGTTGCAGGTGAATATCCAAAATAGTGGCGAGGTGTTCAGATTTCTTGAAACTGCAAAGGACTTGCCTACCATAAGTAAGTCCATGTGTGGCCAATAACACTTATTGCTAGYTCTAMTGCAGTGTGATAAGTTCTAGACTGCTGGTTATCATTTCACTGGACAATATCTGAATTATCATTGGCATGATCCTCTTTCTTCACAATCTCACAATGTTCCTTCCCATCTAAAATTTAATTTTAAGGAATTGATGTAAATCTTCAGATATTGAATCTATTTCCTTCTGTTATTTTTATTGACTGAAAATTTTTAATCACGAGTTCTGTTTCTTTTTGCTTTTCTGATTTGCAGTGATCTCAAATATTCATTGCCTGAGCACCATGATGAAGTGCATTGCGGTGAGATTCCAAAGATTATCTTTGGTACTCAATTGGTGTTCAACTGCTGTGTGGTTGTTGAAGGGTGTTTAAYCTAAAGATTTGAAAATATAGTTCTGGTCRTGTTCTATTCAAAGTTGTTCTGATATTTAAAATATTATTATATTTGAAGCTGAATTAAAGAGATTGGTCCTTTGWGCTTGTTAATCCTCATATCTGCATTATTTGGTTCCCACAGCTTGGTGCAGTTGAATTCCTTCAGAAACCACTATCTGATGACAAACTTCGGAATATCTGGCAGCATGTAGTTCATAAGGTTTGGTCTRATTCCAAATGTACTGGATTTCCTTCTCCATTATCATCTCACTTCTTGAAGTGAAAAATCCTAAAATTAATTGTCTAAGCAGGCATTCAATGCAGGAGGAAAGGACGTCTCCGAGTCACTTAAACCTGTAAAAGAGTCYGTGGTCTCCATGCTGCAGCTCCAACTAGAAAAGGGTGAAGTTGATAAACAAGCTTGTGTAGAAGCAGARAACTTGACACCAGAGCAAGAAAACAACCATGATCAGCTATCAGGTTCTGATAAATACGCTGCTCCATCTACCCCACAATTAAAACRAGGTGAGAGATCATTGGACGATGGAGATTGCCATGATCAGACTAACTTCTCTGCAGAACCGGAAAGTGGGGAGCAAGATGGGGAATGTAAATCYGTCGACACTACTGCTGGCAATTCAATTTCTGAATCTRCKGCTCATACSAGCCCACCTCCTGTGGARGCTGTCATCAAAGAGGAGAATGAGTCAGCATATGGGTGTAGGAATCAGATAAATCCCTCCCCTTGTTCTGAAAATAAAAATCATACCATTAACACCACTAGCAATGCTGTTGACCCTAATAGAGCACCTGCACACCGTGATTCTTCTGGAACTAAAGCTWGTAAGAAGAAGACAAAGGTAAGCTAAGAATGAAAATTGCAACATTTGACTTGAGTAAAAATTCACTTTTATTGTTCCCGCATTCCTAAGTCTGATGGATAATAGAAATTATTTTTAAAATGAAATTAAGTATAGTAAACAGAATATCATGTACAAATATATAAGTTTGCTTACATAGCATCCAATTTTGCTTGAGTTTTTGGTTCAGCTAAAGAATTTTGTTTATCTGTATTTCCTTTTGGCTTGAAATCTTAAGATAATACTAATGGAGTATTTCTAACTAATGCAAAATGCTATACTTTGTTTATAAGTGCTTTTGAGAGTTTTCTTTTTGTGTCTTGAATCAAATGGAACAAGATCTGACTTTGTCTAAATAAAGGAATGGCTGAAATTGATATCTATTAGTTCAATATATGTCTAAATGAAACATTGATATTCAGGTAGACTGGACGCCAGACCTGCATAAAAAGTTTGTGCAAGCAGTTGAGCAACTCGGTGTAGATCAGGCCATCCCTTCCCGAATATTAGAGCTGATGAAAGTAGAAGGCTTGACAAGACATAATGTAGCAAGCCATCTCCAGGTTAGTCGAGATTTTGTTTTTTGATATATTCTTTTGAACTAGCTAACTGGATGGCAATTGGTAACTCTGCTCTTAAAGCTACTCGATGGAGATAAAACCAAGAAAAGGCTTAATGTTAATCCATTTATGTGGATAWTCTTGWGAACCTTCTTTATTTTATGCATTATATAGAGCAAAAGGCTAYCATAGAGTTGCAGAAATAGGTTTATAGCACCATAAGACAATTTAGACAATCAAGCATTTTCATCTGTTTCCAGCACTGCATTCTTTGCTTGAAGAAGCTGATCCACAAAATTAACTGATCAAACATCAGTGAACTTYGTTGGACATACGAACTTATAGAAGAAGAGACACACTTATTCACATGGCTATGAAAGAGTTATCTTGTATTAGTCTTGGAAATTAATGCATCCATATGAAGTGCCTCATAATTCTGTAAAATTTTCTGTATTTGTTTAGTATTATCCTCAGCTTTGTTCTCTATCTACTTGAATGTCATCTTTGACATGTCCAAGTTTGAAGCAGCGGGTCCAATGAATTCATTTAATTACCTTTTTTTAAGTCTAAATCAGACCTTATACCAATGTAACTGCAGTATCAAGTTCATTTTTTACTAATAAAACAAAGCTCTTTTCAACAAGGATAATGTCAAGTTGGCTTYTACAGATTGTAGATTGTAGCACTAATAACTGCATTTCAATACAGCGAAAGAGATATCTCAGGGTTTAAGAGAACGCTAACCTAGCATTTTGGTTGCAATTAGTTCACCTCTAAAAATCTAGGTCAATTAAATTTTCTAATATCAAAATAGCAAAGTGATGGTGCTCTCTCAAAACATATAACTTGCTAAAGAGACGGAGAGCCTGGAGGTAGATACTAGTGATCGGATAATGCTGTGAATATATGCTTCCCAAGAATAAGAAGTACTAGCTGCTAATTGCAATGTGACTACTGCATGCTTTATGCAGAAATACAGGATGCATAGACGGCATATTTTGCCAAAGGAAGACGAGCGGAAATGGCCCCGTCCAGGTGATTCAGCACAGAGGGGTTATTATGCACAAAAACCTGTCATGGCTTTCCCACCMTATCATCCTAACGAAACCCTTCCAGCTGGTCAGGTCTATCCTGCCTGGGTACCCCCAGGCAGCTATCCAAGTGGAGTCCAGATGTGGGGTTCACCTTACTATCCTGGGTGGAAACTACCTATAGAAAGTTGGCAATGGCAACCCTGTTCGGGGGTAACATTTACGTTCTTCAAGAAAAAAGTTACATTTAGCGCCTGATGACTAGTAGCATTTGCAGAATCATAATTTGTATTAATCAGAACTGCAATCATAAATTTCAGATGCATGCTGATGCATGGGGATGCCCTGTGATGCCACCACCTCTTGGATCCTGTCCGCAATTACCTCGAGTGAGTTTATTAATTTAAACTTATTTTTTATTATAAAACAACCTATGCAATCAAAATGGTTCTCATGTTACTCGTCGTGAATGTTTGTTTAATGCAGAATACACCTGATTTACGGAGTACAGGGGAAAATCAGTATAGAAGCAATATGCTATCGGATTCTTACGATCTGCACCCTGTAAGTTSAAAATAGCACATGTGAATTCAATATGCGTTGAACTTGGATATACTATCTTTGATAGGCTTCCTAATGGGGTTACAATTTACATCAATCCCTTCATGGCCTTGAGAAGAAACTTGGGTGCTACTAAAATTCAATGCATACTGCATGTACTATAAATATTTCAAGGGCTCTCTCATGGAGACTATCACACCTTTTTCCACCCTTTATCTATTGTCAACATTATATCTCGGAATTTCTCAATGAACCTGTGCCCGAATCTAGAAGTCAGTGTACATAACTTTCAGGCTTCATGTGATGATAGATTTTGTTGTTTCAACATGTGTGTTGCAGGCAGAAGAGGTAATTGATAAGGTTGTGAAAGAGGCAATTAACAAGCCATGGTTGCCGCTCCCTCTGGGCCTAAAACCTCCCTCAACTGAGTGTGTCCTCAATGAGCTCTCCAAGCAAGGGATCTCTACCATCCCTTCTCGCATCAAGGGCTCTCATATCAGATGATGTGGTACCATCTCAACCCTGGAGTCAGCCTGCGCAATGAATACGCCACAAAACAAACATTTCTTGGAGCATGTTGCACCAATGCTGCAATCATACACAGGCGCCAAGAAAAAAACAAGCACTGGTATCAACCAAGAAAAAGGACAGCAACAGAGGCAACAAAATTACACTCCACTCTGATCCCATTCCCATCTCCTTCCCTCCACAGTCAAAAGCTGYTTTTTTCACATGCGGCTAAGTATGAGCCACGCATAGAGTTCATTTGCAAGGCAAAATGTGGTTGTAAGTAAATCTTGGAACACCAAACTTTTTGTCACTGAGTTGAGATCATGGGACAAGGGGTCCTCCATTTTCTGCTGTCTAGTAATGGGATGAGGGGTCCCTTGTTGCTCTGGATTGTATGGTACTGGGTCATTTTGTTGAGTATGTTTTCTTGTGGGAGTAGGGGATATTATTGATATTACTAGAAATAAAATGGATACTTTCTATCATTTGGGGGATTGCCTTCTTCTGGCTTTCATTTTAGCAAGATTTGGGATAGTTGGCGCTTTCCAAAGAGTAATCTAATAGGGCAATACAGTATATTCAAACCCACTTGACCAGACCAGTGACCCACCAAGTGAGGCAGTAGGACTGTTAAAGTCAGTTGACTTTAGATCTGCACCAATTACAGGTCTTCTGGACTTGTACCTTTTTAGAACAGTTATTAAAAGTTTCACAGTTAAAATAGGCATACTAGCCTGTAATAGAATTGGCTCTTTCTTTACAAATTTGAAACTGGACTACTTGAGATGCGATTTTGGATTGACAGGGGGCCTACCTTATTGGTACTGCAATACTTTTTTACATACATTCCTTTCTTGTATGGCGTAAGTGTAAATTTTGAAAATCTTTATCGTCATTTTATAATGGCTGAGGCAGAAATTGAACTTATAATAAAGTACACATACAGAGAGGTGGAGGATTACCTTCATTGTAAATGAAAGAAATAAATTTATATTTAGCAGGCGTTGAAACCTAACCTCTTGGTTAGGGAAGCAGCAAGCACTGAGGCTCTCATCGAAAGGTTGGAGATTTAATTCCTACCCTTCGATTCAATTTTTAACACGTGTATTTCGGACTAGATTAGTTAGGTTAAATGTCCGAATAATATATAAAAATATATATATTATTATTTGTTACTTGAAAATAGTCGAATTTACATAGTGATCATTGATTTGCACCAAGAGGAACTAGGGCCCAAAGAGAAATGTTGATCCAACAGAAATGACAAAGGTCCGGTGCTATTATTTGGGCTTTAGATTGTTCAAATGTAGTTGGGCTTCTGCAGCCAGTCCTCCTCAAACGGCCTTAACTTGTTGACATTTTCTCTATGGTCCAGCAAGGTAGCACTTGGGCTCATAATAGATTTGCTTCAGCTCAGCTCATAAATTTATTTGAGCTGTCAATTATACATGACATAGATTTATTAATTTTCCATAGAGTATTCATTGATTCTTTATTTTTAGCGCATCATGCATGATCACGTGTATATATATATATATATAGTTTTGACTACTTTGGATTCCAGTCGGAGGACCGATGAAAATGTAAAACTTTTTAAATATTGTTTTCATCATCAATAAAATTTAAATTCGAAATTCTATTTAAAATTTGAGAATCCTTGTAATTTGGACCAATCAAAATTGACATATATAAAGATAGTCCTAATTAAAAGTGAAGGATKCTATATGCATATTTGAGTTAATAATTTATCTTGAGGTTAGTTTGTACTTGCAACTTTATTGCATCCGCATTTATAATCTGAAAATGAAACCTATCCAAGATCTTTTAGTGTMCATAGTAGTATTATTTTTCGTATTTATATATGATAAGACATTTCATAATGAGATCAATTATGAAAGTTTATATTGAAAATTATCTGAATTTTTTATTTTTTAAAATATTTTAAAATAAAAATGTAAACATTTGAATTTGAAGAGACAATGTGGGCATGCAAAGGTAACGGGAAGTAATATCTAGAATTATAACTTTGAGAGTACGAAAGTATGTGATTAAAATATTAAAGAGATAAAATAATATTTTTTAAATAAAAATTTTATATAAATTTTAAGAAATATGAATAATATATAAAATTAGTAAGAAAATATTAGAAGGCGTTCCTAGCTCGGCCATTAATAGAAACCAATGATTGAGGTCATGCCCAGAAAATCAAAAGCTATATAGCCTTACCCGTTCACATGACCATTCTCGACTGGTAGCTATTGTCTTTAGTATCTACTGGTCACATTGTGTGTCCRGAGTCTATTATTCTAACCTAACCACTGTCCACTCACATSATTGTTTCGTATTTCTTCTATTTTGTTTCAACCTCKCAGGCTAGAATGTGCATATATTTTTTATTTTTTATCAAATTTTAATCTTTTAATTAATAAATCTGAATATTTATTGCTTAAACAAAATCTCATTGGTCTTCAAGTTTAGTTATTGGCACGCCCCAAAAGCTCAAGTACACCTACACGTATAACTTGTCATTATTGTCTATATTCTCCTTTTCCCTCTCTATCTCATCTCATCCTCATAATTTTGCCTTTTTTTTTTATTTGGATTTCTCTGACTTGTCTCGACTTTTGATAAGCACAGCCGCCCATAACATAATATATTGACATTTATCGTGGCCTAAAAAGTAAATTTTTCTTTAGAATAAACTATTTTATTGACTCTTAAAACTTTTTTAAAATCCATTTTTTCCCATCGAATTTAATTTCATGCTCCTCAATTAATAAAATAATATTATCTAATCAATCCGTCTAATATTATAGTTATTAACAAACCTCATATTTTCAAYGTAGTTATTTACATATTAAAATTTTATCTTTACATAATCATAGTTGATGCATCTCGTGAATAGGATAGGTCATAACTTGATGTATTTTTGTAATGCGACAGGTCCATGCATTTCCTGAATGTGACGGCCTGTGACTAAACGCATCTAATAAATACGATGAATCTATTTTTACCATCGTTGAATAATTTTATTCATAATAAATATCCTTTTCCCTCATCCCGTCATATTATTAACTGAAAAATGCATTTTCAAAGTTGAATAATTCCCTTTGAAAACATRAAATCCCCTAAAAGTAAAATATATATATCTATGTTATTGTTCAACAATATCTTTAATTCAAAAGAATTTGCAGGACAACTAAGTAAAGCTAAAAAATGTGTTGTTTAGGGAGGGGTGCCACTTAGGTAATATTATCATATTAGTTGGTTCAACTTTACACATTTTAGGAAAAGGTGTATAAAAGCATATCACCTTTGTTGGGAAGACATATTACAATTTATACAACGAGGATTTTTTTTATTTTTTTTAGGAAATATGTGATTTCATTAATTAAAATTATTCTGATCATTCTTTACCACTTTCATTATTCAGATTCAATTTTTTTTTTTAAAGGTGAACTCATATAAAATATGTGCTAATGGTGATTTGTCTAATTACTTCCATTCAATAGTACTTTCACTTAGAACTATATTTTTCCATGAAGACAGGTGAAAAAAAAAAAAAGATTGAAATGGGTCATCCTCCTTTTTTTTTTTTTTTTTGGGTAAGAAACTTAATATTGGCTAAGCAAAACACTTTTCACTGTTTTAGTCGGAGTTGAAATGATCATAAATGCAAGAGCTCAAAGGCAAAAGAGTRGCTTAATTCAATTGTCTATTGAGGTAGGACCAACCAAGAAAAGTAGGTTGGAGATTGATCATAGACATCACTATCCTGCCCCTTTTTTCTTTTCTTTTTTTAATTCATTATAACAAAATTATGAATGTTGAACTAGAAATTTATTGCATAATAAGAATTATTTAATAATAAATTATTACTTCGTCGCACATCACTATTATGTCTTGGTGTTTSTTAGATTAATGTATTTAGCCTAACATGCCTTTGAAGAAGAATGATGCCTTCCTTTTCCTTTCTTTTAGATGCTTAAATAAATATAATTAATTAATGATTAATTAGATATGGTGAAATGTAAATAAAACTAGTTAAATATTAAATTTTAATTTTACAAGCTGAATTTGTAACAATTAATTTTTTATTTTGCGTAATTCGAATTGACTAATTCCTTCTTGAATTTATTATTAAAACTTGAGCTTGAGTCGTATTTTATTTTATATTTTCATTAATTAAAATTTAAATAATTATAAATATAAAACAATGCTCAATTTTAACTTGATTGGATAATTGAAAGCTTAATTTCAATTAATACTTTCTTGTTGCTTTAAAATGGATGAATTTCACTTAGCAAGTTATTAATTTGATTTAAAATATATATTAAAACGTCCAAGGAAAAAAAAAAATCGACACATTTATTTGAGGCTGTATCCTATCTTTTCAACTAACTTTTCGCGTAAGTTCTGCAACTCAAACAATTTTGATTTTTATTTATTTGCTTTGAATTTTTAATCTAATCCAATTGGAATATTTAAAAAAGAACAGAAAATTACCGGGGCATCTGACCTTTGTCAATCGGTTTCTCTTTCCTCAGACCGCTTTCTCTCTCTCTCTCTTCCTCCCCTCCTATGCTGCAATCTTGAAGCTGGGATCCCAAACTCGGCGGCAATTACTCCCGCATGTAAGTTAACCGCGTTCCTCATTTACTTCTTCATTGATTGCTCTCCAGTTCAGAGTTTTCCATGTTAATTTGCATAATCAATTCATAAGAACATGATTCTCCTCAGTTTTTCCTATCGCGACAGAATCTCTTCAGGGTAATGCATCTAAAGGAATTTTTTTATGGAATTAGATGATATACTTTATGAGATTATAGTCAATCGTGTCAGATTCATCATTTACCCTTTGAATTTTCATTCTTTATGAAATTCTCCTACTTTTTGCAAAAATATTTGTCGATAGTTTATGTGATGGTGTAGGTAAACAGAAAAGGGCACGGAGATGCATCTATATATGTGTTTATGTGTTTTACCTCAATGTCTTCAAATGTTCCAGCAATTTCTGTCTGATTGCTTCATAAAATATGTGTTATGCTGGTACCCGGACATAATATCTTATTTTTTATAAGTTTTCATTCTTTTTGAAAATCTTGGATTGAAATTTGCATATTTTTTAATGTTAATGGTTTATTTTAGTTACGCCTTTGTTATGTCTGGTTTAATATGGGTAACTTTTGCTTTGTGTTGTAGAGAATTGACGAATTGATGTATTAACAGAGAGWAGCGGTTGTGTTTAGTAGAAGATAGAAAATGGGGTGCGGATGCAAGGGTTTTTTTGAGTGCCTATTGAAGATCTTGAATTTCTTGTTGACACTGGTTGGCCTAGCCATGGTTGGGTATGGTATCTACCTCTTCGTTGAGTACAAGAAGGCTCCATCTTCGGGTGATGACTCTGACATATCGCCCTCAACTGGGGAATTTATACAGCTTGGTCGTCCAATGCTCATGGCAGTTTCTCTTGCAAGCAACATTTTTGATAAACTTCCAAAAGCATGGTATGAAAATCCATGAAGCTTCCCCCCCCCCTTCTCTCTCTCTCTCTCTCTCTCTCTCTCTCTCTCTCTCTCTCTGTTGCAATTACCTGATATCAGTTGAATTGTTAGATTTCTTTTGGAATTGGCCCTCCCCCCCCCCCCCCCCTTCTTCTTCTTTTCTTTTTCTGTTTTTTTTCTCCTTTAATAAATCTGGTTGAGCAATTTTATTGCAAATTTTTATTGCTTCGGCGGAAGAGATGAAAAAAATTGACTGTGCAATTGTCGTTGTTGCATTAGGTCTATGCTCCTTACTGCACATTGGAATTAATAACCTTAGACTATACTTGTGAGTGTGGAAGAATTTTGTTTCCCTGTAAAAAAAGTACGTGGACAATTGCATATTAGGATTTATTCACCTGGGTTCTTGGTTTGCATAATTGAGTTTTGAGACAACCATCTAATGGTCCATGAGAGTCTACAGTTTAACATTAAGTGAATTGTAATGAGCCTAAATATGAACATTGGTAAACCAAGAGCAATTTCATACTCAACTGATAAAATCATGCTTAGACTTTAGATAGCCTATAGTATCTACTAAGTTCCAGTAAAAAAGAGGTACTTGGAGGTGCTCAGAATTTATGTTTTTCCGGATTGGTTGAAGTAATTAGATATGAATTTCAGCCTCTCCTAACTGTTTTTCAAGAAGAATAAAGTAGGATGTGGACAAACTGGTGATTGCTAGATAATTTTACTTAATGGATTGTCTGCTGAATATATCAATTAGTTTCAAGTTGGAATACATAACACAGTCTTATTTGGTTTCTGTCTGCTTTGACATTTCTAAGAGCATGCTCATCTAATCCTCAGCAGTAACTAGAAGTTGGAAAGAAAATGAATCTTACTGATTATCTAATAGCTAATCAAAGTTTACTTCTGTCGACTCTTTTTTTGGCCTTTAGATTTGGAGTTCCTTGAACTTTTCACCCACTGTAGAAGAGACAGTGACTGTTTGCGTGTTTTAATCCAACAGTAGAACTTCTGATGCTGCAATCTAACTTCCTTTTTTTTGTTTTTGTTTTGTTTTTTTGGGTGAGAGATTTCTAACGTGCTCTTTCTATTTTCTCTCTCCCCCTTCCTTTTTACGGGGTCTAGAGCAGTGAGCATGGAAGGAAACGGAAGTTGGAGTATCTGAAAATTTCATATAAATACAATAGAGGGCTCCCGCATTGTCGAACTGGCTATTTGAAACTAGTGGAACTCAAGAAATTGAGATGCCTTTAGTATAGTGTTTTTTCTTGGAAAATCATGCTAATCAAGTTGATGATTTATCCGCCAGTTCATATGATGCGTTCACCCACATATAGCTATTATTAAGTRTTTTTGCAATGATTTTAAATGTTAGCTAATTATTTTCTCGTTGCAGGTTCATATATTTATTTATGGGAGTTGGTGTAGTTCTCTTCATCATATCTTGTTTTGGTTGCATTGGAACAGCAACACGAAACGGGTGCTGCTTAACTTGTGTATCCTTCTTCTGTAAACCATCTATCTGAGCACAGCATATTGTTTTTGAGTTGTATCAAGAATCTCCTGGCACAACCATTCTCAACTAGTGAAACATTTTGTTATACCTATGTCACACCTTCATCAAGGATCTCCTCTGTTACATTTTTGTAATCAGGAACCCTTCAAGTTTGTTGGAGATGTTAAAGAGTAGATTATCTCTCATTTTCTTGTTACTACTTTTGTTCTCTGATAATGGTTGGATTCCTTAAGTTGATCCAGTATGCAGTGTTGGTGATATTGTTGATCTTGGTTGAATTGGGTATTGCTGGTTTTATTTTCTTTGACAAGAGCTGGAGAGAGGTGAGAGTTACTATAACTTGTGTATCCAAAAGGTCTAGTTTTATTGACCTTAGCACCAATCATCTCTTCTCTTTCGCAGGAAATTCCAGCTGATAAAACTGGCAATTTTGGTATGATCTATAATTTTCTGAAGGAGAACTGGAATATTGTCAAATGGGTTGCTCTTGGGATTGTTATTCTGGAGGTACGAAGTATACGAGAGTTTTTGCTTTAGCATGTACAAGATTAGTTTTAGTTACAAAGATCACGATGCAGATTCCTCGTTACAGCCTTGCTACTATTTCCCCTTTTTTGCTAACAGTCACAGTATTCTTCTCTACTGCCTTGAGTCATTTCATATATAAACAATGTTAATGGATTCCGCGTCAAGTTATTAATAAACTAATATTCCAATTCTGGTCCTTGATGTTCAAAATACCTAAGCACTTGATTTGCAAATAACTCTTGTGTGGTACTGTTCATTGATATACAGAGTGGCTTCCATAGTATATAACCTTACCATTGATTCCTAGGAGCTGGAGGACTTATTTATCTCCAACTGTGTTTGATCCTAAGTCACACTGGCACTAGCCTGACCTCATGGTCGTATACTTGATATGCTAGTACAGTTCTTACTGCCATCATCATATTGTTTAGTCATTAGGATATTCTTCATGGACTATAGATCTTACCAGTGGCCAATAACACTTATCTCGTGTAATTATTTCTCCTTGTGCTGCAGCACCTTTCATTGATAAAAGTTTCACATGGTTCTGTTCACATTATTCAGCCTTGACTCAAATTTAACAGAAGTTCCAAAGCTAAAGTGATCGAGTATACTTTTGCCTTTTTATCTCTAGTTTTGCTGATATCTGCATGGAATTGTAGGCACTTGTATTCTTGTTAGCTCTTGTCGTACGAGCTGCAAACAGACCGGCAGATTATGATAGTGATGATGAGTATATAGGTAATTCCAGGCAACAAGTCAGGCAGCCATTAATCAACCGGCCACCAGCTCCAGCGACAGGGGTTCCTGTGGCTGGTACGGTTGATTCGCGCCCAAGTAGGAACGACGCTTGGAGCACACGAATGAGAGAGAAGGTTTGCTTTTCTATCTTCTCTATTTCAAGTTTCAACAGATTTGGCCAAATGCATTACTCAAAGTGAACTAAACCTTCATAGCCCAGGAGCTTTTGTTTTCCTACGTGCTAATTTTAATTTTTGGAATATGCTTATGTTTAAGTAATTTGTGGTGTTACTTTCTTGCATATTCTTCTTATTAGCATCAGCTCACGTCCGCTCATTATTTCTAGAACTTGCTACGACACTCTTTTTGGATTAGATTGGTCCCGTTAATATTTATCAGATATTACACAATAGATTAGGAAGAAATGAGAAAAAGTCAGGTGGAGATCCTACCATAATATGATCTTTCATGGGTTCATTTTTTCTCTCCACTGAGTTGATGGACATTTTGGTCACATTTCTGATTTCATCCATATTTTATCCATCAGTATGGGCTCGATACTTCGGAGTTCACATACAATCCATCAGAGTCAAACAGATACCAGCAAACTGCAACACAACCATCGGAAGAAAGGAGTCGCTGCACCATAATGTGATCACATAGTTATGCACAAATCTGTAATTGTTTTCTTATGGAGTCTGAGTTCTGTTGACTGTGTGTGAGAACTTTGGACTAGAAAGAGGATTTTTGTCTTGAGTTTGTGTAGAACATGATTCGCAGGAGTTTTTCCTCGTTCCTATTGTCTTCTGTTTAAAGTTGGTGTCTCCGGATGGCATCTGTAGTTCATGTCTGGTTTCTGCTTCTTGCCTTTCATGTTGTTGAAAGGCTTACTTCTAAATCTGTAAGAGCAAAACGAAAGATTTGTAGGTCTTAGGCCAAAGGTACTCTTACCCTGGAATGTAATCTGCGCTTGAATCGAAATGTGTAGCACATTACATTCAGTAGTTTAACGGAGTGTCCTCYTGTTCAAGTATAAACACCAAAACGWGCCTTGGCTGCTTATTCCATGATCTGGGGGTTGTTTTCTTAAAGATTGTCTGGAATAGTGAGCCAGTTGGGTGCTACACTGTAAAATGCATCAGCTTGTCCAACGTTTTCAGGGCATTGAAGCCCAATCTTTAAAGGGCCTGTCTTGCAGTTTTATAGGATGTCTGTAATATTCAGAATRCTGATGTTAGTCTTTTCCCRATTCTTTTGTAATGTTCTCAAATTGAGTGAAGATTGAGAAATTTGTCGAAAAGTTTTCTTAYAGCTATTTTGGGTCAGCCAGAGCCTTGAGGTCACYAAAAGAGATCCTGAAGTGATTCGGARAAYGTGTATGTTCGTCTACTTCACTCGAAAAGAATTTCACCTGAGATTTCGAGTAGGAATTCAATTACTAACTTGTTAGAGACTTATAATTTTTTTGATCATTTTTTTAATGACAAAGATTAAAAGATGAGTGAATATTAATTACAATTAGAATTTGAGTCCCCATGGAGAAAGATATAGAGGTAGTGGAGGGTAAGCACACAGTAAAAGTTGGCATCCAAACTATGATTTTAGTTTCTATTACAAATGTCTTTTCATGCCAATGGCTGCAACCTACCCCTATGTCTATATGTTCATAATCAATAATTATTAAGTCTTTGTTAATTTCAATTACATTAGATACTAGATATTTCCCAATTCATCTGCTTGGAGTAATAGGTCATCAAGCTGCTCTATTCGTGTATGACAGTCCACTTGCATAGAAAGCTTTTGGGTCAGTGGTCTTGTGGTCCAAAGATCGATGAAGGCAAAAAAGGGGGCACCATTCGGGAGAGATTGACATTTTCTTTTTATAGTTTGTGAGAGTGAGCGCTGTTTTTGTTTATAGGGTATATGGTGCTATATCTGGTCATCGTCCTTATTTTCAACAGTGGTGGTTCTGGATTTTTCTTCTTTGCCTACCAACAACTTGCCCTTTCCATCTACATATCATCCCAAGCTGTAATACATTAGATTTCATAATTGATGTTGATTTCCCAACCATAGACATGGTCAATCCAATCATACTGGAGCTTTCTTTTAATTATATTTTAGTCTGGCTTATACCATTGGAACCACGTATCTGAAATTGCCCCATACATCTTATATTTGTTTATATGAGGAAGAATTCGAGTCTTAAAGGATCTCTTATTTTTATACTATTTGAGTTTATAGTAGAGAAGTTTATTAGAAGATTTTTTGCTATTTTTTTATTCTTTCAGATTAATTCAATTTCGATTCAAGTTGCATTCATAAAATTTGATTATTAGTTAGAGAGTTGAATTCAAGACATTATTTTGGTTTAATAGTATGTTTAAAAGAAAATTCGTGCATACATATATATATGTATAGGTATACAAAATAAAAGAAAATTCTTTTCTTTTTTTCTTTTACCACTGAGTGAAGGACGGTGTAGGGGGTGCGAATGACACCCAATTTACACTGCAAAAAGAAATGAGTTGAAAACCCCTAGGATTTGGTATATGAAGAAAAATGAATAAGTAGATCCTCAATTTTCTATCGTGTTTCGCCAAAAACGGCATATCTCCAGAGTTGGTGCTGTTAGGTCTGCCAAACATTGGTTGCCAAAGTTCTTTTGGTTCCTACTAAAAATAGAACAGAAGCATAGTGAAGGAGAACCCAAAGGTGCAGGTCTAGACTTAAAAGGCTAAAAAGGGCTTCAGACAAATAGAAAATTTTCAAAGTCATGAAATCTAGTGAGAATTCAATCAATCCGCGGTTGAGCTTGAGGAAAGGTATGGAATAGAATAACAGAGGTTGGAAATACTYTCTGTTTGCCATTAATGGTGCAAATGCAAATTTATCCAAAAAAAACACGAGAAAAAATAGAAAATTTTGTATAAAATTTAACAAGACGATAAAAGTAATAATTTAATCGTTTAAAAACGGTTAACATTATAACATTTTATCATCATAAGACTTTGATTAGAGCATTTGCCAGTGGCATRTGGTGACAATGGTCTACTTTCAACATTCTCATAGGCTGCAAACTGAAAAGAAAGAAATGCAAAAACCTTTCTATTTTCTTCTTTCCTTTTTTTTTGCATGAACTTTTGTTTTAGTTTTTATTCTTTTTCTGTTTGTTTGAAGCATGGGAAGTATGGAAGAAGAGGAATGTTTAATGTGTCGTGTACGTGCTTCTTCTCCAATTGTGGGGCTTCGATTAGATGAAGACCAGAGGGTCACCAGTTAGGCTATGTGGGGATTTCTGATGTTGACAAAACTGTAAACAAAAGGCAGGCAATGACCCACTATGAGAAAATCCGCAATAAGGTTTGGTACAACTTGAAATTTGATCATCCTAAGTGAGGAACAGCTTGGAGAATGACTGTTCCAAAGAAATCTTGAGTATTCACCAAGCATTAGCCTACGTATTTCTTAGTATCACTCGATTATTTATAAATCTTTTTCAATTTAAACGTTTAAAAGATATTAATTATATCATCTTTTACTGAATATGAAGTTTATCGTGACTCAATCGATTAAATTTGTGGCTCGGCACTTGCTCAAAGACATGATTATAGTCTAATTACGTTTTTATCCTTTACACATGAAGGACCAAAAAAAAAAAAAAAAGTGTATGATGCTAAAGAGCGGTCAGTTCACAACTTTCCACCACACCACACGTGAAGGGATACATACAAATTTGTGGCCAATGACCCTTAATCAAAAGTCGGATTCACTTGGGACATCCCCTGATTGTGAACTCAAATTTATCCACATTCTTGATAAAGAAAAGATCCATCTTCCGGTTGTAGCAGCTGTAGTGTAGGGGAAGAGAAACATCAGATCATCAGATCAGATGCAGACAACCATAGACAACTAGTGTGTCCTTGGGGACAATATTAATAAGTTAATTCTTTAAACCTGGTGTAGTGGCATTCAATAAGATCTCCCACCATCAAGGCCCTGTTTATGAGGTCACCTGTTTACCAAACAGCTAATTAAGAGACTGTAGCTTTAAGATTTTTGCTTCACATGCTGCCAAGAAAAGTTGCTTATATAGTCCAATATTTAAGCACTGAAGAAATGCAGGATTCAGATCATTGGGCGCACTCATAGTCACATTTGTTTCTAGCCTAACAGTGGCCTCCCTGGAAATTGCTGCAGCATATGAAAGGTAAAACGAGTCCACAAAAGACCATAGAGGTCTTGATTGTTTGGTGGATTTGAGGGAATTCTGATATCCCATGATGATGAAACTCAAGTAAACCTTATTGGCTGGTGATTTTCACTGTCCCACCCTCAAATAGTAGCTACATACTCACGGTAACATGGTCCTATCTGTAGCTTTGGAAAGCATGTCTACCAAGAAATATTGTGGGAGTCGGATGGTTTGGTGGACTCTTGGTTCCATTTCTTTCCAGCCAACAGATACATATAGACCAAAGCTTTGTCTAAGATGTCCCCTTTACAGAGCAAA
The DNA here is from genome assembly GCA_001752375.1 of Rhazya stricta. Taxonomy (NCBI): domain Eukaryota; kingdom Viridiplantae; phylum Streptophyta; class Magnoliopsida; order Gentianales; family Apocynaceae; genus Rhazya; species Rhazya stricta. The sequence goes on along the minus strand of MEJB01000002.1, from coordinate 5,377,512 downwards.
GTACAGGTATTTGTACTGTACAGTGTATAGGTTCCCATGGTCTCAACAAATGCTACCTTCCTAGGAAGGTTCCAGAGGCCCTTATAAGGAGGTTAGGCTGTATTTGGTTGCCTTCTTAGTATAAAAACAGGGCGAAGAGGTTTTTTATTATCTAATCTTTAGTTATAATACACTTGAATTTATCAACAGTTTACTAAAAGCTCTYTTCTACACACCTTTCACTATCTTCCCTTATCAACCTTCCGAAAGATGCTCYAGCATGTTCTAGCACAACTTTCAAATCTTGACCCGTTCTCAATTACTTAAAATAAGTTCTTTTCAATTTATTTTATTTTTAAATTAAAAGTTATTTTAAATCATTTTCAATTACTTAATTTAGATTTAATAAAAAGATCAAAAAAAGTTATTTCGAAGATAACAGCCATTAGGTATGACTTTTTAAAACTCACAACCGACCATGATAGTTTAAATATTTATAAAGATTAATTCTAAAAGTGCAAATGAACTACTTCATACTGATCCAATAATTATCAAATAAATGCAAGATGGATAAATAAATATTATAGAGACACAATACTCGATCATTATAACTAACTTTTGCATATTATATTCTTGAAAATAAAAACATATTAATTTTTAAAATAATAAACAGATGACAGACCCTGCACTACTTTCTTATGCATATCAATGGCTAGTTGGATCTTGCTTCTTTGGGTCTGGTCCTCTTTTAGAATCACACTGTATTTTACACGGTCATCAGGGTTCATTCACCTTCACGTATAGTGCTTCGTGGTCCTCTTCTTGATTCATTCCAATTTGCCCGTTTTTCTCACCCCTGAAGCCGTGTTACAATCTCTGACCTTTCTCTTCAACCTCCCAAGATAGATATGTATATTATTTTATGTTTGCATGTATGCATGGAGATTAATTTAATGTACCGTCTAGCCTATGAATCTCAAGATATTAGGCATAGAGTAATGTTAAACTAAGGTCATAATCATCCCATTTGACTTAAATGTGCACTTTTTTAATCTTGAACTCTGTTTTAATTGATTGGGGTGACAGCCAAACTTATGGCTGTTCTTGTGAATGTGAATGTGCACTCTTTTAAAACCTTTTCTCTCTGATGTCAGGACGAACTACTTTTATTACACTTGCGCATTAGGCGGTGACCTTACTTGCTGCGTGTTATGCTTAAACYGTGTCTTGTTTACTCAATTGTTGAATCTGCTACTTGATATAGATTTGGTGGGAAGAAATGACAGCCCCTAATCCTAATCTGTGCTTGGTCGGCTCAAGTTTTTTTTGACTTGCAGTTGCTGTGAGGATCCAACCCAATGTGTACACCCAACACCCGAGTTGGCGACCTGCCGACTTTTGTGGCCGAGAGATTTTTACCCAACAGCTAGTTTTGGTTAACTCACCACTCTCTTTATTCTGTTCTTTATAGTATCTCAAAATATTTGATAATTTTCCTAAAAGGAACTTCTTTGAGGAGTTATACTAAACTTGGTTATTTATCCTCCAGAAACTGTTCAGCAAATCAACTTTGTATGGGATTTATGTATGTTCGATAATTTTCCTAAAAGAAACTTTTTTTGAGGAGTTATAAAAAAGGTGTCGAGAATTATTTATTCTCCAGAAACTGTTCAGCAAATCAACTTTATAGGGATTTTTTGTGGATCATTCTTTATTTTATGGTTGAAGGGGTAATGCACTGCAAGTTATTGGACAAAACAATCTTAAGATTTGCTTCAAGACTCATCCTTTGGATTGACTATTTTGTAACAAGTAGAGATTAAAAATGGAGTTTGTGTMAAAAATCATGTTGAACTGTTTGAATTATTCGCTYTATTAGGTCACTGTAGTTCCATGATATTGCGTTAATTGCTCAATCATGTAACATGCACCTGAATTTGCATGGTGTGTTTGTACTTCAAATATTAATTTCTTTCACTTCTTTGGTGTCAACGGCTTTTGTTTGCACCCTACCCCTCTTGGGTGGTGAGAGTTATAGGTGTTACGTCAGTTGAATGTAGTAGTACAGGTTTGTTAGGAATATAGAGTTTGAAACTGACATTCTTATTTTTGTAGAACTTTTTGGATTGGTTTTTGCTTGAATTTTCAATACGTGAAAGGGACAACATGGGAAGATGATCAAAGTATTTTTATTTTTATTTTTTTTTTGCAAGTTGGGACAGTGAATGTCCGTTAAGCAAGGCCATTACTTTTTTTTCTGTCTTTTGCTATTTGTACTATTGACGAATCTTCTTTGTTGCTGCCCTCAAGAAGTCTTACCAATAGAGCGAAACCTTTCTGTAGCAGTCTTCAAAAGCCCTTAAACAATGTATTTAACTCCGAGAGTACTGGCATATATAAGCCTAAGCCACTTCTTGCATAACTAAGAGCAAAACTTTCGGCATTTGCAAGTAGTGTATCTGAGTTTCATCCCTGCAACTCTTTCTTGTCTTGAATCATGAAAACCCGAAGAGGAAAGCGTTCTGAGGTATGGTATTATGCGCTTTAGTACCTCAAATGGGATGTTCATGTGTTTTACTGGTGTACATTAGTTTAACTATGAGTTTCATTTGGTTGCAGGCTTTCTGGCCCTCTCTTGTGATGAAAAAATGGCTGAATATTCAGCCAAAGGTTTATGATTTCAGTGAAGATGAAGTTGATACTGAAACTGAGAGTGAGGATGATTGTATGTTCTGCACAAATTACTGATACAAATCATTATGACTTTTTGTGCTTTTGTTAAAGTTTCTTTCGCCTTGATAGATTACCTTCTTTTGCAATTGTCTTATACTTGTTTATCAAGATGAATATGTAGAGTCTATTATGAGTATCCTGATTTTTCTATCTCTGCCTTAAACTATTTTTCTTTTTCAATTTGTTTACAGCCTTCTCCATTCATGATGAGAGAGTACATCAGGATCATGCCCGTAGAACACAGGGGAATCAGTCCATCTGCCAGAGTCAAGATTCAGGCAACATATAATTTCTCTTTAGTATTACATCTTTTTAAAATGGAACTCTGCTTTACTCTTTCAATTAAAGTACAATTTTGTGAGTGGCATGTCTCTGCGGAAATAATCACTTCTTTTTTAGTACTTAATCAAGTCAAATTTTGCATTAGGACTTTTATCTGTTAACTGAAAAATGTAAATTGGTTCATATAAGAGCTGGCTAACTGGGTAACTCGACTGCTGTCTGCCAATTAAAAATTTTAATTTGGTTGAATAAGTTTGATAATCAAAAGCTTTCATACCAGGTAACTCAACTGTTATCTGTCAAGTTAGAAGGGTAAAAATTGGTCCAAGAACTATGATTTCAAACGCGTTTTGCAAGCAAGGAAATTCATTTTGTTATTCCAGTGTTCAGAAGTGTAACTTTCAATATCATTATTTGATTGGATTGTATTATTCTTATTGCRTTTGGATCCTACAGTCCTCTTCATATTGACGTTAACCTCAGTCTTTTCTCTTACCACTTTCATGTTTGTGTAGAGACTSTACTTCTTTAGAATGAAATTTCATGTTTCTCATCAGAATCTTCTCTTAATTGATGAACATATCAACCTGAAAGTCTGGTTTTGTGAACTATCGAAGAAGAGAAAGAGTTTGATTCTGCTTCATGTTGACACTGACGGCTAATTTTCAGGGAAACCATCAAAAGGTTATTCGTTGAGGCACAGGAGGGGGAAATCAGAAACTTTGAGGGTTCAATACATAAACAGAAAGGATGTGAGGTTCGGCACTAAACTGACTATCTTTAACTAATTATTTTGACGATAGATTTATCCTTCTATTTTCCTAGCTATAGCAGGTCATGGTATCTCATGTCTTCTGCAGAGTGACAGTAGGCACTTGGAATGTTGCTGGAAGACTTCCACATGAGGATCTTGAGATTGATGATTGGCTCTCAATGCAAGAACCTGCAGAAATCTACATTCTTGGGTTAGAGCTTACTATGTGCTTATTATGCAAGAACCTGTAGTCTAAGCACTGTTTACTTGCCCACAAGAAAGTGTAGCAAACACTCACCTGATCTAAGTTTTAATGCATRGAGCACTAGTAATGTCCGTTGATTGAATAAAAAACTCTTAATTGACAAATCTTCATCCATCAAGTTTTTGAGTTGAATGTGTCAGATAATGCGCATTCCTGCAGCATATTCTGGAGTCTACATGTTTATTCTCAGATTTTTGTTTTTACCATTTGAAGTATATCTAATCTTGTAATTTCTACCGGCATATATTTGAGACTTATGGAACTATTGCAAGTGCATATAACTTTCTTATTTCATATCACACCTCGTGTCTTCTGACATTTAATCTATAGATTAGATTCCTACAACTTGAAATACTAATAGACTAATTGTTTCCTTTTTTCTGGAAAAGGAAAAGAAGGATCAGTGTGCTGTTGATATGAAAGAAATAGGATGAGGAAAGATAAAAAGAAGAGAAGCAAACCACATAAGATGCCATATTGGTGATTATTGTCTATGGAGATGAATGTGTTATATGTAGCTATACCTGAATCCTATCAAGCTTCCTTTGAGTCAAGCGCTAGCTTTAACTAATCATTTCCATAGAGAATGTTGTGGGGCAATAAATGCCAGTATCACAATTTAAGACAAATTTTATGCACTCAGGCAGTGTCCTTCATAAGTGAGAACCAATGCACCAYGATGGTAATTGTATATGAAAGAGTGAAGCCTCTAATTTCTTCTGATTGAAACAAGCAGTTCTTCAGTTTCTAGAACAATGATTGTTTTGTATTTGGATATTTGACTTTAGAGTATAGCAGGTGATACAGTACAAGTGGGTCATTTATCATATATTTGTGTTTAGACTTCACTAAATTCAAGAAAATCATAACTAGAATAAGATTGCGCAGCATCATGCATCCACCATTTCTACTGTGATCACTTTAATGTTCTTACAACCTAACATCACTTCTACATTGTCAGGCATCCTAATTAAGGCATCCGCTATTCTTATGTTGAACCTGAATAAAGGTTCTCCTATATGCATAAACAAATAAAGAAACTTCTCCTTTCTGATTTTCCGTTTTATAGAAAATTGCATTTTTGTTGGTTAAACTTGAAAGGGCTTAAGCTTGCTTCCTACAATATCAGCTTTCACATATAGCTTCTTTCATTAGGGCCAGTTGTACCTTGATCATAACTTCAAAAAATATAAAGAAATTTTCATATTAGCAGTCTTAATAATATTAAGATTGAGTTTTATGTGGTCCCCTATTAGTTTGGTCTAAGAGGCTTTAGTGTGCTTARTGTTTATCTTTAACATCCCAGTATAAGATTRGCTACCTCTGTCTAGGTACCCAGTATCATATGAGCTGCTAGAAAAATATGTAATAGTTCATCTCATCAGAAATTTGCATTGTCTACAAACTCGTATTTGATTGCTGAGAGAGTCTATCTGGGCTGTATTTTGAGTTACATATAATCTTGTTCCACAGGTTCCAGGAGGTGGTCCCTTTGAATGCTGGAAATGTTCTGGGAGCAGAAAATAGAAGGCCAATCCCCAAATGGGAGGCCATAATTAGGAGGACKTTGAACAAGTCACTGGAACCTGAAACGAATATCAAAAGTTACAGTGCCCCTCCCTCTCCAGTGTTACGGACTTCTTCTGCTGCTGACATGCTCGCAGATGTAGCTGAAACTCCTAYGCTGGATATGCTGGGAGAAGAGTCTTTTGTTGCCAAGAGTATGTGTAACAATGAGATATTGGATAATGGAAAGAACCTTCAGTTCCAGCGGATATATGGTATTGACTCTGGAAATCGATTAGACTGGCCTGAACGTTCACTGGACGCAACACCTCAAGTGTTATCTTCTAGATTCAAGTTGCGACGAGTGTTGAGTAGTTGTGAGAGGAGGGATTCAAAATGGGAGCAGAATCCACAGATTACAGCATTGGATTCCATTGGACTGAAAAGAATGCATCGTAGCTCTGGAAACTTGGAATTGATGTGGACGAATCAGCAGAATGACCTTGATGTTCTTAACCCTCTCTCAGATGGATCTGATTCTGATCAATCTTCTGAAGAGGAAGATGATTTCATTGAGGAATCTGAGGTGAAACAAGATAATGGACCTCTAGAGAATAATAAGTTGCATCCAAGATATGTGCGGATTGTCAGTAAGCAGATGGTGGGAATATATGTTTCTGTTTGGGTCCAAAGAAAGTTGAGAAGACACATAAACAATTTAAAAGTCTCTCCTGTGGGAGTTGGACTTATGGGTTACATGGGCAACAAGGTATACTTTAGTTTCCTTCTACAGGTTTAAGCAGGCTAATTCTTGTTAGATAACTTCCMCACGAATATTTGTCTTGATCTGAGCAACTTATGCACCTGAACTATTAGCAAATGACTCAAAACTTATGTTTCAAAAATTTCTTACCTCCATGACTTAGAGCACATTTTCAAGCATTCTAAATCAGGACTATACTTGTTTCTGATTCTGGAGCCCAAGATCGCTGATGATGAACAATCAATCATCAAGATATTGGGCTACTTAATAGTTAACTTGGTCTCTTACACTTTTTAAAGTTCTTACTGATTATTGCCTACATTACAGGGGTCTGTTTCTGTCAGCATGTCAATTTACCAATCACGACTCTGCTTCGTGTGTTCCCATTTGACCTCTGGACACAAGGATGGGGCTGAACATAGACGTAATGCTGATGTTTATGAGATCTTGAGGAGAACTCGTTTCTCCTCTGTTATTGAAACTGATCAACCTCGGACGATACCTTCGCACGAGTAAGTTTCCTGAAGAAAATTTTTTGTTTCTTTAATTTTTCTATTGCTAATAAATAGAAGTTTCTTTTTATATGGGGTGAGGAGGAGTGGGAGGAATTGGGAGAGAGAATTGGGTTTCTCTATATTCTTCTRTTAGGATGTCTATTAGAGATGGCATGATCTTTCCCTGAAATATATTATTTTCTCACATCTTGCATTTAGGGTATCAAGTTGGACTAGTTAAATGTTCTATGTCTGAATTTTCTTCTAGTATTTTAGAACTTGTCTTTTTATTTGAACAGGTCGACCTAATTATCGTATAAGTTTTCCAGGTCACCTTTTTTTCACTACAGCAGTCATTTTCTGAAACTGTATTCACCATAAGTTCTCCAGGTTACCTTTTCTGCAATTTAAAGAAGTGGTAGCCAGACAAGGATCTAAATGACTATGACTCTTAATTTGGATTCAASAAATTTAATCTTGCAATCATCTTTTCCTCTCTTGAGTGCAATCTTCATCACGATATTTCTCTAAACAGCCAGATATTCTGGTTTGGGGATTTGAACTATCGCCTAAATATGTCGGATGAAGAAGTGAGGAAACTTGTTGCTAAAAGACAGTGGGATGAACTGCTTAACAATGACCAGGTGAGGCTTGCATCAATAGCTTATGCATATTTGCATTTTCCTTTTCTGGTTTATATCCATTTCCTTGGGGTGAAATTTTTTTTGAATTGAGAAGCGTTATGGTTCCTTTACAATTAATAGGATTTGGAAGATTTCTTTTCATTTTCTCCAGATAGAAATTCAGAGCAGCAAAGTGAACAATTTCTTGATGAGTTGTTGTCAAACATAGGAAGTAAGTGCTATGTGTTCTTCTGAGGAAAGAGTTAGTATTTCCAAATCCCATTATCTATTAAGAAATGCTAGCTGAACTTCTTCATTATTCGTCTGTGTCAAGGAAACTGCCATTTCTTTGTTCAAGGAAATGATCCTCCTGTAAAATGAGGGCGCAAAATATTTGTTGGTCATACCATCAGGGTCCATCACATGAATCCTCTACATCATCTTCTTCTATCACACAACCAGAGTGGGTTCGTAGGGGGGAAAAAAAAAAAAAACTTAGGTATCATCCAGAGGATAAATCTAGAGGATGTGTTTAATGAAATTTACTCAGTTCTGTGTCTTGTTCTTGATAATCTTCCAACAAGGATCATAAAGGTATTCAGAAAAGTCTGATGCTCATATTTGGAACTTCTAATTTCTTTGTGCTTAAATATGATRKAAGAACAATATTTTCTCTTCTCTGGATCACACAAATTAATTAGTATTCTGTAGCATTTAGAAAAGCCCATATAAGTATATCAAATTCATAACTGCAATCTACTGTAACAGCCAACAATGATGCTTCACTGACCCCCGGAAACATTTTTCACTTGGGTTTACTACTGAATTAAGAGAAGTTTGACTAACAATTTCGTCGATAGTTTTCATAAATGTCCTGGTTTCTCTATTCTTATCATTTTGTTTCTTCTGTCCTGTGGTCTTCTTTTTCTCCTCAAATTCCTCCAAAAATTTTACATTTTTCTCATTGAGAATGCCAGCATTTATATTTTGCATCATCTCCTTTTATGTATATTGGTCACAAAATTAAAATAGGCTAAATGGCACAATAAATGTGGCAGCTAGGCAAAGAGCTAAGAAGTGGCCATGTATTTGATGGATGGAAGGAAGGGGTCATAAATTTTCCACCGACATATAAATATGAATTTAATTCTGATAGATACGTTGGAGAGAACCCAAAAGAAGGGGAGAAGAAGAGATCTCCAGCATGGTAAGTGAGATATTCTCAATTGACTAAGCATATTATAAGCTATAACATAGTTTTCTATTCTGTTGTTTTTTCCCCTTCTTACAGTGTACTCCGGTGTAATTTGTGTTCCCATCCAATTCTTGCTGATGTGCATGGAATTTATTTTGAATGTAAAAAGAATGTAGGTATACATAAAGTGTAGAATATTTTTGTTTATTTATTCAACTGAATTAACATAGCTCTTCATGCCCTTTATGCACCTCTTTCTAAACCTGGAACATAGCTTTTTGAGCATTTACCATCTACCTTGCAACTTTAAATGGAGATAATAGGTTGTCTGATTTCTTTTTGTTTACCTCTAAAATTCGGGATCTTTTGAATTGGAGTGCATCATTCTGAGAGCAAATTTCTGCAAGGATATTCCACTCACATCGTTCTTGGTCTAGAAAGAAATTTTTGAGTGATTGGATATCTTGCAGGTGTGACCGTATACTGTGGGTGGGAAAAGGCATAAGGCAGCTCTCTTACAAGCGAGCAGAGATAAGACTCTCAGATCACCGGCCTGTCAGTTCAATGTTTTTAGTTGAAGTTGAAATCTTTGATCAACACAAGCTCCAAAAAGCTCTCAAGACCAGTGCAGTAGTATATCCCGAGATTTTCGTAGACAGAAGTGGAGAACGTGAACTCTAGCTAGCAATCAAGGACTTACAATAGGTAACTATCGCATGACCTTGTATTACTTTCTTTTTCTTTTCCTTGGCTCTAGTAGCCGAGAACTCCGCAACAATTGGCCTATCATTGTTTTAGCTCTAGTTTCTAGTGTAATTTATTGAAGTCCTACAAGTGATCTAGACATTACAAATTATAACAGCAAAGTCCAAAAGATAAAAAAGAAAGCTTATACCTTGAATATTTATCAAGGTATGCTCGGAATAGTTAAACCMTATGTACTTTCATAACTTCGGACATGCTCACAAGATAGAAACCAGAAACAGAATAATTAACCCAAAACCGTGGTTACTGCTATTGCTTTTGCATATTTCAGTTTAGATTTAGAAATTCAACTTTTTTCTTCCAATCTTCTTAATCTCATCCTTGAATTATCTTAGTTCCTTTTGGAAAGCGTAGGAGTTTATAAGCATGTCACTATTACAGTTGACGGCTACAAGACTCAGACCTGGAAACTTTGACTTCCTGAGGCTACATTAGATACCTTCTCACCTCAATAAGAAAATTGCTAGAGAGCAGAGCAATTACATACTTCTTGTACTGTAACAACTAAATTTTTCTGTGGTTTTGGTGTTATACTTTTAGAGCATCCTTTTCTTATGTTTTTCTGACCTTTCCTTTTGATACTATTCTTTAATGGATATATTTCCTGTTGCYTAGTGAACTGCCGTAATACATTTTTGTCTTTCCTTGCCTTCGCAACTGCTGATGTGCTTTGTTTTATTGTTTCCTTTTCAGCAAAGTTAGTAGTGTTCCAATGAAGTATATTCAGATTCAGCAGAAAGCCAAATCCTTTGCCTCCAGGGACTCAATGAACACGAACCAGCGCCATATGCAGSAGTTCATCATCGGAAGCAAACGTACTATATGCAGCAGTTCATCATCGGAAGCAAACGTACTAACACATATCAATACAGGAGTTAAAGAGTGACTGCTTCAGATTTTGAGGAATTTTCATAGCATAAGATTTTGGTACTTGCTGAAGTGGAACTCAAAAGATTATTCAAGGGATGAATTTCTTGGTGTCCTGTATATAGCCTGAAGAATCTGATAACCAATTTTTGTTTATTGACGTATATATATTAGCTTGATCTATGCATAACATAGTATTTTTTTCTTTTTTTGAGTTTTTGATATTTTGTAGGGTGCAAAATAGAAACTTTTTTTCTATTTTACAATTGTCTTAGGGGTGGAGGTCTTTTCTTTCCCTTTGAAGGAAAKAGGGAACTGATTTTGTAATCCACCAACTAAAGTCATCACTGCTTTCATTCTCTARTTTACATTTACTGCACATATTGAATAAGAATATCTTTCGAGTAGAATGTCTCTCTTCATGTCTTCCTTGATTTTTACTTCATARTATTTACTTTACCTATGCATCAGTGGGAGTGTGATTCATGTCACGTCCAATATATGGTACATTGTGGAAAATACAAAGCATATGAGACGTCCATTGAATGAAWTATGTATTTGCCTTACAGGTAATTACGTGATATTTTAACACAATTCGAGATATACTAATTGCGGACAAATATTTGAGAGACAATAATTTAATTTTGCAGAGTTCATAYACAGTGCAAATAGTCAAGAAGTCTAGGATCTTTTATCCCTATTGCCGAAGCTTAATGCACAGTCTTTTTTTCATCTTCCTGTTGCTATTGACTATAACACAATCTCACATTGTGCTATCAATTTTATCGAAGTTTGAAGGGTTTGTTATAGCGTACGGTAGCAATAAAATCGGATAGGTTTGATAATATGATTTTGGCTTCTCTTACACGTTCCTCCTGCTTTTAATCTTTAACCCAGTTTTACATTGGGTTATTAATTTTTATGGAATTTAAAAGAGTTCATTGCGGTGTGAAATTGAGTAAAAGAAGATAGAGTTGACATAATGGATAAAAGGATAAAGGAATGTAGAAATTGGAAGTCTTCAAGTGGATACAAGCTAGTTTCGTGTACAATGACTGAGATTAGAAGCAATTGAATCAAGTCTAACTAAACCTTTTTTCTTTGCATTTGTTGTCTTTTTTGGCACCTTTTCATGTTTCTACCATTAGTTGATCCTCCTTGGCATAGACTTCTGCAAAAGAGTTTCAAAATTATCCCCCTCTGAGCACAGATTCAGGATTAGGCTCAGCAATCCCATRATTCTAATGGTTCCTCTTACTCAGAGTCAGTAAATAAAGCAGGCTATTTAGCTGGAGTTAGGTCCATCTGCTCTTTATCTCTGAAAAATTCATGAAAGAGGTAAGTTGGTTTGAAAATGCATAGACCATAAAGCATGACGAGATTTCTTGGAAACCCCAGCAAGTTTGTTTATGATCGCCTTTCACCTCCCTATACATATAGAGATGGTAGCATTGCATTCTCTGCTACTTGTCTACTAGCAGCGAGAGTTCAGAAGAACTGTACTTGCTCCAGAGTTAAAGATGAAATGCATGCAAATTTTATTGTTTGCACTTGTTTTGGCATATCATTGCATGAGAAGTTTAAGCAGTGAGGGTCCCCTTTTTCTTGGCTACTATAAAGAGACGTGCCCTGCTGCGGAAGAGATAGTGCAGAGAATTGTTGAAATTGCGGTGCTCAGAGATCCCCGTCTGGCTGCCTCCCTTCTACGGTTGCAATTCCATGACTGTTTTGTCATGGTTTACTCTCTCTCTCTCTCTCCCCCCCCCCCCCCCCTCCTTCCCTCCCTATCATCTCTAGGTGTTCCAATGCTTAGGTAGAGCAATTCCAAGAAGTAAAAGGTCTCGAGAGATAGGGAAACGGTAGGTTCAGTTTGTGGAGTAAGAAGCAATAAAACTGTGGCCGAAATAGGGTAAGAAAGAAAAACAGCATTTTTGTGAAGTTCAAATTGGTGCATGTTACAATTTTCTAAATTATGAACTTACTATTAATATCATAAAAATTATTACGAGTCTTTTATTAAAATGACCTTCTCTATAAATAAAATAAATCGTTTAACTTTATTTTTTATCAATTAATATTATAACGAGTAAGATAATTATGTTATTTTAAAATAATGTTACGTCAAAATAGATTAAAATTGTAAACAATCGATAGTGAAAAATAAAGCCAAAAGACAACCTTTATTCTAATTGGAGCCATTCCATCAAGAGTCCCCCATAAGACAGTTGAATTTCCACCAAGCATGCAAGTAACAATACTAGAAATACTTCCATTTCATTATTTTCTCTCATGCTTTAATTCCATTTCAGTAACTGATATTACGAACTTGTTGAAGAGATTTGGTTTCTGTTATTGTTATCAATAAGTTTGGATGGCTCCGTAGGGATGTGATGCATCACTTCTGCTAGACAGCTTCGGAAGCATTTTGAGTGAAAAACAAGCAGGACCTAATGTGAATTCACTGCGAGGATTTGAAGTCATTGATGAAATAAAGAGCATCATAGAGGAGACCTGCCCTGGAGTGGTCTCATGTGCTGACATTTTAGCCATTGCTGCACGGGATGCTGTTGTATTGGTAGATTCTTACTTCGATGATTTCTGAACACAGATTATATAACATAGTGTCATTCTTGAATTATCAAAATTCAGAATAAGAAAGGTTTTGTTCCAACCCATTTTTATTGATGAATTTGCCAAATATATCTAATTTCTATGCAAGAGAGGAGGACCGACATGGAATGTCCATTTAGGCCGGAGAGACTCTCTAACAGCAAGCTTCAATGGTGCCAACCAATTCATTCCTGTTCCAAACTCAACCCTTGAATCTCTTATTGCCAATTTCCAACAACAAGGCCTTGACAGTGGAGACTTGGTTGCTTTATCAGGTACCTATCGAAATCACGAGTGCCTCAAAAAAGAGTCAGTTTTCAATGAAAAATACTCCAACATTTTGTTACATTCAAGGTTTGTCCTAGCAGGGAGCCATACTATGGGAAAGGCACGATGTGTGAGTTTTAGACAAAGGATCTATGATAACAGTGCTGCAGAAAGATTCGGGTATCATGACAAAGATGAAATGTATTCAAGGGCTTTAAGATCAATGTGTCCCAGATCAGGTAGAGACAATGTAGTAGCACCACTAGACTTGGTGACACCAGCTAGGTTCGATAATCACTACTTTGAAAACATTATTGAAGGAAGAGGGTTGTTAATATCTGACAATGTGCTGGTAGATCAAGATCCTTACTCAGAGATACGGGAGCATGTTCATGCTTATGCTTCTGATTCAGAATACTTCTTTCATTCATTTGTAAACTCAATGATCAAGATGGGAAATATCAATGTTCTCACTGGAGACCAAGGTGAAATCAGGAGAAACTGCAGACATGTTAACTCCTAATGTACAAAGTTAAGAACATAAACCAAAAGTATTACATCCTGAAGCGTTCTGATCTGTTAATGGCTGAGTAGCCCACCACAGAAAATGGAAGAGCAGTTAGTCAGATTTCTGCCAAGGAATTGCTCTTTTGATCGATAAATCCCATTTCTTTGATTGCAATTCTGATATTCTGTTTCAGTTTGAAATTTTTTTCATCTCAGCAATCTATAAAACATGGCAAGAAGTTAACTAACCATCAGGGAAACAACTTAGTAGCTGCAGCAAGAACCGCGAGATTTTGGATAAAATTTCTCGGTACATTTTCACCGATCTTTAACTTGTTATATAGTTCATATTCAAGGCCAAAAAAACGAGGATCAGGCAGCCTGAATAAGCAACAAAAATGGATACAAAAAACTATAAGATAACAAAGTTTATCACCTCACTAGGAAAGAGAGCCTCCAGGCGCACGTAGTCTTTTATAAAAATTCACTCTCGTCATCTATATAATTTCGCTAGCTTTTGTCTTTTATGATTCCATCGTTGTCATCTAGACTTTGCATCGACAAAGGATCGGTAAAACCGGCCGGCTGCAAAGGTACAAACTATCAAACGCAGGAAAGCTACCACTAAACCCAAGTAGATCATACAAGTATTCTTGCTCTCCATTACTGATAGGTCAAAGCTAGTGAGTTAAGGTCTTTGGGCTGAGGTTAAGAGCTGAGGTAAAATTGCACAATCAAGACTCAGGAAATGAGCAGCAGAATCGAATTAGGTGGTTCAACCCCTGTTAAGAATGTGCAAGAAATAGCCTCCAATAACTCAGTAGACATCCCAGAACGATACATCCAGTCTGAAATAGAGATAGATGCGATTTCCGTTGATGAGTTTTTACATATTCCAGTGATTGACATGATCAAGTTAGCTAGTAACCACTCCAGCTACGGCAATGAACTGGCAAAACTTCACCRGTCATGCAAGGAATGGGGCTTCTTTCAGGTAAAACACACATATTTAGTTGCGGGAAGTTGGCTCTACGACTAAGTACCAAAATCATATTTCAATTTGCTGAATTATCCATGGTGTTATAGTTAATCAATAACGGGGCAAATGAAGCAATAGAGAAAATGAAGGTGGTCACAAAAGAATTCTTTAACCTGCCGTCACAGCAGAAGATGATTTTATGCACAGCAGCCAGATAGCATTGAAGGCTATGGTCAAGCATTTGTTATATCAGCGGATCAAAAGCTCGAGTGGAGTGACATGCTCTTCCTCCTTCCATTACCAATCTGTCAGAGGAACATGAGATTCTGGCCCAAGAGTCCCACCTCCTTCAGGTTTTTCTCTTATTTCATCTGGATATTAATTTACCCTAATATCTATCTCAACACTCACATTATCAAGTGAACCATTTCAGATCAACTTTGGATGAGTACTCATCTGAGCTGCACAAGGTCTCCTTGTCCCTATTAAAATTGATGGCTACAAACCTAGGGGTGGATTCTGAAACACTAAGCAGCAAGTATGAAGATGGCACACAAGGCATTAGAATGAATTAGTACCCACACCTATGTGCAGGCAAATAAAGTCATTGGCCTCACTCCTCATTCTGATGCCGCTGGACGTACCCTTTTGGTTCAAGTCAATGATGTCCAAGGGCTGCAAATCRAGAAAAATAACAAAAGGTGCAATCATCATCAATATTGGAGATGTCATGGAGGTAATACTCAAATCTCCTTTTACATACTTTTAGGCAAATACTTAATCATTCATTGGTCTCATTCTTTTCTTTATATCACACCAATTTGTTGCTATTGGTTTAATAGCTTGGATAAATTTGAAAACAGATGATGAGCAAGGGGGAATATAATAGCGAGCATAGAGCAGTGGTAAACTTTGACATAGGACGACTTTCAATTGCTGCATTCCACAGTCCAAATCTGAGTACAAAGGTTGGACAATTGTAAGCACGACTAATGCAGCAAAATACAAGACATTGGAGACGCGGACTATCTGAGATTGGTTTTAAACAGCAAACTTGATGGCTAAAGCTTACTTCCTCAAATGAAAATAAATCAACCAAATGATGAGTTTTGACACCCTTTATTCTTCTGTATTAAGAAATTATTAATTTTTATAAAATTTTAAATTTGGAAGATGAAAAACAGACAAGTATTGGGGGCATCAGTTCTCCAAGGTGATATAGCATCAAAGCAATTCAGACGCAAATTACCCATTAAAACATGAGATTCATCCTCTGCCCCTTAAAATACTCAAATTAATAATTGAAATTAACAAAAACAAAAGTTTTTTTGAAAAATATATTAAAATTCAGTGGAGAAGAAAGGAAGGCGATCAGAACCTGTCGGGATTCACCGTTAACATCAAAAACTAGATTTCAGTGGATTGACAGACCTGTGAATTCTATCGTCACCTCGCACCCCTTTCTTCGTCAATTTCACAAAATTAAAAACAAAAAATGTAATAAAAAATTGTGACATGAAAAATACAACGTGACAGCTCAGAACTTCTTAGAGGATTAGGTAGCCGACACAGACGACAACATCGTCTCCGGAACCATTTTAGTTTCATCACTGCAATTTTTTGCAAAACAAGAAGACTAAGGAGGAGAGACTAGGGAATTTCTACACGAAGCTAAAAAGAGGAAAGCCTAAAGCAAAAGTACAGGTATGTATTGGCCATCATCTTAGTAGTTCCTAAGCTCCACATATGCACAACTAAGAAAGAGGTCAGAACGGCCGGAGATGAGATTGAAAGAGGTGCCGAAACGTATTTATAGGAAGGGATCGTTCTTGATGGCAAAAACCCTAATGCCATTAATTGACGGCGAGTAGAACCCTACTCCTACTTTCATCAATTCAGCCCATGGGTCATGAAGGTTTTTTGGCCCAAAATGACCAGAAATGAAAATTACCTTGGAATTTTTTTTTCTTTTATGTTTTTCTTCCTTAATTGATAAAAACATAAAAGAAAAAAAATTCACGTTCCTGATCCACATTTGAAGCAATTGGTGAATTATTAAAACCAAAATAACATCCCGTAACACTGTAAAAAAAAAAATACAAATTCAACCCCCAATAGTATCCCCAATCACGCTTTTTTTTTTTTTTTTTCCTTTTAAAACAAAAATGCAGAATAAAATGAAGTGTTTGCCCCATGCTTGAAACAGTGTCGCTTCTCGAATAAGAGTCAAACACTATACACGCACAACAAAACCTAAATCCCAATAAATCTCATCAATATAAAAATACTCAATCTCAATAGGAAAAGAACCCAAAAAAAAAAAAAAAAAGCGAAGGATTTTAGAACACAATTGTTTGCATGTTTTCTCCATCCATTTTGAGGAAGAAATTACTTTCTTATAAGATGGCCATGGGCACAACAGTCTCCCAGCTTATAGCTTAATCGTGTTAAGTTCTGAGTCTGTACATAGTAGTCGTAGAATGCCATTATTTGATCCATGTTTCACCAGAAAATCTAAAGAGGTTTTACATCACTGGACCATAAAAGTTCCTCAACAGTTCTTTGATTCTTCAGAATCCCACATTCACAAGTCAGTGAGAGAACAAATGAATTAGATTAGCATAAGAAAATCCATTTCTTAACTCCAAAATCAAGGCAGACAACACTGCATCAATTTTGAGCAAACATACAGACACTATATCAACTTATTGATCCACGGACAACAATTCAGTAGGTCGAAAGTAATTAACGGTGTACTTATAACTCCATGAGGCACATCACAGAATCATACTTCACCATTGGTACAGCAGCAGATATATGAAGATTTTCACCAGCCTTGGGGCAGAAGAAGCCGGTGAAACAAAAACATATGCAAGATTTGAGAGCATAACTATTCCATCACCCTACTACCCATCAATGATTCTTTTGCCTTGTAGGTAAGAAGGCACTAGTTGTTAATCTCATCGAGCTACATAATTTTCATCATCATCTTTATAATTTTTTGGGGGATAAAGAAATAGGCAAGATTTCAAGGTAGGTAGCTAACTCCAAATAATAATGGATAGATTGGTGTCTTTGCCCATGAAACGATCAAAACTATGACTTCAACCCTCTGGAAGGGGGTAATGGTAAAGAATGTCAAARSAGATAAGAGCAGAGGAGAAGAAATGCCGCTGTTCAGTTTTCAACTTCCTTGAATCAGTAGGAGCTAGTCATGCATCTTCTTCTAATCTTTCGTTTCACTGAAAAATGCTACTTACAGAACAGTCATCATGAACGCGCCATATGGTCTCACCCAAGAGGTTTGCGACTGAAAGTACAGTTAACTGAGGGAAATAGTTCTTCTCCACTGCTGGAATCGTATTTGTAACAATGACTTCTTGAAACAAGCCACTAGCCAATCTCTCAACTGCAGGAGGGCTGTAAAGAACAGAACAAACTGGTGATTATATATATTCATTGTTGTAAAAATCAAGGAACCAAATACTGCTCAATTAATTGCTCTATGTGCTAATATTACTATACACCTATTAGAAGATTTGAGGATTAGAAACGATAATAGATGGAAGAACCCAACCACTTGAATAGCGCTTAAATAAATGAACATATTACAAACGTCAACTATTTTACCCTGAAAACTGGTTATCCAGCATAATAATTGATACTCTTTGTTGTTGCTGAAACTCCCACATCAGTCCCAAGAAAACTCTTGAACCTAATAGAGTGAAGTTGGCTGCTCATCCCCCCTTGCACAATGATGCTTTTCCCAAACCCCCCCACCCCCCCCCCCCCCCCCCCCAAAAAAAAAAAAAGAAAGAAAAAAATAAAAAATAAAGAGTGGGGGTTGAGAATAAGGAAGCTACTGCAAGTGCAACTAGAAGAATAAAGAGTTCCGACGTAAACCAAATGGCCTGAGTGTCTCCCAAGTTAATCAAGTATTAATCAAACTTCTTATGTGTTCAACTAGAGCAAAGAGGAAAGGGCAACACAAAACAAAAAAAAGGGGAAGCATTTAACGTCCTCCAAGCTAATCAAACCACCCAGTCTAAAATACTAGAAATGCTTATCTACAAGCATAGAGGAAATGAATGTGGAATTAATTCAAAATGAGCACCTAAAGAAAGCAAAGAAAATTCATTGTAGGAAATATTACCTAAAAACAGCATGGGTGCTGCATGCATAGACTTCCCTAGCCCCTTCCTCGTGCAATAGAGCTGCACCTTTGGCAATAGTTCCTAAAAAAACCATCAATCATCAGGTTAGGTTTCATTATATTTCAGGCAGTAATATAAAAAATATATGAGCAATTAATTGCACTATATAATCATAAATTGAATCACGTCGCCGACATTCAAAACCAAAAAGGTAATGCATAGAATTGAAAATTTAAGTGAAACAGAATTCTGCTTTTAATCTTCCTCGATGTAAGATCAATAAGGGAGAACTTAAGAATGTTTCAGGTGTGACATCAAATACAGCCACTGCCACCCAGCTGGCTTCACATCCCACTGGATAGAAGGATATTACWACTAAATGTGTGAAAGCATAATGTATGTGCGCAATAGTATGGTGTGCTTTAGGTATGGTGATCATGAATTTGTTGTAAATGATATTGGAGTAAGCCATTCCCCACAAGCAAAAACGAACGGTTAGTTTTATCTATATACTATCATATGATTCAATTCACCTGCCGTGTCAATCATGTCATCCAACATAACTGCAACTTTTCCTTTTACATCACCAATCAGATTCATCACCTGAAAATAAGAACAAAAGCTTCAACGATGCAAACACAAATATAACAAGGATGCATATCAGTCTCTAACTTCGCAGGATGGTGCAGGTAAACAGCCTGGGCATCAGGAGAATAGCTATAAGACTATGTCGAGGGCAGGTAGAATTCCACAATGCTTTATCTAATACCAAACTCATCAACACCAATCACAGTGGATTAGATGATGCATATTTTCTGGTGGCTTTCGAAGTAAATGGGTGATCATAGCACAACAGCCTTCCATTATTCCACCATTTAACACGTATATCTGTATGACCAATTATTATACAATACAAAATTCTGAAATAGTACATGATATGCTCAGAAAAGGGTGTGATAACAAAACGGAAGCTAAAAGATTTGCTAGAAGACAAGTAAAGGAGCAAAAAGGGCCTATACCATATACAAGTTTATTGCTTGGCTACCTATCAATTAACTTCCCTAAGAACTTTAGAACTTAAATCAGATTTCTGCAATCAAGAAAAGAAAAATGGGACACCGATATGCTCCCATGGCAAGCAAAGGAAGGTAAGAGCAATAGTATGTATACTTTTATGCAACTAAAGGGAAGATAACTAATTCCAACATATGTTGCTAGTGTCTTTGGCCTCAAAAACCAAAACAGAGTCACGCCTTCCCCAAGGAACAAGGAACAAGATAGGAGTGAAAGAGATCTTTCGTTGTATGTGTTCTCAATTTCCACTACTCCATCAATAAACTACCACAGAGTAGTTGCCACTTACAAATTATATATATCATTAGTACAATAAATAATAAAAAGAAGCTGCTACAGAGCTCCAGCCAATGAATTACCTCAGCAACATTGTGCCCATGTCGTCTTTTATCAACAATGGCTAAAGGTGCATCAGATAACTTTTTGGCAAAAGCACGTGCTCTAGCAACTCCTCCGACATCAGGCGAGACCACTACCAAATCATTAGAAGCGATCTTCTTGCTTGCAAGGTAATCAAGAATGACAGGCTGTTCACACGAAACAAGTATTTGGTAATCATTTTATACAACATCCTCAGGGTAAATGATTTTGAAGTTTCATATCTTTCACCTGACAGTACACATGGTCCACTGGAATATCAAAATAACCCATGGATTGCCCAGAATGAAGATCACAAGCAAGAACACGATCTGCTCCTGCTTCAGTAATAAGGTTTGCTACTAATTTGGCAGCAATAGACTCTCGCCCTTGTGTCTGAAGACATAGTAAGCAGTAAGAAAACAGCTGACAGAAACATTAGAATGCACTGCTATTTGAGACTATAGAAACTGCTCCATAAGCAACTTAAATAAGTTCCTTCTTATGAGCAATAAACTTAATACCCTAAAGATGAACATTATTTGCAATTTAAGCCGAGCTTGCCTTTCTGTCAGCTCTAGCATATCCAAAGTAGGGAATCACTGCAGTGATATTTTTTGCGGAAGCCCTTCGACAAGCATCTATCATTACCAAAAGCTCCATCAGATTTTCATTGGCCGGGGGGCATGTAGATTGGACCAAGTACACATCACAGCCTCTAACACTCTCTTGCAACTGAACATAAATTTCACCATCAGCAAACCGCTTTATGTGAACCTTTCCCAGGTTGAGGCCCATGTACCAAGCAATTTCCTATGAGAAAAATTAATAACGCATTAGCAATTCAGACATGTAAAGGCAAAATTACTACAAAAGCATGCAACTTCAAGTCAAAGAATGAGAGTCTGTAAACTATCTAACCTAATCAAATTCACCAAGCACTTTCTACTATTTCATGTTTCTTCTCTTCAACCATTTATTTTATGTGTATCATCAATCAAAATAGTTCCTGTTACTAAATCAGCATCACTGTGAGGGGTGAGGGATAGTTAACCTTTTCATTGTAAGAATAGAAGTAAACCTGAACATCATATCATCAAGATCCTCATTCAGAAGAAAAAATAAAAGGAATATCCCACAGATTGGCAATTTAATTAGCACTTCTATGGAGAAAATGACTGTTGATTGTTAAGTAGAAGCTATTCTTAATCAGGTCAGTTCGGCATAGATAGGAAAGCAATGAAATAGACTTTAATATGTGAGCCATGCACATTTGATGTAATTCATTGGCCCAATAGGGCTATGTCTCCAGCAAATTGTGTGTTACATTCAATACGAGAGCTAGACGTCCAATAAAAAAGACTAAGAAATTAGAAGTGTGTCAGCCTATGGATCCTTGAATAGACTATAAGCAGTAGAACAAAGGTGAGATATGCCTCCATACATGCACCAATCAGATTTCAAAGAAAGAAATGATTGAGAAGACACAAACTTTATCGCCAATATACATAAAACCTCCCAGATTTAAATTATATGGAAATGAATGTCAATAGTAAGAAAGGTCTAAGATCATTTTTCTTCTACAAGTATTTCAAAATTTCAAAAGCAGCATATCACCTTGCCCATGGAATTGCAATTTTTTTACAGAGGTTGGATTCTCATGCAGCAACATTAGCCACATAACATACCTAGTTAAGGAGAATAACTAAATAATGCACGTGGATTAGCAACAAAATATCATCAAGTTAACTGTCAAAACAGAACCAAAAATAGCAGTCCATAGTTCCAGATGAGAACAGAAATGCTCTTACACAATGTACCTGAAGACAAAATTTCCCAGTACAATAATAATTCAGACAGCTTCTATAGGGCATCATTACTAAACTACTCAAGTGTGTCGATTTTCATTTTCTACCTGAGAAAGCATAGGATTTGCTGTGCCAGAAAATATTTTCAGCCTCGTATTATTCTTGTTAACCGACTTCTCCAGACGCCTTGATTGCAAGAACTTTGGAAGAATCTGTTCATTGAGTATTGGCACACAAGGCTTTCCATTCACTGGTTCAGTAAGTTCACATTTCTGCCACCAATAAAAACACCAATATTAGCAGTCCACTTGGCTTGCTTATGTAGCTCAAACTTGTCACTCAGAGAGATAGAGGGAGAACGTGTATATTTCATAATGCTATGAAATATAAATTCATAACTCGGAATGAGAGGAGGACCCACTATCAGAACACATCAAATATCAATAAAGATCACTGCTTTACATTATCTACAGTACTCGAACAAACAAAAACCTCATTCAGACAGTTTCTGTTTAAAAGAACCTTCATTAAATCTAGCAAATCCAACTTCCCTAAAGGACAAATAAAGTAAAAAAGTCAGATTTTACCTTATTCAGGCATCAGTCAATATCCAATAATACACGTTGAGAAACTACTGAATACAACAATTCAGAAATTACACAGCCCAAAAGTTCTTCTTATATCATAAAACATATAACGCAGATAAATTGAAACGAATATCCGTCACCACCTAAAAGCTTTCGATGCAGAAGGTAACTATTGATTAAACCAGTTTTCCTCTAAAGAAATTATACCCAACCCCATTAATGGAATTGAACACCTACCAAAACAAGGAAAGAGAGAGAGAGAGAGAGAGAGAGAGAGAGAGAGAAGCGCTCCTTAATAACATAACACAAAAAAAAAAAAAAAAGGAAAAAAGTGTTGGAGTTTGTGAAAACTCACGACACCGTTTGGAGTATTGGTTGGCCTGGAAATGAAGCTTCTGCGGCTGAAAGAAGAACGCGAGAACAGCGAAGACGAAGAGGACGCCGACGACAGAGAAGAAGGATGCGAAGATGACGATGACGCCGAMGATGATGTAGGCACAGGTATCACCAGTGAAGCCATTAATGTATATAGGAGCAAGAGACTCTGAGRATAGCGGTCTCTGCTGAAAACTGCGGCGGCGACGGAGGCGGCGGAGTTGTGGTGGRGTTGGGAGCTAAAAAGCAGGGGCCTCCAATTAGTATGGATGGCGGTTCTTTACTAAGGCTGTATTCTGAAGATTTCGTTTCGTGGGTGAAGGAGGRAGCAGTAGCATTACATTATATTACAAGCTTTTGGATTTGGAACATGTGGTAGCGTTGGAAAACGACGACGTTGTCTCTTGCCACCTAACTCGCTTGGCTTTTAGAGGGCCTTTCATGCTGTCTGGCTTCCAAAATAAAATGGGAACGATTCACTTCAGATATTGAGGAAAAAGTGGGACAACTAGCATTAGAATTAGAAGAAAAAAGTATTCATCCTAATTGATAAATGAATTATTAAWTTATAATAAAATTTTGAACTCAACCATTTTTATGACGTCATATTTAACTGATATAAATTAAGAATATATTTGATCCAAAAAGACCTATTCATAAAATCACTTCTTCGCTTCCATTGACATGATCCACATTGCAAGGTTCTGTTTGATGACAGAAAGACCACTCGGCCACGGAGACATATTCCTAGCCCGCCGAGACCACACATTTGCGTTTCTTTCACCCATATGATAATAGTACATCAATCAATTATATTCACCAGCTCCCAGTCCCAGGTGTGTTTCATGCCCTTTYCCTTTTACACGTGATCCAGTACTGGTCAGAAGATTCAAATAATGATGTGAACTAAAGGAATTCAATTCTATTCCACCAAGCACAGAGTAAAGATTTTGGAGCCCATCACTTTCACTTCACTATCTCCCACTGGACGCCTTCTGGGCTGTTTTGGGTTGCAGGACTTGAATTTCATAGTCAAGTTCATTGGAGTAGGAAGGACTTGACTACGTAAGTTTACACATAGAGGGGATCGAGATAACAATCATGCAACATTGTACAAATGGAGATAAAGAACTTGTGCACATCTAAATTCTGTCACACCCGAGCGGCTGAGAATCATGTCTCAAGCAATCTGAGAAGTTTGGTACATTCAACTTAGTCTTTCACTTGCTGTTGGAGGCTTCATAGTTTCTGTATCCTGAACTGGAGGTTGCTCTACCGGTTCAGTTTCCTGGCAAAACGAGGGCAATATAGAATTAGCAAGGGACCTGAGTTTAGAAAAATTGACGGAGGAAACATTTGGAATGAAAAGCAAGATATTTCCTGTAACTATCACCGACACAGCACAGAACAAAAGGGCTTGACTGAATTTAAAGCTATTATTGGCATATATACCACCAACCAAAAGGAATATGCTTAGGTCATTTTCTTTTTTGGGAAATAATGTTAAGGGAATCAAGATTTACTATTTTCCCAATCTAGAGATTAGGTCAAAACCTGGTACTACATATATAAATTTTGCAACATTGACAATCCTAAGGAAATAAAAAAGGCAAAGAAGAATCATATAAACCGAGAGACATTAAGGCTATCAATTTGTCATTTTTGAACTCCTATTTGAGTTCCACGATAAGGAAGTTTATTCATCTCTGCTGATTTACTCCTTAACCGAACAAGATCAAGAACTGGCCTTTAGAAAAAGAGACAGAASCTAAATCAATGACAGACACAATAATGAAAAAGAAAAGAACAAATAARCAGATRAATACAGAGWGAGGGAGAGAGCAGTTYCTAGCACCTCTTGGTTGAGCTGAAWCTTGGATAAGGATTTAAGCTGGCAGCTTTCAATATTTGACATTAATTGGATTACTGTTTTCAGATGCGGAACACTGCCAAAAATGTATTCCAAAAATAAGAAAAGTAAAGGCCAGAAAAAAGTTCTTAAAATAAAATGAGTTTATTGAAGCACATATACAGAAAAAAACATATATATTGGCATCTTCTTGTTCTTCCTTAGATGGTGTAAAACAGCAATCATCAATCACTTATTAGCATGGTGGAAGAGGCAATAAAACAAAACTTAAAAGGGTGATTGTTGAAGAGCATTACATTCATAGATTAGGCACAAAGACATCTTATGAGATAGAAATGTTGTTGGCACTAAAACCCATGAACAGATCAGARAACAGAGAAGTGCAGATATGGCCACAAGTAAATGATCTTTCTGCAAGCAACAACCAAAAATAACTTCACAATTTTAAACCTGCGATTGTCTACCTGAAGATTTATTAAATGCATGTGAACTTGATTAGTAACCACAAAACCAAAAATTTTGTCAYGGTTTTGCTATCAAATGTCAGAATCTTCCACCCTTCTTCAATTTAATTTAGAGCATTATTCTCCCTCAACCTCCTTTTCAACTTATACTCAACCCTAAACAAGAAACGCAAGGTACCTAAGAAACATGCCCCATGCTGGAAAATGAATTCAAGAAGACTTGTTCAACATCAATTTTTGATAGCTCAGATGGTTACAATAATCATCTCCTGCAGTTTAGCTCATTCTACAGTCAATTTTTTTTTTTTTTTTTTTCATATTCCAGACATGGATGCCCGAATTTAGTCTCACTTCCACAAATTTAAGCACTAACAACACCCAATTCTCACTTAGGCCTAAAGACATATGTTATTTTGCTGATCAGATCACTCCAGACATGCTCTAACTTCGTTCTCCAAAACTCAATGAAGCGATTACTTGCATAAGCAGAAGCACAGAATCTGATACAGTAACAGTAACCTGCGACACTCTGAGACCAAGATCAGAATTTCCAGAACTCTATCACCTCAGAAGAGACCTCAGATGAAGAGACTTGGACTGGATGCTGGCTCTTGAAATGGTAGACACCACATTTGCTTAGCTTTCTGTTAGTCTATAATATAGTTTTGATGATCTATTCTCCACSTTGTTTGTTTCAATAGTTAGCAGCTAAGTTATTTTGCCTGTTTCTAAGATGACCTTCTATAATCACTTTATTTTTAGTGTCGCTGCAAAAGTTATTAACATGAGCAAATACGAAAATATAGGTCCGAAATAACAGCTAAACATGGAATGCTCTCAGAGCATTAAAAAATAYGGTAAATAACCAGGACCTCAACTTAGAGTAGGTTACAGAAATGAAAACCTTASAAAAAACAGAAGTAAAAGTAACRCATGAATGTTCATAGAAAAGTACAGTATAACYTGAAAACAAGAGGCAAGAAAACAACCTTTGTAACCCATTTTCCATGTGTGCATCCAGTGCYGAAATTACCCGCGGCATCTGTTGTAATGTCTGCACCAAGTTGAAAAAACAAATATCATCAGCAAAAGAAACCTTTCCCAGAAGTTTGTTACTTTCAAATTCTTAATTGTGAGATGTCTGTCTACCAACTCTGTATTCTTTATTGTAGATGTCTTAGCCAACAGGTTCTTCGGAAGCTTCATTAACTGGGCCTGCATATAAATCACACATCATTCCTGCCAGTCACAATGTTGGAATGTATATGTGTAGACTATGGATCACTCAAGAAAGAAACTTTCATTGAGGTAACTCAGAAGATTCCTATACAAAGCACCAATAGATATACCTGATTCCTGCTTTGACCTACAAGCTTAAAACACTAGAACTTGGGTGCAAGTCCAATTATATAAAGCATTCAACTTCTTCTACATTTTAACCAATGTTTCTCCTCTTACAACTTCTGTACCAGTTCAGTTTCTTCCAAAAGGATCAGTTAAACTTTCAATTTGGAGGACTCCCAGTTGTATCCAACAGCAAACCCTCATACAAACCGTTTGTATCAGTTTACTGACAATTCATGTGAGAGGTTAAAATATCCTCATCTACAACACAAAGAAAACAATAATCAATAATCAAGCAACCAGAGCTAGTCTTGTTCCCACTGACTGGTACTAATATGATAAGACGAACACTACCAGTGGTCCTTCCACCAGYAGATTGGGGTCCAATGACTGCTTATTCTGTAACAACTTTTTACTATCAACCTCCACCAGGCAAGGTTGTGAGGTAGCAGGAATGGATCTACTAGGTCTTGACTTTAGCTGGCGACTCTGTTTCCAGTGTGGGATTAATTGAAAATCTACAATTGCCAGGTCTTCTCCCCTAATTTTCTTTCTCCAATAGCCCTTTTTTTTTTTTTTTTTTCACATCCTAGGGGATGAATACATAGACCTAAAAGCAGTTGTATACACTGCTGCCACTTCATTTGCTACCGGCTTCTTTTAGTCCTAAGTCAATCAAGGGGCTAAACTTGATCTAGTTTTCCACCGTAGCCAAACGAACATCTACCGTGGGGTGGCTTAAGGTAGTGAATTAAGTACCTCAGAAGTACAAAAAGAACTACCAGAAAAACTTCCTATCTTACAGAAATAGAGAACTAAGCAAACATTTATAGTGGTCAGAAAATAATGCTAGCATTCTCAAATGCCTTTGTGGTTTCAGTATGAGTACATGATATTAGACTATGAAGGAAAAGCTCACACATTAATTTCCACTAGCATTACTTTAACTATAGAACCCATCAAATGGAACAATCTTCATCACATATTTTTGCTGCCTTCTATATTTAGGCAAATCTGCACATATACAGTTTTTCTCTTTTACCACCCAATGCTATAGTCACATCATTGTCAATTATTTAACCAGTTAAATGAACTCACTCATCATCTCAACATTCTGAATGCATGCGAATGCATTCAGTTGCCCATAGCAGATTACTAAATTCATGAAAGTCACTCAAACCAGGAGGATCACTGTAAGAACTGAACCATCTGCACACCCTCTAAAATAAGCCAATAAATAAATTAACATCTAAATTCACTGTCTATCCTGAAATCGACGTTTCTCATGACTAGACAAGCGTAGCCCTAGTTTCAAAAGTTTCCGGAGCATTTTCTAGCTTCAGAATTTTAACTTGAGAAACTAAATATTGTAGCTTTCAGCATCAACATTGGTACCCGGCCTCCATTTCACAATCTCCCCATCGAAACCAAATTAAGATGAACTGCAATGAACAGATTCTTACAAAGGATAAGGCTGTATCTAGCAGAAACAATTCTACCCAGATAACCGATTACCACCCTTCKCTTTTCTTTTTCCCTTTTTTGCACGCATTTTATATATGTAGCAGTAACAACAAAATATTTTTAGAGAATTGCCTGAGAAGGGGAAGATTCAAGCATAAGCTGGAGGAGGTTMGAAGTGGACTGAACAGCCTGTGTAATTTGATCTGCCGCCATGGTTTTTGCCGACCCTTCTCTGCTACTGCTGCCAGGGTTTCGACTTGACTCTGGTGTTGCCATCTTGGGCTTGGCTGGAGACAGCGATCGGAGAGTCTGCAAAGCTCTAATCTTTCAACAGTACATACTAAGTGCTAACTACCAACTACCTTTGCCACACTGCTGACTAATACATGAAAATTTTCCCTTCTTCGAATAGTACAACCTTACTTTAAAAATTAAAATGAATAAATAAAAGAATATTATTACCAATACGAAAGATATGAAGAATTATTTTTTTAATTTTCTTTTGAAGAGTTACTTTTATATTTACATATAAATAAATATCATCTTATTATTGATATTTTTTATAATCAAAATCTTGATTTAGGAAAAGCTCTTCAGTATTTTCAAAATTTTGAATACCACACTCTGAAAATCATTGCCTCATTAATCTGTTACATACACATAAAAATAATAAATTATAAAATAATTCTTACTTTTAAATTAAGATTTTTTTAATAATCGCATTGAAAAATATAAAATTATTTTAATTACTTTAATTTAACATTATATAGACTTAAAGAGTTCCAAAATTTGAATGTGACCTGTAATTTGATTTTGAATTCCTCCATCAAAGTTTTACCGAATTTATCAAATAAAAGAAAATCTGCATTGAACCCCTCGAGAATCTCGAGTAACAGGGCATTTATGGTTGCTGGATGAATTGTTTCTTTTTCTTATTATTTTTAGAAAGAAAATCTCGAAGGGCTTCCAAGTAGCGGGGAAGAGGCGAAAACGATTATAATGAGCCACAACCATTTGAAGCAGCGTTGCTTCCCATCTCTTTGTGCATGAACAATCTTTTATGGCCTGGATTAGGGAGGCACGGAACCCCAACTGTAAACATCCTTGAGCCCTCCATTTGGGGAAACTGTACATCATAGTAAACTAGCATAGTAGTAGAGAGGAGATTCAGGAGACTGATTAAATAAAAGGGATCCAAGTCCCAAACCAATCAAGCAGTTTGCACAAAAAGAACTTGAGAGAAGTATGTGGCTGAGTTKTCAATACTAYGTTATACTGAGTACAATATGATTATGCAAAATAATGGCGAGTCAAAGGATGGAGAAGTCCTTTTCAAAATCAAAATTAACCTAGTGGCAACCACATAAAGATATAGCAGAGATGAAGAGAACACAAACATCAGCATACAGTAGCAAAACTGGTAGAGAATTCGATGCTTTGCTCCATGAAAAGAATAATCTAAAGCTATCCTAATGCAGGGCTGCTTCTCCTGATCAAATCACAAGCCCCTTTCTTGCTACCCAGAGGAACCAACAGCAGAGGAAAAAGGGGCAAACATATAGTACTGTAGTCTAACGGGCAGTTCACTGACTCTTGATATGCAACAAATATAGCAGATGATATGCATAAAGCAAATTCTAAGATATAATTCACCACGCTTTAGTGGTTGCCAAGAGTTAGAACACATGGACTATATATTTCTTCAAACAAATTAGGACAGGTAAATTTTTGCTTAGTTATGATGAGAGTGAATGGGAAGCAAGAGAAGATGTTAGAGATAACTATCTTTTAGAAGATAACAGCTATGCATGAAGATCAGACTTAAAACCAAAAAGCTACACATRAAGATCATTTTCTTCTGCAAGCATAYATTCTCTCAACCAGTAGACTAGTTTTACTTGAGGAAAGAATAAAGACTTTCTTTTTTCTTTTTTTGMGTAATCAATTGTTTGCAGCTTAAATAATAACATTACTCCACATGTTTTGCCCTGCTTATGTGAAGAGGGGAAGGGAAGCAACCTCTTGCAGGGACAAACCAAACATCTTTACCTTTTTTAGACAAAGAACCCTCAGAAGCAATTATGATTCTTTCACTCAAAAAAATTACCATATACACAACCTTCACATGAATAGAAACAGTTTTGAAACATCTTAACATCTTTCCAGCCAATGAATAATAGTAGACAACAAATTGCTATTCTTGATCCAACATTTTGAAATATCAGCAATTCTACCACAGATTAGAGATGCA
Source organism: Rhazya stricta (assembly GCA_001752375.1). Taxonomy (NCBI): domain Eukaryota; kingdom Viridiplantae; phylum Streptophyta; class Magnoliopsida; order Gentianales; family Apocynaceae; genus Rhazya; species Rhazya stricta. Next base: position 5,347,175 of record MEJB01000002.1, on the reverse strand, counting down.
TGATAGCAAGAGGCATAATTCCTGCAAAACCGCATTTCCTTTCATTCTCCTCTTTTTTTTTTCTTTTTTTTAATAAATATAGAGTAAAGAACTCCACTATATTATGTGCTAATCTTTCATAGACTAATGCAATGCAGAAGGGAGGGGACAGGCTGCTCTCGTGAGTATCCGAACCTGCAATAATATGACCCAATGGTCGGAGCTTCCACCACTAGAGCACTAACCCTTGACTAATAAGTTATGAAAATTTTTAGTCTACAAGATTGGGTACTTGTTAATAGCAAAAGGAGACAGCAAAATCAAAACACTCCCAGTAACAGAGTGCACTAACATAGTTCAACAAATAGGTTAGTATAACGAAATACAACAAGTTTTATGCACAGCATTCACAATCTCATTTTCTTGAGCTATTCTTTCAGACCCTTATAGATATAGAAGTTTCTCCCTATTTACTGTAATTTAGAACATTAAGGAATGATAGCAGATAGATAGAATCTAGAGAAAGTAAAGCATAATTGCATGAGTTATTATTTAAAAGTGTAATATCCTCACATCATAGATACTATCATTTTCATGGAAGATACCGTGACTTCACTACTCCATAGAATACCATAAAAGATAACATTAAAATTGTCCATAAGCACGTGCATCATCATTTCCAAAATTATCTCATTGCATTTCKTTCAATTCATTTTSTAGTTACAAGCAGCAGGATGTGAAACTATATGATGATAACAGGTTAATTACTGCAGAAATAGGCTTTTTAGGTTACTATGCTGAAGATGAAATGAATGCTATCAGCAAATAGTTTTGGATACATAGATTAGTGGTTTACCCTTATAAGTCATTTATGGCAATTCTATATACTAGCCCTATCATCAGAACAACTCTATTTCCAGAAAGGAAGAAACAAAGTATATTCCATACAGAATATATGCTCCAGTATCTAGATAAGTTGGCGAAAAACAAGTGCAATTAYATTCTATAAATCTCTAAATGAAAATCAATCATAAGCATAGTGCAAACCAGAWCTTGAATAATAATTTTTCCAACATCCATAAGTTAGATGAAGTTTCATGATAAATACAGTTATATCCCCACATTAAAATGTGAGTGGACATAAGACACAGCTCTGTTTTAACAGGGTCAAACTATATACACATTTCAAGCAAAATATAAGAGGAAACAGCTSATGTAAAATTGAAGCTCACGAGRAGGATGCAGCTTTAATAGCTCTCTGCAACTCACTTTCCACATCACTTGCCCGATTCCCATTCTTCTTAACCTCTTTGCTCACATTCTCTTCCCCACCATTCTTCTTGCTCCGCCACTGCTCAAGCCCATTTGACCTTTCAACCACTGGAGYCATCTTCTTACCATTAGTCTCATTCATACCATTACCAACTCTACCAACATTTCCCATGTTCATTTCCCTCAATCTGTACTTCATCTCCCGATTCTCCCTCTGCAACATATCCAATTCCTTTTTCATCCAAAGACACATACCTTTTAATACTTCCATATCCCCTTTATTGGCCTCACTTTTCTTATCCTTCACTTTATCCACTTCCTTTACCTCATCAACCCTCTCAATCCCAACCTTATTCACAGTCAAATAAGGCATTTGTTTAGTTAGGTCCTCCGGAAAATTCACTCCCCAACGGAAATTCATGGAAACCCTCTTGGCCACTGGCATTTCAGTCCGTGCCATCATTGATATCCCCTTCAAGATTGAATCTTTACCATTAGCATCCAACGAAAAGTCCTTCAAGCTCACTGGCCTTTCCAACGGAACAAACCCAAATGAATTAGCGGTCTCTCCATTGGGCTTAGCATTAGGAATCGGGTTAGAGAAGGTGGATTTCCTCAAAGAAAAGGAGCCCAGTTGGGGTTTGAGGAGCAAAGAGAAAGTTGGATTAGAGTTGGGATTATACGGAGAAAAAGAGAAATTGGCAGAGATAATAAGAGGTGAATCTTTAGGWGAGCCAAAGACGCCTATACCTGATTTTAGCGTGAGATTGAACGGTGGTGGCGGGGCAGTGGAGGCAGAGGTGGAAGTAGTAGAGTAGGAAAGTTTGAGAGTTGGACCAGAAGCGAAATTGGTTGACAGGGAGAGAGAGAGATCTGAAGGATGGTGTGTCGTGGTAGAGAAGCCGGACAGAAAAGGAAGGTTGAAGACGGTTATGGGGATTTTGGCACGGAGGAGGAGTGGTTGGTGCTTGTGGTGGTTGTTCTGGTGAGTATCTTGTACTTTAAGCGAAAACTTCATCTTYTCCTATGTAAATTTAAGCTGACATTTCTCTCTGGAATCACTGAATCTCCAWGGAATTCCCACAGTGCGCCTGTGTTTGTGGCTCAATGTGTATCTTGATCGGGATTTCACTCGAGTCTTGAGTTGTGAGGCCGAAAACTTGTGTATATTATAAAAGAAGTCCATATTATCCCTAATATTCACATTAACCCCCTTTAGAAAGGGTTTTGATTTGTACCATTATTTCTGAGGCGTTGGAGAAATTTGTTAGTGTGTTATGGGCAATTTGAAACTCCCGAAATATGTGGATTTTTGAAGATCGATTTGCGACTCCTATCAATTTTTGTTTTTAGTCACGCAACTTCTTATTAGGAATATTAGATATTCGATCCTTCGAGACATGATTGAGTGATAAAGATCAGGATAACAAGATCGTTGTTGGAGGACATTCAATTCAACTATTAAATAATATTAATTAGTCTCCTTTGATATCAAAGCGAAATTTATCCATAACGAATTCCCTTATCAACAAAAGAGAACAGTAGAGATTCATTCTCAAATCTCAATATATATTTAGTTACACAATTTCTTACATAGAACCAACGGCTCGGATACGAATTTGCTCTCAAATTCCCAATATATCAAACAACCTTACACAAATGGGCTTAATTCCCCACAAAAATTGAGTGATACATTTTCCTGATGGGCATGGGCAAGCAAAAGAGATAAGAGATTTAGTGAGGACCGAAGCCGCATTGGGCCATCCTACCCTGGGCTGTGCCCACGTAATACACCTCATCTAGTCATCTTGCAGAGAGAGAAGATACACTTGAGAGGAGCATGCGGCACGTGCGTTCTTGTCCAAATCGCTGATATCTCTGTCGGACGCAGAATCTGCGGAGCAAAATTCCACCCACATTCAGAGTACAATTAATATTTATTTTTTCGTGATAATTTAATTGATTAAAATTATTTTAAAAAAACTAAACTAGAAAAGGGCAACGGAAAGAAAGAAGAAAGATATTCTGAGTTAAGATTTCATAAGGATGAAGTCTGAAATTTTAATAGTAGATGAACGTTTAACATTAATAATAATTCATACCTATCTGATTTAAATATTAAATTAAATTAAATCATTTAATAATATAATTTTACTAATTTTTTATTGAGATATTGTAGATCATATTAATAAATTTAATTGATTTATAGTATTTAAATTCAATTACTTTTTAATGTTACTTTTAATTTCTAGACTTCGTATTTTATTTCTTTTGTGCTTTTTTAAATGTATATAGTGAAATTAATTTAGATTTATGCACAATTGAAAAAAAAATAAGAGAGAATATAACTAATATTGTCTTGAAAATAAAAAATTATTAAATTCATAAAATTATCAAATCGTATTATTTAAAATTTATAAAAGAATTTAAGAATTATTTTTTCAATTAATTAAATTAATTTTAAATATTAAATTACAATGCCAAACCATTTTTATTTATCAATATGGAAATTTCTTTTTAATTCAAAAAACAGAAATTGTAACCCTTCCAACGTCAGACAAGTTAGTCAGAAGTCAAAGGAGTAGGGCATTGTTGAGGCTTCTTAAAGACGATGAGCTCGTGCCCTTCGTGCCTGCCTTGCCACTTGTCTTCATTTATTTATTTATTTACTTTTGGTAAAAATTTATCCATTGGTGAACCTATTCCTATGAAACACTCTACAAGTATCATTAAAAAAAAAAAACATAAAGTACATTAAATAAATTTTATGTAGTGAATAATCGAACAATAAAAAATTAAAAGAGATCAATTGATATTATTAAAAATATAAAATTAACTCTTATTTTAAAAATTAAAATTCAATCWAATTTTTTTAATTTTTTATCACTCGATCATATTTCAAATGACCTGCCTTGCCCTTGTCTTTCTTATTACTTCAGTTTGGTTCCGAAGCTAGAGAACTCCACCTTTTCTGGGCATTCTATGATATTATGATATTTCTTATACAGGGCCTGGTTGTGGACGGAGGAAGCCTAGAATAGACAGGTCCACAGGCGAAAGCCCTAGCCGAATGGACAAAAACCTCGCCAATTACCACATTCTTCTCCAGGCGCGTATGATCCAGTAGTATTATTCGTTTTTTATAATTTGATTGCTTGGCTAAATGATGGAAGAACAATATTGTTATCCATTGCATTATACGGATTTATTTTATTTTTGTTGGAAAAAATGAAAAATAAAAAATGAAATATTTAAAAACTCTTTCAATTATAAGTTATAATCCTATCAAAGATATATGTATAAAAAAAAAGAATAATTCAAAGTTTTGAAAAAAATCAATTATAAAAACTAGAGTTAAGTATAAAAAACCTCTCATTATTTGGTCAAATTATAAGTTCATACTAAATATTTTGATTTTACCACATTACACTCCAATTGAGAGATTTGATTAAATGATTTAGATAGATTTTGTAAAAAGTCTAATGTGCCATTTGATTTATTGTGATTTCAAAAATAATTCCTAATTGTTTAGATCTCCTTCAAAGGTTCCAATAGAAAAAAGAAAGAAGATGAAGAATTCCTCTTACTCTAAATAAAATAAAAGAAAAAATTTTGTCCTAATACCTAGAAACACAAGTTGATCATACGAGAAATTCTTAAACAACTTCATGAGCACCATGTAATTCTTCATATTTTTTTCTCTTTTTTAATTTTTGAAGGTCAGCTACATAATTAAAAATTTTTTTAACTATAATAATTCAAATGATATGTTAGTCTTTTCACGTAATTTGTCTAAATTATTTGAAGGAGATCTTTTAATTGGGGTGTAATGTTGTTAAATTGAAACTTTTAATATGAATTCGATAATTTAACCAAACAACCAAATTCTTTGTAGTTAACCCTAAGAACTATTAAAACTCCAAGGTGAAAGATATATGAGAAAGATGTGATACAAAAAAGAAATATAATAAGATAATGTGATAAAGCAAAAAAAAAAAATCAAAAAATTTTAATAATAGAGCTTAATATTGTGATGACAGTCATATATAAAAGAAATATTTTAAATAATTTTTATTAATAAAATATTGATACGTAAATATAATGTGAAAAATATATTATGTGAAGAAAAAGATAAAGAGTTAAAAGAAATATAACAAAATAAAGCTGTTCTGAAGATAATATGCATATATGAAAATAAAAAGAATATCTAAAAGTTTGTTAATAATCAAAGTTCATTCTCATTTGGAGTATCATTTTCATTTTAAAAAGAATAACAAAATTTCCAAAATAGAAACACTTTTTAATGTAATAAAAATAATATCTTTATAATTGAATATATATAAAGACATGATCATAGGAATATGAAGAAAAGATAAGTACAAACCACTTAATTATGAGAAAGAAAATATAATTTATTGATAAAATAGTTTAATTTCGGAGAGAGATAAATATGAATTTTAAGCAATAATTTATATATATAATATTTAGATTTATTTGAAATATCAAGTAATTGTTTAATTAATTTTTTAAAAAAGAGATAGTCCCCTTAAAATATTAAAAAATATTAACATAAATAGAAAATAAATATATATTTACAAGTGTATATAAATAAATAAGATATGCATACATGTAAAAGCTTCAAATTTTGATCAAATATGATATATTTCTTTCCCATTTAACTTTTTTCTTTTTTTTTGGTATATAAACAAATATGTATTGAATACTTGTAAAAGCTTTAAATTTTGATCAAATATGACAATTTTTTTCCTATTTAACTTTATTTTTTAAAATATTTTGTATATAAATAAAGCGGAATGAATACATGTAAAAATTTCAAATTCAGATTAAATACGATAGATTTGTTTCCTACTTTAAAAGTTTCAAATTCAGATCAAATATGATAGATTTCTTTTCTATTTAATTTTTTCTGAAATTTTATATAAAAAAATTAATTTATTACTTATATATTATTTTTATAGAAGGAGAACACTAACTTTTTTCTTATATTCCTTGATTGTCCCGATTTCCTTTCTGGGTCCATCACAAGTCCTCAACACGCAAAGAAGCAGCGAGTGAGGATTAGACTTGCCTAGTCAGCACAAGCAGCACAGACCGAGGGAGGGCGGGGGGGGTGGCGGGCTTTATAAAGAAGAACCAGTCCCAGCCCAACTGCCACAGACGCTTAACACTCTGTTCTATTTCTCTTAACGAAACTCACTCCGCTCCTCTTCTTGTGTCCCCCTTCCCCACGCCGTTAACTTCACAACACAGATACGACCAATCACACACACAACGCTCCCTTCTCTCCCGCCTCCGCCTCAGCCTCAGCCTCAGCCTCAGCCTCAGCCTCAGCTTTTGCCTCTCTGAACTTCATTTCTGAAGCTAGAGAATCTACTGAGTCGCATAAAGTTTGTTTGTTTCCTTTTGGTTTCCTGAAATTAATGGCGGCGATTAACTTACCGAGCGGAACGTCCTTGTTGAAATCGGATACCGTCAGGGGGACGGCATCCGAATGTTTTGCATCGGTGAAGAATGTTGATGATTTGTTTTTTTCTGAATTGAGAAGCAGGGGAAAAGTTGTTCGTTCAAGTCAAATTTTTGCAGTTAAATACAGCAAAGTCACCGAGCAGAATCATAAAAGCAATAACAGCAGTAGTAATATCTTAATCAATGGTCCTGTAACTAGTGTAAGTTATTGAATTTTATTCTGTCGTGTACATGTATGGTCTGCATGAATAGATGATTCTAATTCCTTGTACGTGTGTTCATTTTTGTAGTTTTGTATTTTTGGCGCAGCTGTTTTAGAATCTACTGTGGGAATTTAGACTGCGGTTCTTTTTGGTTTTTTACGGAAATGAATGGTTTATTCCGTTTTCAGTCACGTTGCGGTAAATTGAGTAGCGTTAGTAGTCACGAGTTATGTTTATAATATAATCCTACCGAGAACCGAAACTCTCATTCTTTTGAATTTAAGTTTGGCATGAATATCCCGTTTTCTGGACTCCAGATGAACTAAAAAGCTTAGTTTGTAGTTTGTGACAGGCATTGTTTAATCAATGGTACTGTAATTGCTTTTAACATTCAGCAGGTTTACCTGGACTGATCAACCACATGAAGTAGTCTAACTGGCGGCAGTGAATCTTAAATTGGAACCTTTGCCAACTCTAGCCCCATCTTGAATTACCACCTCTTAAAAGCTCAAAGTTAGAGTCTTTGGGTCTATATTACTGAACTACTGAATGCATAGTTATATGACTACTTTAGTAAGTGTACTTTCAGGAGAGCAACATAAAATTGGCTGTATTTTGAAGTCAGTTTCTAATTATGAAGACAAGTACTGAATGTGAAGAAATTAGTCAGATACAATACCTTTTATGACATTTATACCTTATCATAGTATCAGGAAGTTTTCTTTGTGTATGAATACGTTTTTTCTTTTTTATAGAAAATTCTTTAATTGCGAGGTTTGTTGTATTCTTGGCTTTAAGCGGGTCAAATTATTCTTTTCAGCCTGGTTTCGGGCAGTCGACAGTGGATGCCAATCCTCGGAGAAAAACAAAGATAGTGTGCACAATTGGTCCTTCCACCAGCTCCCGTGAAATGATCTGGAAACTGGCAGAGGCTGGCATGAATGTTGCCCGTTTAAATATGTCACATGGAGACCATGCATCTCATCAAAAAACAATCGATCTGGTTAAAGAATACAATGCTCAGTTTGAGGAGAAGGTTGTAGCCATAATGCTGGACACAAAGGTAATCTGCTGTTTAAACACTTGAAATTTGCACTTTGAGATTCAACACTAAATTCATATAGAAATTGTAAATGTTTACCTAAAAACTCTTCCCAAGTATCTTGTAGTTCTGCATCTGTTTCTTGTATGCATTCAGTCACAAGCTGTACTACATTTTCTTGTTCTCTTATCAATATACTACCGCATAGAGGAAAGAACTAAGGATTAATGTCAGACAACTAGTTATGGTGATAAATTAAATTCAACTATACATCAGCTTGGCTATCTTTAATACCGTTAAAATGCCCTAGTCAATCCTTTCATCTGGACATTCAATTTGGGCTGGAAGTATTTCCCTAATGGTTAAAATAGTAACCATTATAGAAAGAAAAGTCATCCATCCATTTTGAAGAGTTGAAGATATCTTTATCAATCACAACAGTTTGATATATAGATCATGAATATCAAGTCTGAAGCACTAAAGCAGCCACTTTCTGCTGAAGACCTTAACTACACCATCTTAGCTGTTCAAGTAATGCTGCAGCCTATTTTAAATTGGATTTTGACTTATCAGATCCCCTCAAAAGGCCTCAATTATATTCTAAATACAAGATTTCTTGTTTTGCTGTAGTTCTATTTTCTTGACTAATGCAATAAGAAGTTCCAGTCCTTTCTTTCTTCCTAATAACTGGTACTGTCTTCAATATGGTCAACTTCTAGTAATCTTTATATTGCAGTCTTCTTTACCATCATAAATTAAAGTGAGCGAAGCATATTTGCTATGATAATCTTTTAAAATATTGTCATGCTAGCAAGAATGGAAATATTTTCCTATTGAGTAGTTATGCACCTCTTCTTTTGACTGTTGCTTGTTGAAATGCAGTTTCCTTATCATCATAAAATATTTAGTTGACTTCATGTGTTCTTATTTGAAGTATGAATTGGTAAAATATCATAGAAGGTCTCTGCTGGAAAGCTGTTGCCTCAGCTCTTTTCTCAATGTATTTGGCTATCTCAGAAAGGAGTTGGATGATGTGAATTGTTTAGTTGATGACTTTGCTTCAAAATGTTCACATGCTTAATCATATAGGATGTTAACGACTTTGTTGCTTAAAAAGAGATGCCCATGGTTTTCTTCTATAAACCTATTGACATTAGTAGTTTCTTTTCTACCTGATCTGATCATATTCCTAATAGCATTGTTGGAAGTTTCCCTTGATTTCTGTTTTCTGCATGCAGGGACCTGAGGTTAGAAGTGGAGATGTGCCACAGCCAATCCTTCTGAAAGAGGGACAAGAATTCAATTTCACCACTAAAAGAGGAGTTAGCACAGAGAACACCGTCAGTGTTAATTATGGTGATTTTGTGAGTGATGTTGAGGTTGGCGACATACTGCTGGTTGATGGTATAATACATCCCCTCTTGATGCAATTGCTAGTGCATTTACGATTTATTCTTCCTGCATGAATGAAATTTGTGTACATATCCAGAACTTGCCATCCAATTACTTATAAAGAAAGAAATTTTGAGCATTCATGCATCCAGTTACTTATAAAGAAAGAAACTTTGAGCATTCCTGCAGTGATGATGCTTGCATTTATTTCATGAATACTTCTACAAATGACTAGTGTTGTTCGGCTGCAAACCTAGCTCTTGTAACACCTCGCTTGCATGATCCTTATGTACAGAGATTGTCACTTTTTATTACCTTTAGCATTTGGCTCTTTCTTCATATTCATAATTTATTTATTTGAATTTTGTCAAATTATCAAAGCCTGAGTGAAACTGATAATAATACTGTGGCATATTGTCAATATCTTTTACTTGCTTTACAAATCATATCATGGTCCAGCTTATTTGCAAAGCTTTTGGATCAAGTCCTTGCTTTTAGTACTGGTGAACACATGGATTTCTTTTGAGAGAAGAGCCATCTTTTGCATTCTTGGTTTTTGTTCTTGTTTGCGTTGTCATACTCTGTTCAGTTTCTTTTAGTTGGAAGAATTGGATTGATTGTTAAAAGTAGAGTCAACAATATTTTTTTGTTTTTTGTTTTAGGGGGAATGATGTCCTTAGCTGTGAAATCAAAAAAAAAGGATCTAGTAAAATGTGAAGTAGTTGATGGTGGGGAGCTGAAATCGAGAAGACATTTGAATGTGCGTGGGAAAAGTGCAACTCTACCTTCAATAACAGGTTGTATAGTTTCTATTGCCATACTGATACTATCAGAACAGTTCTATTCTCGCTTTTATCTCAAAATGCCCTATCATATTAATCCTCTCCATTATTGATGTATTCAGACAAAGACTGGGAAGACATTAAGTTTGGTGTGGACAATCAAGTTGATTTCTATGCTGTTTCTTTTGTGAAGGATGCTACTGTGGTCCATGAGTTGAAAGACTATCTTAATGGTAAAGTGACTCTGAATTAGTTCATTACATCAGTATCCCATTTTACTTTTGTTCACTTGAATGTGGAACTCTGCAGGCTGCAATGCAGATATCCATGTGATTGTCAAGATAGAGAGCGCTGATTCTATACCAAATCTTCATTCCATCCTATGTGCATCTGATGGGGTTGGTTTCATATTCTATATATAATTGTTGATGTGTGATTTTTATAAGTCTCTCTTCTCTCTTTCCTAAACTTGATATCTAATTGTATGAAAATAAGACTTATAAAAATAAGTCTAATTGTTGATATGTGGTTGATGTGATTGATATGTTGATGTGATTGATATCTAATTGCATGAAAATAAGTCTCTCTTCGCAAGCTATTACTGCAGTACGTGATAATGGCACTTTCAATGGATGTCTCTGGAAACCTAATGTAGTGATACCTTTTGGAGTGACTACCAACAAGTTTGCAAGTATTAACTGTTGACAGTGTAGCCCTACGTTTGCTGATCATCATTAATGATAGGCAATGGTGGCCCGTGGTGACCTTGGAGCTGAACTTCCGATCGAAGAAGTCCCCCTGTTGCAGGTATTATTCTTTTTACCCGTTCCATTTTTTCAAAGCATTCTATCTCAAGTAATAACTCTCTGTATACATACTGCACTTACTATTATCTTCAGAACACTTGGCTTTCAGTTTCTTAGTTTGGCTATGAGATGGCTTCTTGCCCCTCTTCTGCAACAATTTTCCTTTTATTCATGTTGATTTTCGGGTTGAACATAGTTTTTGCTCTATGCCACCTATTTGCATCTTGTCTTTATTCATCAATCATGTCAGTGATGAAGAAATTTTAGGAGGATAAAGAAAACGTCGTTACTGTGTGCTGTTACTTGGTGTGAGGACCCAGCATGCTTCAGTTAAGTGGGATTTGGCTCTTCTGCTGAGGATTAGGGCACTATACATGGCCACGATCTTTCTGGAATGTGGTAATGGGGAGGTAAAAGGTAGTCTGTGTAGGTTATTTTTCCTTTGTACTGTAGAGGCAGGGGATGGTCTAGAAAACAAGTCTAGTTTAGGTTGAGAATGCAATTAATGCCGGAGAATGTGGTCTCTCTGTGGTTGTTGCTGAGGAGGAGGAGCACGCTTTTGAGTCATTGTGTTTCTTTAAGTGGAATCTTTACCTTAAAACACATAAACCATTTTATCCTCTACTTATGTTGCAAGTAAGTGAACTAATGGATTTTCCTATTTAGGCAAGGATAATTTAATTAGCAAAATAATGCTGATAGGTCATGTTCCTATTTTATACAGTGCATATTCCACACTACGTTTCTGTCCCTGATTAGTTGATAACTACCATTTGCATCAGGAAAAAAAAAAAAAAAAAAAACTTAATTTGATTTTACCTGTGAATTATTATGAAGTACGTTACAGCATGTAACTACCTCCGCAGATGAAGTAATTACTTTGTTATTCTTTTATTCCATAGGAAGACATTATTAAAAGGTGTCGTAGCATGCGGAAACCAGTAATTGTAGCAACAAACATGTTAGAGAGCATGATTGATCACCCAACCCCAACAAGGGCGGAAGTTTCTGACATTGCCATTGCAGTACGAGAAGGCGCTGATGCAGTTATGCTTTCAGGAGAAACTGCCCATGGAAAGTATGTCCTGCTTGATGTTTTAACTTATTTCAACTGTAAGCTATTGTTGTTTAAGAAAAAGTAATCTGGGTGATATTCATTTTAAGTCGTAATTAACTTGGTCACTTCCAAATGATACTTTTAAGTTAAAGGGTCGGTGGGGGATAATAAATGTGCTACTTATATAAAATGCTCTCTCTAATTGTCTGGAAAGTATTCTATTTATTGTGTCTATGTGTCATTGTCTGCCTTATGCGTTTACTTTCAAGTGCAAATAAACCTTGTCTCTATTAATATCATTTTGTTGGTCCCCGTTGTTTTGAGGCTTATCCTTGATGAATCAAGTTCTCATATTGCATGATTGAGTTCTACATTCGAACAAAGAATGGAGTTAGGATTGTGTTCAACACTGATAATTTAATCTAAGGTTGTGCTAGAAAATATCTAATGGAGCCTCAGCATGATTTGGAATTAACTTTTAGCCCCCTGTAGCTGGAAAGCATGCAACTGTTCATTCTATAGTTGCACAAGTTAAATTTTGACTTTCTTTGATTCACTAGGTGTTGATCTCCCTGACAGACTGGATTTGTTCTGAGCAACAGAGGCCCCTTTTCATTTCATATGTATATGCTTTATGATTTCATTTGGATAAATCCATTTGTGCATGTGATCCAAGTTTTTTCTTATTGCTTATTTGTTAAGGTATCCACTGAAAGCTGTTAAAGTAATGCATACTGTGGCGTTGAGGACTGAGTCAAGCCTACCAGTTAGCATCACCCCTCCAGTTCGTTCTGCTGTCTATAAGGTGCACATATGTTAATATAATGCAATTTTATAATTCTTTTGATAATTGTAGTTTAGCTGGTTGGAGGAGTAGTAGTTTTGTTGTGGAGAATGTTGGATAATGATGAAAGTGAAATCCAGAAATAGCATGCAAGTTAACAAGACCGTATAGATTTATTACTAATTGGACCAGCATGGGATAACAGACTGCTGCCCTATACATCAATTGCTGCTATGCACTTGCACGTTGACTTCTGTACTTTTGCATATGATCATTGTCATTGTATATACATTTCTGGCTATTTGAATGACTTTATATCAAATGCTCTTTTCTTCTCACTCTCTTGTTTTGCTGTCGACTTGAGGACATATTTGAAATTCATCTTTCTTGTCCTTGCCCCTTCAAAACCTCCTTCCATGCTTTGTATCTTTACTTAGTGGTAAGATTCTCCAGTATGTTTTTAAGAAATGATCTTGGTCATTGGATATAATTTGAAAACAAAGAGTGGCCACAGAATTGGAATTAAATTACTTGTTCTATTTATTTTCTCCATAACCTGATTCCAGCATGGATATCCTTATGCAGGGCCACATGGGGGAAATGTTTGCCTTTCATTCAACCACTATGGCAAATACTCTTACAACTTCCATAATTGTCTTCACAAGAACTGGATCTATGGCTGTACTTTTAAGCCATTACCGACCCTCGTCACCAATATTTGCTTTCACAAATAGGTATGTAATAACAGTATATATGTTGTTTTACTTAAATTCTGGGGTTACATCCTATGCAATAAGCTGTTGCAAGATCAGAGCCTTACCATGTAGATATCCAAGGAAAAAAGAAAAAATGTAATAGTTGAGCACTATGTACCACACCCATTGACAACAAATAGCATTTTGAAAGAAAGAAATTCGATCAGTTTTCTTCATAGGAATAGGTTATGTACATCCTTATTGTTTGAATATCTCAAGGCCGTTCTTGTTGTGTTGAATAACCATGAGCATCCATAGAACTTTGGAGATTCTGTGTCTTTGTAAAGAAAACATAAATTTTGCACCTTTAAAGCAACCAAATGAAATAACTCTTTCGAGTTGTTGGAACAATTTAGAATTATGTCCACAAAAGAACTGGCATATTTTACTCTTGTTATTTCACAAACAACATATTCCCATCTTGAACTTTGTCAGGCTTGATCCCCCTTTTTGGGAAGCTGCTAGAGGGGCTGGGAAGGGGCTCAATGTGTATTCCTGCAAACTGGTCTTTTATTTTATTCTTTTTCCAAGGGGTGGAGGAGGTTGTTGCAAATGGTTGCCCCTGCACAATAATCAGGTTATTTAATTGTGAGTTCACCGATTCAATTTTAAGGAACCACCCGAAAGATCAAAATAAAAGCAAGAGACGAAAAAACTGAAACCTCTTCATCAAGTATTTAGTATCAGGTCACCCTTTTGCTTATGCGTTATATATACCAATCATAAACAAATGGGTGGACTAAATAGTTGGTTCTCGTTTGTCTTTGAAATTGTGGTTTTTGTATGACCCAAGTCCTCCACTATGTGTAAATGTTTTTAATACTAATACTGCTCATACTCTTCAAAAACAGCGAGAGGGTGAAACAGAGACTGGCTCTTTATCATGGTGTTATGCCTATCTTTACGGAGTTTTCAGATGATGCAGAGGAGACCTTTTCTCGCGCACTCAAACTTCTAATGGTTTGTGACTTTTATCTATACTTGTGTTCCCAGTTAGCTTAACTTATCAACTAGGTAATTTCTTTCCCTTCTTTCTCCGCTTTTTCAGAATAAGAGTCTTGTGAAGGAGGGACAGTATGTTACTCTTGTTCAAAGTGGAGCACAACCAATCTGGCGTAAGGAATCTACACACCATATCCAAGTTCGCAAGATTCAAGGTTAATCCATGTATTTATTAAGCTTGTTTTGACCATAAACATATTGGACAGTAACATCGCCAAAAGATTTTCATTTTAGTTTATGTTTTCGTCATACGTTTCTGAGGAATCTCTAGAAAATGCTAGAGAAGTTTTTGGTACTTATGAAATTGTAATCTTGTAGAATTGTAACTGCTGCTCGCTTTTTCTAACATAAATGCTCTAGTATAATTGCATTATGATCAATTGTTTATCAAAGCCAGGAACAGTATTGTTCGATGAAGCTGTCTTTTTCTTTTGATGATTTCTTCTTTGATATATATATATATACACACACACACACATATATTATCAACCTTCCTTGGCCTTGCTGCTAAATCTTACACACTTAAGGTAATTAGCAGATGCCCAGATGTTCTAATATCAAGGGACGAACTTGTTATTTATGGGATCGTTTGCAATTCATTCTTGTCCATGTGGAGTAACAGTTTTAGTTCGTTTTAAGTTATTTGGTCTTTGGGTTACCTATTGAAGTATGAGAGAAATATAGCTTCACTTTAGTACCAACAAATGAGCTCCATTTTACATGGTGTTCTACCAACAAAGGAGAACTGACTGACTCAACTTTGAACTCCAGATCGATGTTGATTCTGTAACTAATCCCCCAGGACCAACAAAATAAAGGTTGATAGATATGAAACTCCTTTGCATCAATGTTAATCCACTTATTGGCTTCCAATTGGCAATAAGCTAGGTATTCGAGAATTGAAAAGATCAGAGGTTGCAAGAGTTCTGGAAAAAGGGGTATGTTCTCATAGGAGCAACTGATATGTACATATTCTCTCTAGTCACCTCACTGTTCACTTCCCACTCTTATTTAGATAACTTTGGCAATGCCATTGCATATCTTCCTTTAAGTCGGATGTCTTAGACTCCACAGTCTACTTTCTCATTGTCTTCAACATGCTTCCCTTCAATCTTGATATTCTTGTACCACTTGGCACAGGCAATGTAGATAAACAAATTTACTGCGGTCAAACAAGCCAAGAGAAAGTAGAACCTGTCTAAATGGCCCTTGTTTAGGTTTCTTGGAATCCAACCCGGCATATCTTCTGAACTAGATATTTTCACGACAACGCTCACTAGGAAGCTACTAACGTAGTTTCCCAGAGAAATCGATGTCATGCAAAGGGCACTTCCAAAGCTTTTAAGGCCGTCGGGGGCCTGTGCATTAAAGAACTCGAGTTGACCTACATACATGAAAACCTCCGAAGCTCCTATGAAAGCATACTGGGGAACTTGCCAGAAGATGCTCAATGAACTTGAACCTTCACAGTGAGTGCAATCTTTATTGGCATACTTGAGCCTGTAACGTTCCACAATTCCAGCTGAAACCATTGCCATTACTGCTATGATGAGTCCAATTCCCATCCTTTGAAGCTCAGTCAGCCCTTTGGAACCATTCTTTCTAAACTTTCTAACAAGTGGATCAAGAACTCGGCGGTAGAAAAATATAAAAGCAGCTACACTGAGTATGTCGAAGCTTGACATGCTTGCAGGAGGGATTTTGAAGGTTGAGATTGTAGTTTTCATGGCTGCACCTTGTTCAACAAAGAGGGAGGCCATCTGAGTAAATACCACGGAATAGATTATAGTGCAAAGCCAAATCGGTAGTAGCCTCAATATGCATTTAACCTCTTCTACTTGTGATATAGGGCATAATCGCCATGGGTTTTTAGCTCTCTGTTTCTCAGTTTCCAAATCCCTGGATGTAATGAAGGCTGCCTTGTCCAAGAACCTGCGGTAGATAAGGAACGCTTAAGTTAGCTTTGATATTAAACCTGTACAATATTGTGCTTAACATAATTTTGCAGACTTGAAAGGAAGGAAGGAGCAGACACTAAATTAGATTAGTTTTTATAGGTGGTAGCATAAACTTACTTGAAACCATGAGTATGTAGCATTTTTCTCCCACTAGATATGGAGAATTCCTTTTCATCTACTTGAAATAATTCTTCATCACCTGATGGCATTTTCACATTCCACTTCCTTGCTGCTGCAACTACTACTTGGCTAAACCTGGAAACAGGGTTGCCCGTGGGCCTGAAGTGCCTATACCTTGGAGTACCCACGAGGAAGAGCACCAATGCTGCTAAAGCAGATGCAGCAGACGCCCAAAAACCAAGGGCCCACATTCCTTCATCCTCAAGATAGCCTAATATTGTGTTGGAAAATAGTGAACCAAGGTTCAAAGCCAAATAGAAATAGCTGAAAAATGCAACTTTTGAATGTCCTTCTTTCGGTTCCTCTTCATCAAACTGATCAGCTCCAAATGTGGCAATATTAGGTTGATAACCTCCATTTCCTAGAGCGATCAGATAGATAGATAGATAAAATAGACCAATCACCCCACCTGAGTGGGACTTGCAAGTAGTTGTCTGATCCCCACAACCACTAGGTTTAAGCAAAAAAAGGTGCGTCGCTAGTGACAATAATGCCAACCCCTGAAAAGGAAATCCATAGATGCAATTCAGGTGCCATTAGTGTTCAGTGAAATATCCCTTGCATTCTCTTGCACAAGTTTTGATTACAAGTATTCTTAGCTTCACTCAAGTTTCATACATTGTGAAGTAAAAATAACAATCTTACACCTGAGAAGCATGGCCAAACAAGACTTACAATGACAAAGATGACCTGAAAGATGGCACAAGTTTTGTATCTTCCCCAGTAAGAGTCACTTAGGAAAGCACCAACAAGAGAGAAGATATAGACAGTTCCAGTCCATTTGCTGACACTATTGGCAGCATCGGCATTGTTTTGTTGCAGGACTCTTGTCAGGAATAGAACCAAGTTCACCCCAACCCCGAAGAATGCTAGAGTAGCCAGACCTTGGTTTACTGTTCATTTCAGTGAGCAAGTAGCAATGAGCAAAGTGTGTTGGTGACTTACTGCACTTCAGATTAGTAGAAGAAAGATGATAGCTGACTGCAATAACTTAAAATATGGTCCTGTTAGTTTGTTGTGCTAAGAGACTTTGGTGCTTCACCTTTTACCATGGAAAATATGGAAAACAAACAATGAATCATTAGTGCAATAATATTGAAATTGAAAAGGATAGCAGTAAGATGAGTCTGAGAAATGGATGCTGGTTTAATATACTGGAGTGATCTTTCCAAAATGATGACACTTCTTTAAATGGACAGATGGACGATCAAGCAGCTTCCCGTAGGTTCAAGAAGCACTTATACTCTTCGAGAAAATGAGGTGTAACAGTTGAATAAGACAATGGGGATTGACAGAAATAAATTCGATTGGATTATCTCAGCATGTGCATGATGCACAGATGGAATGTTGGCTTACGAGTAAAGGATACGATGTTTACGATATCAACAAGAAGCTGTCACAACATTAACTTATCATGTGCAGCAGCAAGCGTTAATTTTAGCCAAATTAGAGAACTGTATTTGACTGCTTCTCCCAAAGTAGTTTGAAAAGAGCACGAGAAATGGAGCTTACCTTAATCAACTAGAAGTCAAGCTTAAGGATTTCCACAAGGAGATAAAACAGATACCTAGTCTTTAGGTTCCTAAATCGAATGCTTTCTAGGAAGAGGTTCTCTTCTTTCCTTTTCTACTCTTAGCATCTTTTCAAAGTAGTTAATTGAATCAGCAGATCGACTGAAACTAGCAAAACAGGTTGAGCTTGGTACAAGTTTACTATTGGAGGTGTCTAAACTAGTCAAAGTTGTTAAGTATGCATCATCTTCAAAAGGTGAGGTAAGGAGAGGTAAGGACTAAGGAAACACATAAATATAGTAAGGAAGCCAATAAAAATGAATGTAGGTGCCTTTCTTTAAGCAATGATTGATGATCAATCCTAACTTGGGTTGGAAAGAGTGGCTGAATAAATGAAGAGAGATATTTATATTTGGCCATGCAAACGGAGGCACCGGAAAGTTGCTCAACTGGAAATTAGGCGCGAGTTGCAAAGTTCATTATGGAAGATTTCATGTTAATTAAGGTGCTTTTGAAGAAGAAACTATTGGAAGCATTCACCATACTGCATTGTCCAAAGAGAAGAAAGGAAAGGTGTTTGCTACTTCTTGATTACCCGAGCCAAGGTATATATATCTTCCCACTTGGGGCAAAGCTTTTATTGCTGATTAAGAACTCTCATAACATCATTATCTGAAAATTGACCAATCATTACCAAAAGGGCTTCAATCTCTTTCCTATTCTTTTTCTTTTTCTTTTCATGGGATTGGGTTTTTGGCAAGGTGGAGTACAACCTAGCTACTTTGTTCATCCTACGTAAACACTCGGAACCAACCAAACACAATGAGGGAAGAAGAAAAAGAAAGTATTATTGTCAAGTATTTCAGTGCCCTCAAATTGTGAACCCGAGAAAAACCATTCCCACAAGGAAAATTTGCATCAAGGACAAGTGGCATACCCTCACGTCATGCAAACAATTCACTGGTTACGTGTCAGGCAAGTCTACTGTCCGATCTGCATGTATCTCCTCAGCCCATATCCTTTCACTACCTCTCTCTATCTCTCCTACTCAGTACTCTCATGTCATCCACCGCTTCATCCTTTTTGGCCTCTCTTGATCTCTCTCTCTATACGTATATGCATGGATAAGTGTACCTCTTTTAACACCGAATAAATTAAGGTCCGTCGAAACTATAGCGTATAGGTAAATGCTAGGACATGGTGCCCTATAGTAGGAGTCTTCTAGAATGGTTTTGGTCCTTGTATACTAGCGAAATGATACACGTTCCTGTATAGACTCGTCCCTTTCCAAGATGTGATGATGGGTGTCTCTGAGCAAGAACTGAAAATCATTTTTTCCCAAGGTAGAAAAGGTGATACTTTCTTGCTTGCTTGGAAAYGGCCCTAGACTAGATTGTTAGGTAAAAAGGATTATCAAAAGGAAAATGAAAAAATTTGCACGAGGAAGAACCAAAAAGTTAATGGTTTTTTTCTTTTTCTTCTTCCCTTAAAACAAAAGGCCAAAAAGAAGTAAAAATGTATAAATTTTCCCCTATCAGATGACAAAAGTTCAAGATTTCTTGAAAGTGACTGATATATTTGACATTTTACCAATTCATTTTCTGTCCAAGTCTCTAAGGAATCGACAATATTAGTCACACCGCCCAAATCAACCAAAAGAAAAGGAAGAAAAGAGGAGAGCGAATAGATAATTTAGATAAGAATGTGATCTATAAGGCGGGTTGGGGGGTGGATAAACGCGGTAGCATATCTTATATGTATACACTATGAGATAAGCAGAGTGTGATATCAAGCGCTGTTCATCAGAGATCATCAAGGACTTACAGAGTATGACAATCCCAGCAACCCATTTTCCCGTCCTCTCACGAATCGCTGGCCGGCCATGCAAATCCACAGTTCCATCTCGAGTACACTCTTCTTCTTCCCCTTTGAGCTTAGCCTGAAAAATCAATGGAATTATTCTTCTTTTGCACATAAAAATGGTAAATGCATGTACTAATCTTCTTGCATGAGGTGCAAATACTGTCTAGAGTAAAAACCAGATACTCTTGGTTGGGGAGGGGGGGGTTGTGGAGGAAAAGCTATTATTCTTCTACTTTTCCTTGCTTTGTTCTTGAAGAGGTGATGAAGTAAAGAGAAAATGGAAAACAGTGATGAGTGACTAACCTTCTTGAATAATTCAAAAGGTGCCATTGATGGTGAGAAAGAGCTTTTGTACAAGTAAATGGAAGAGAGCAATTAGTTGATGATGAAGATGGACAAGGAAAAGAAAAGGGGAAAGTTGGGATTAAATGAAACAAGTGAAGGTGGTGGTATATATAGATGTTCAGGGAATAAATGGACGGTGGAGATTAGAGAACAAAAATTGGAAGACAACAAGATGGGTGTAGAATTCCACAATAATATTTTTGTGCTAGTTGTTTGGGTATAGAAAATGATGGGAGTATATTTTCGTTGTGGGCACTTGAGACCTAAATTGGGTCCTTTCTCGTACTTCTCTTGTCTCTATTTTGGTTGGTCTGATTTCGACCTTAAACTATCACTGTTTATAAAGTTTCAACAATTCTTTTTTTTCTTTTGAGGTTAGAGTCGACAGCCTTTGATTTGACAGTAGACTATCCTTGGTTGTATTCTCATGTTTGTCATCTCCAAAGAGTTCATCACCACTATGTGATTAATGGGCGGGTTAGTAGGATCACTTAATAGACTTTTTTAGTATATTAGTAGGATCACTTAATAGACTTTTTTAGTATATATTTTTTATTACATTATTAATCAGAGAAACTTTACACTTAATATGGGATAGAAGAAATATTGTAGAAATTAAAGTACATATAAATATGTTATGCTTGCGAAGCAAGTATGTGTACAGAAAGATTTTTAATCATACAATCATTTGATCATATATTTTTTATATATCACGTTATACTTTTTAATTAAGATAATATTATTTGGATCAAGTTGATCCATAACAAATGTGGATGAAAGGTAATCAGGGTCTTACAAAATTCAAACTATCACTTATAATCCATAATAAATGAACAAGAAATCAAAGGTAAAATTGAAAAAAAAAAATTCTACATAAATTACTTAATTGACCCTTTGGATGAGGATCAACTTGATCTAATAAGCATTTCCCTATTAATTAATGAGGTTAGTTAGTAGTATGATCTATGCATTACTTAATTCAACACTTAAAATTAAACGAAATAAGAACCTATTAATCGAGCATCAAGTATTGAGGTCCCCATCTAACAGTTAGAATCAGTGGGACTAATTACGAAATTTTGAAAAATAAAGAATGTCATAAGATAGAAATATAGATATTTAATTTCAAAAGGAACCCGGAGCTATTATACCTAAAAATTGAATCTTGTGTCATGCGAAAAGGTTGTGGAAAGTATGAGCCAAGTGATTCCAGAATATGAAGATAATTCTATCCAAGAATAATGGAGCTTATCTAATAGAATTTTGCCAAAAAGTTGAATTATTTAAGAGAATATATGAACATAATATGGTATTTCTTTGCTTTACTTTTCCATTTAAATCTTAAAAGACACCCCATTATTAGCCCCATTGAGCATAATCAAGATACCAAAATGTGTGCGTATTTCAATCTAATGTCCTCTTCCCTGAGTGGAAACATGCATCTGAAACTGCAGGATTTCTCCTCCAGTACGATTGTTGGAACAAAGGCTAATAATAGAACATTCTTCGAAGATTTTATACCTCAATTTTCTAATCCCATATTCGAAGATTGCTCAAAGGAGTACACAAATGAGTCTCGTATTTGATTCTCTCATGTGAAAACGAATTTGAATCGTTAACTAACACTTTGAACCCTTGAAAATCTTATTTCTCTCAAAACGTCAATATTTTAGCCACAAACAACAAAACATGATGTAAAAGAATGTTTTCGAAATGTATTAATTGTACATTTTATCTTTATTTTCTCCTCCTTCGACGCGTAAAATTTCATGTTTCCAAACTCAATGCAACAATGAGTTATGGTTGCTTGGCTATATATATACTGCTTCAGACTTTAAGAGGTCAGCTTCCATTAGTTAGTCTACCAAATCTTTGAAGTATAGAAAGTTGATGACCTAATTACTGATCATATACCAAATTAAAGTGAACCATCCTTAGAAAGACTGGAAATCTAAAAATGTTTTCCCCATGTTGTCTGTAACTTGATTGTTCTGAGTTTTTACATATGAAAATGGTACTTTTTTCCCTTCAAGTTTGTTGTCATGACAAAGTTGAAGATGTCCATTACAGCTGTGGGCACGTACATCCCTCTTTGACAATGCAAATATGCATTGCTTGTGCAATAGTTACAGTCTGAGATGAACTCAATTTCTTTGAACAACCACCTGTGCGTCATCAGATTTGGCACCATATGGAGAAACTGTAGTCATTGTGTGATTGCGAAACCTGCTAACCACTAATGTATGATGCATTTACTTTCTTTAACCCTTTCATGAAACCACCATTTCACCATGAACTAGAGCTAATTGGGTACTTTTTTTCTGGCATGAAAGCAACAGACAAAATGCTGTGCTTGGTATGAGAATTGGGACGGGAACTTTCAAGATGGACCAGCATATGCCCTAAGAAGAGACAGATTAAAAAAAACCTTCTTTGACAGAAGAGAAAGACAAAAACAAATCCTCCATTTCTTTTGTGACTAGCTAGGGGTGTCATCCACTTTTTCAAGATGTAGTCAAGAAAATGTGATGAAAGTAATCATCTGTAGATTGCTCATGTCATTTTAACCTTATTGCTTCTCCTTCTCCACAACCCACCCCCCACCCCCCAACAACAACAACAACAAGAACCTCCAGCTTTCAAGGGCCAAAGAAGCTTTCAAGAATGAATTGGAAATTAGTTGGGTAGTCAACCTTATCATTTCTTCTCCCTTCCTTTCAAGAATGAGATGGTGCAGACCAGCATATTATTTTCTCCTCTCTTCCAAGGGCCAAATTTAAAAGAACTTGGAGAAACGAGTTGGACAAGTTATAGGGCACGCCTAATTTGAAAAAAGAAAGTTGTTGTCTACCACTTTTCAGTAAAACTGGCCTAATTGTGACTCTGAAATGCAATTGCTCGTATGCATTTCTTTGCACTAACTTATCAACCCAGAAAAAAAAGCAAGTCGCTGTCCTAACAAATTTAACATCTCCACTAATGAAATACTCAGATCCCACTTGTTTTCTTTGCTCAAAAACGTCAGCATCAATTTGTTTGCATTAAATTAAGCAATAATCCACAGGTGGTGGTGCTAACTTCATGTGTCATTCTCTTGATCGAGGCAGACAACGACCAGTTTTCTTCCATGTTTATGACCACACTGCCAAGAACTCATTGGCAACTGTTTCTTGATAATGCTACATCGAGAAGATACATTTCTGCCTTCTGCTACCTAAACCAGTTAGGTCATTTCTTCCCTTTTAACACTGAAGGAAACTTGATTCTTGCTCTATTTTCGGCCGTAACAAGTTATCAAGAATTGATTTCTTCATTATCCTTTCAAACCAGTGAAAAAAAGTTGATGAAGTCTAAAGTTAAATCATCATCCTCTTCTCGTTTCCAATCTGTCTGATTATGTTATATTGTAGTTATAATCATGAGACTGCAAAGGATTTCAACCTCCAGATTACGACAGCCAATATATACGATCAACCAGTGTCGTGTTAACCACTATATACAGGTACCTAATCTCACTCAATTCAGTAATTTTGGCCA
Source organism: Rhazya stricta (assembly GCA_001752375.1). Classification (NCBI taxonomy): domain Eukaryota; kingdom Viridiplantae; phylum Streptophyta; class Magnoliopsida; order Gentianales; family Apocynaceae; genus Rhazya; species Rhazya stricta. The sequence goes on along the minus strand of MEJB01000002.1, from coordinate 5,323,220 downwards.
CAAATTTCTCCACAAATGTCCTCTCGCAACGAATACACACAGACACAGGCATCAGCAGTTCATAATAAGGAAACAGTTCTGATTCGCACTGTTGAAATCAAGCTGTATATCAATACTATACAAACTGAGTTTCATTTGTATACGCATCAAAAATCATCGTCATACCTACACGATGCACCACAATCCTTTGGGGTGCCTGTTTATAGGATAATAAACAGTCTGATTCCTTACCTGGACAAGCTAGCCATTGTAAACTAAACTATGGGATTCCATGTCTACAATGACTCGACCTAGAAAGGGGTTTAGTGCTAAATTTGCGTATGCTTAGGTTTAGTCAGCACGCCATTTTTTGGATATTCATAAAGGGAAAGCAAAGGTTGATGATCTTTAAGCATTTTCTGTGTCCTCTATCTAGTGCTTTTCAGCAGAGACATATGTAATAACTTTGTGGGTTCGTTTTTTAATCATAATGGCTCCCGTTATGATCAAAAGTCCTCATTTGGTTTTGTTTTCYCTCCACCTAATTTCTAGGATTTTAAAGCAATATCAAATAGTCTCATAATGAAATGAGAACATAAATTTTATATAACATATCATCTCTATCATAATAATGCGATTGAAATTGTGCTAACCTTCCTAAATAATGTTACGTTAAGATACGTTAAAGCAATAAATATTAATTAGATAGCGGCTTTTAATGAGAATTTATGCCATTCTAATAGAAAAATACCTAATTTTGCTTGAGAAAGAAGACCAATAACAAGAATATATCTACGTAATTGTAAGATCAATCATGTTGATATGATGTAATATCTATGATAGGATAAAGATTTTAGGTCTCTTTTAGCTGGAAAATGTTTTGATTACAATATTGGAGCACCTATTTTAGGACAATAAAGCTWAAAGCAGTGGATTTCCAGGACACTTGGGTTAGAGCTCAGCTACACGCCTTGTCCCTTGAGAGTCATGCAAGCATTGAATTATATATAATTATTATACACTAATCATATGAGGGTTATATATGCCTATATGGACATTGCCCAATGAGTGCACAAATTAGGTTATGATGGGACATTCTCCTTTTCTTACTGTTGGTAAGATTTGAATTTTATTTTCCATAACTAGAAATTTTTGTCTTAAAATGTTGACTTTCTTAACAAGAATGTGTTTTTCTAAACCTAAAAACTGATTAATCTCCTTAATTTTTAAGGGATAATGAATTCGCTAATGTACATAAATCTCTCAAAAGAGGTCTTTATTGGGAGTGAAATTGGATAATGGTTACCTTTTTATCATTAATCAATAATTGGGTGAATACAAAAGATGTATTGGTATTTGTTAAAACTATTCTCTATATAATCGAAGACAATCGATAGATACTTTTATTATCGAGCATTTGTCGAATTTAAACATACTCAACAATAAATTTTGCTTCTCAAGAAAGGTTATCATTTATGTTACAGTTCTCAAAAAGTCAAGCGTCTCCTTTTTTAGTTACGGTCAAATTACGATATCGTCTTTCTCGTCGCTTTTTCAATCATTTAACACTCTTTCGTAGATATATAGTAAGAGAATCCGAGATTCATTATACCATATTACCTGATATATAAGATGTGCTTTAATCCTGTATGGGTCGAGGCAGAAATAATAGAGTATAAGAATGATACTAGTTACCGCAGTAACCTTCATGTATTCAATTTTTTGTAGTCTGACTCACCAATAAAAGACCTCTTGATAGAAACTGGATT
>MEJB01000002.1:5301152-5321447 GCA_001752375.1 Rhazya stricta | reverse complement strand
ACAGAAGTTCTTTATATTCCTTTCTTTATTTTTAAGAAGAAAGTACAAAAATTAATGGTGCTGTAATAAACTACTAGAAAAGAATAGATTAAAAAAAAAAAGTCTTCTCTTTTTATAATAGCTCAACAAATCAAAGCTATAAGTACATTATACTTTTAAGAATAATTTATTAATTTATCTATAGTTTTTATATATAAACTACTAAAATTTTAATTTTATAAAACTCTTCTTTACTAATATAGAAAATTTATTGATCTACTTCTTCTTTTGAGGTAAGTCTTTTTACTCAGTTCGGCGCTATCTATCATTTTTCCGGGTGGCCAGAAGTATCGATAGAAGTCTCCTATCTGCCTGGAAAACTCGGGTTACTCCCGGGTAAAAGTCAAAAGTTAAAATTTAGAAAAAGACACTTGAACTTCAGGTATGACGAACCCTTGACCTTGCATTTATTTACCTGGTATACTCGGGTTGCCCCCCGGGTTAAAAGTCATAGGTAATGTAGAAAAACTGACCTGTACTTAGTCATGCCCGAACCTTGACCTTCGACACTTCGGACATAGTAAAAAAGGAAGAGAAAGAGAAAAAGGGGATGAAAGTTATTTGGAATATAAAAAATATAAAAGTTTTATTTAATAAAAAAAATTGCTTAGTTTTTTGAGATAAAGGCATGATAATGAAATCATCCCTGAAAGGTTATTATAACTAAGTAACGCTTTTCTCTAATTCAGTTGGGACTAATAACCTATTAGACAGAGAGGAGTGTTCTGGTTTGTAAAATAAACCATTTATCCATGTGGAGAGATATTATACGAAACTTACAAAAAATATCCTTTACATTAAACCCTGCGATATATTATAATACTTATTCTCTCAAAACTTATATTAATTAACCTATGTTGTGCACTGACGGCGCGACAACCGTCTATAAGCAACATGTTCGTCCTACTGGATAACGATTTCTCCTAACTAGCTGTCGTAGGTTATTCCCACTGAATAGAGAAAAGAGTACTATTATAATAACTTCAGGGATGATTCTTATCATGCTTTATCCATAAGCAATTTTTTAAATAAACTTTTATATTTATATTCATACTTTCTCCCCTTTGTTTCTCTTTCTTTTCCTTTTTTTCTAGTCGAGTGTCGAAGGTCAAGGGTTGGATGCTGGTACGGTCAGGTTTTCTACATTACTATGACTTTAACCGGCAACCGAGATACAGGGTAAATTAAATGCGGTAAGGTCGTCATTACCTGAGTTCAGGTCTTTTTTCTAAATTTTACTTTGACTTTTCCGGAGTAACCCGAGTAGCCACGCAGATAGACTTACCGATCTTCTGCACGATAAATGGATAGTAGCGCCGAACTAGTAAAGACTTACTAAAAAAGAGAGTAGATAATTAAATTTCTATATAGTAGAGGGTTTCTTATTTATAGCGTTTATATATATTAAATTAAATTTTACAAGTATATGTACTTTGCTTGATTGTTGAGCTAAATATAAAAGAAGAGACTTTTTTTAATTATTCTTTAGTAGTTTATTAGCACTAATTTTGTTACTTTTTAAAATAAGAAGAATATTAAGAACTTCTGTAAATTTATATTAAATTTAATATAATTAAAATTGTATAATAGTGAAAGAGATACTTAAGAAATAAATTTTAATTTCTCTATGCGTGATAATAAAWTATATTTTTTAAGATGGATAATTCAATTTCTTATACATGTTAAGTAGGTATGTAAAATGTAGTTTGCTTTATTTTTTTACATATTTTCTGAACAGTCCAAAAATAAATATATATAATTTATTTGGAATCATAAGTTGGGGATTCATTTACTTAGAATGTCACTTTCCCCTTTCTTCTCCAATCAAATGTTGAGATATAAATTAATTAATTACTAGATTTAGTTTTTTCATAAAAATAAAATAAAATAAAATTAAACTCGTCGTATTTCAATAATAATAAAAATAATTTAATATTGTTTAATGTCGAATTACATTAATTCACATCTTTGAATAATTTCATTTAAATATAAWTTTTCTTCTCAATTATATATTCTACGTCTGCTAGAGACTTTTTATTGTTTTATTAACATCCGTCCATCTTCTAAATAAGATAAAATAAATTTTTAAGGATTTACAATAAATGAATTTTGATTCCAAACAATCTATGTCACTCGCAAGTTTCTTTGTCCCATCAATTTAACAAAGCCTAAAAATCCATTTGATAAAATTAAAGTGTAAAGTCTAAAAATAGTTAAATTTATAAACATTGAAAGTTTTATTTAAATTCATTTTGTATATTTAATTTTAAATATGAAATTTGGTAATTTAAATATGCAATGTATTAATATATTAAGTTAAAATATTATCATTTATAATTTATGCAATAAATTAAGAATTGCTTAACATATTAAGATATTATAACATTACATTATCAAATTGTATTAATTTAAGAAGCACTTAACTCATTCAGTTTTAAGTGTTTGAAGTGAGTTATCATATAGGGTCTAATTCAATTTTGGCAAAGCACTCCATAATTGTCCTTTTCCTTTTAAAATTTGAGTAGAAATAAGTTTAAATAAAAACTAAAGACGAAACGTTGATAAAAATAATACTATCAAATGTTAATTTGGGACGGTTGATAAGTGTATAAGAACGATGTTTCATATTCAATTTATGCTTATGGAGCTATAATGTTTAAAGAAGTCTGGATCAAATCTTCGTTTTAATAAAAATCAAACCCTCTTAATACAATTTTTATTAAATAACTAGAGATATTTTAATATATTCTTTTTATTACATCAATATTACAAAAGAAAATGCAGCAAAAAAATTCATAACGGAGTCCAGTCCAAATTAAAATATCAATTGATTTAATAAAAATATAAACACGTCGATCCCGAATATTTTGAGGAGGTGGTTGTGTCAGGTGGTCCTCTCTTAATTTTTTTCTCAATTTTAATTTTGGCTAAAATTTAAAAATTTCCTCAAGCCTCCCCTGCCACTCTGCTCTCCCTTTCTCTTCGCGCTTCTCTGTTTCCGGCAACCATCACTCGCCCTTTTCCGATTAGCTGCTGCCGACTTCCTTTGTCATTCCCTCTCTCCCTCTCTCTTTTCTCTTTCCTATTTGTACCTAATGCCAGGCTTTTTTATGCATTTATCTGTTCAGCAGTCGCCTCTGTGGAACTCCTGCAATTAAACCCWCCTTATCTCCCTTTTCTTTCCTTCTTTGCTTCTCCTTACCTAACTAACTTCATCCAGCCTAGGTCCAAATAAGCATTGCAATTGAGTTAATTTGCTCTKGATTTATTTATTTTGCTGGAGACAAYTATGGCATGTGATGTTGGAAAAGTTATTAATTAGGGAAAATATGAGTTGGACTATTAGTTTACTCTTTATTCTTCCACCTCTCGTCCAGTTCTTATTGAATAGCTTTTCGCTAAGAGATTGCAAAGATGACTTAAAAAAGTTTATATCGAACCACGAGTACCAAGCTTTAAGGAGCTTTTGAGTATTCCCTGGTCTTTTTCTCTTCTACATATCCACATACAGGGAATTTTGGCGATGGATTAGTGACCTTACTTCATTTTAATATGTCATGTTGTTCTTCATAGCTTAGGTTGCGGATAATGCTTTCGTTTCTTGTTTTTGTTTTTATTTTCTTTTGAAAATTCATATTGCTATCTGACTTGCTTTGGCGGTTATTATGATCTTTACTGACTGCTGTCTTCCTCTCTTTGTTTGCATCTTTGCTATCTTGAATAGGGCCATAGCATGCAGTCCCAAATGCACAGCCAACCACTTCCAATGCAAGTCAATCAATCTCAAGCACGGCAACAGCTCTTGCCCCAGAATATGCAGAATAATATTTCGTCGCCTCGAGTGCAAAATTCTGCTAGTTTAACATCTACTCTTCCTGCTGTTGGAAATTTAACCCAGGCTAGCTTGCGAAATGTTGTTGGGCAGAATAACTTGCAGAATATGCAAAATATTAGCAATGTTGCTCAGAATCCAGTAGGGAACTCAATGGGACGAGGGATGCCTCAAAATGTTTTTGCCAATTCTCAAAGACAGGTGCCAGGAAGACAACAGGTTGTCACACAACAGCAACGCRGCAGCCAGCAAGTTCGCAGCTTCTTTATCAGCAGCAGTTACAACAGCAATACATGAAGCAAAGGTTCCAGCAGGGAAGTATACAACAGTCTCTAATGCAATTACATATGCAGCAGCAGCAGCAGCAGCAGAACAACTTATTACAAACCAGCTCAGATTGGAACTTCCCAGCAAGCTGTTACACAGCCCTCAGTGATGCAGTCAAATTCTTTATCTAACCTTCAGCAGAATCAGCAGTCTTCTGTGCAAGAAGGATCTCAGCCAGTGCTTCAGCAACACACTCAGGCAGTTATGAGGCAGCAGCAGCAGCAACCACAGCCGCAACAGGCGTCCATTTTGCATCAGCAGCAAACATCAATATCTGAATAGAAAATGCTGCCAGCACCACAGCAAGCACAGCAGCAACAGCAGCCTAATGCTGCAAAGATTCTACAAAACCAATTGATGGGTCAACCTAACAGCATTCCTGATTTGCAGCAGCAGSAAAGGCTGATGGGCCAGCAGAACAATATTTTCAATTGTGCATCAACCAGAACTGGGCCCTCAAAGAAGTGTCTCTGGCCTCCAACAGTCGTAGATGCTTGGAAAGCAATCTGGTAATTCTGGGATCCCAGCTAATCAGCATTCTGTCCACATGTTACAACAAAAGGTTCCAGTACAGCAGCAAATGCAGCATGCCAATTTGCTGCCAAACCAAGCTCAACAGTCACAGACACAACTAACACAACAGCAAATGATGTCAAGATTCAATCCCAAAAAGGGCAGCTGCAACATTTCATGCAGAGAGACACACAGCAAAGGCAACAAACATCAGGTGCTTTGCTTCAACAACAGAATGCGGTTGAACAGCAGAAGCAATTACTTCAGTCACAGAGGGCCATTCCTGAGGCTTCTTCAAGTATGTCATCTTCCTTTCTTTGGATTCTTAATTCAATTCCTCTCTGATGTGGCTAAATGTTTTCTTCTGATCTCATGCCATCCTAATTTCATGCACGCACACTCTGACATTCTTAACTGACACAAACTATTTTACATTCCCTTGGTCATTCATGTGGATTGTTTAGGAAATATTTTTAGAATTTCATTATCCATTTGCTTGTGCAACTTGGTCTTTTGAGTATTTGTATGCAAGTTCTTGAACTATTTTGAACTTTATGCACTTTTGTGTTGAAATTTTGTGTTTCAATAATGAATTAACAGAATCAATAATGTTTGTGCAGTTAATTTGATTCATTATTTATTAACTTCATGCATATTGAATACTATTTAAATATTCATCTTTTTGGTGCACGGGTGAATCTGGGAGACTGACTTCTCAACTATTCCACGGATAATTTCTCATCAAATCATGGAACTATGCTTCAGTTAATGCTACTTGTGTTTATAAGCTTGAATTACTATTTAATAGTGATCATTGTCTGGAGATGTAACTCATCTTCAAAATTGTGGTCTATCATCTTTAGATTCTACAGCTCAGATGGGGAATGCAAGTGGCGCAGACTGGCAGGAGAAGGTTTATCAAAAGGTATTGTACCAGTTTGTTTCTGTTTGCCTGTGAAGAGGGATGATGAAATGCAATACGTATTAAATCATGAAAAACCAACCCCCATCACATTATGCTTTTGGCATCTCTGGAAACTGATGCAATTTTACTTGCAGATTAAATCCATCAGGGAGATGTATTTCCCTGAATTAAATGAAATATATGTGAAGATCGCCTCGAAGCTGCAACAGCTAAAATTTACATAAATTTGCATTTTCTACCAACATGAAACTTCTGAATACCACTCTTGCTGAGGCTCATGGAATAATGTTACTTGCCTCAACTTGAAATAATTACAAAAAATAAGAGCAACTGATTTACCAAGTATGACCACGAGTCGTGTTTAACATATTGGTGTAGTTCATGGGTCATATTTTAAGTAAACGGTAAAGAGGCAGAGAAAGGAAACTGGAGGAAAAGAACAGGAGTTCGAGGTACTATTTTGTGTTTTCCTTGTATCTTTTGGTTTCGTAGTTCTTTTAACCAATTTCTGCATGTCTGCAGCATGAGTCTCTTTCTCAACAAACTAAGACCGAGCAACTTGAAAAGCTCAAGATGTTTAAGGGTATGTTGGAACGTCTTGTACAATTCTTGTGACTTATCAAGAATGATATTCAATTGACCACAAGGACAAGCTGAGCTCGGTTGAAAAGCAGATTACTAACATTCTTAATTCAAATAGGCCCCGGAAACCTGTTGCTTTGCAACAAGGGCAACGTCCCCAGCCTCAATCTCAGTTATCTCAAATGCAGCCCCATGAAAAAATGAACCCTCAGATGCAATCAATGAATGTTCCTAATTCTGTAGCAATAATGCAGCAGAACAATTTGACTGGCCTGAAGCATAACCCATTGCCTTCTGTCCCAGCAGTTTCAAATTCGCAGCAGAGCATGATTAATCAATACAGCCTGCTTCGGATCCAGATGGAGGACAGAGTAATGCTCTGAATTCACTGCAGCAAGTGGCTATGAGCTCTCTACAGCAGAATCCTGTTAGTGGCCCTCAATCAGTGAATATTAGTTCTTTAACATCACAGAGTGGGATGAACACACTGCGGTCGAACCTTAATAACCTGCAGACAAATCCCGTGCTTCAGAACCAGCATCTGAAACAACAGGAACAGCAGATGTTGCAGATCCGGCAACTGAAGCAGCACTTTCAACATAGGCAGATGCAACAGCAACTTTTGCAAAGGCAACAGCTAATGCAGCAACAACAGCAGCACCCACAAAAGCAGCAGCAGCAACCTGCTCAGTTGCCAGGACACCGTATGTCACCTCTGCATCAGATGACTGATTCTAGTGACGTGAAGGTGAGGCAGCAGATGGGTGTACAATCCGGAGTTTTCCTGCAACATCATTCGTCTGGCCAGCGTGTAGCATATTATCACCAACAAGTGAAGTCCGGATCACCATTTTCCATTTCTTCACCTCAAGTCCTTCAGGCAGCCCCTCAGGTTCCTCAGCATCCTTCACCACAAATTGACCAGCAGAATCTACTGTCTTCTATGACAAACTGGAAGGCCTTTGCTGTCTGCAAATTCATCCTTTATAGTGCCATCTCCCTCCACTCCCTTAGCTCCATTCCGTACGCCTGGAGAATCAGAAAAGGTGAATTCTAGCATTTCGGCACTCTCCGATGCCAGAAATGTTGGACAGCCGCAAACAACTACTGTATCTGGACCAGCCAATCCCTTGCAATAGGCCACCCTGGGACATCAGCTTCTTCTTTACTTCGAATTTACAAGTCTTGATGTTGCGCATGGATATGCATCATCTATCATTACAAGCAAGTCAAATGCTGTAGAGCAACCTTTTGAGCGCTTAATCAAAGCGGTTAGTGTGATTCTATGTCACTATTATCCTCTTCTTTATGCCCATCCATTCAAGAAATGGTCGATGTATTTTTCATTTTCAGGTTAAGTCAGCGCCTCGTGAAGCACTGAGTGCCTCTCGTTAGTGATATCAGCTCTGTTGTCAATATGGTTGATAGAATAGCTGGATCCGCACTAGGGAATGGCTCAAGAGCTGCTGTTGGTGAAGATTTGGTTGCTATGACGAAGTGTCGCCTACAGGCTATAAAATTTCTTCACACAAGATGGACCTACTGGAACAAAGAAAATGAGGCGCTCCACCATTTCAGTGCCGGAAATGGAATCTACTGCTACATCAAGCATTGAAAGGTCTTTCTCATGCTCATACTTTAATATTACTTAATCTCCAATTTCATTTGGAGCACATCTTATTATATTTACTCATGAGACTGATCTCAATAATTTCATTTAAATGTAATTTTTCTTCCCAATTATATATTCTGCGTGACTTGCTAGAAATTTTTTATTGTTTTTCTCATTGGCATCCCTCCATCTTCTGAATAAGATAAAACAATATTTAAGGATTTACACTAAGTGGATTTTGATTCCAAACAATCTATTTCGCTTACAACTTTTCTTTCCCCATCAATTAAACAAAGCCTAAAGCTTCATTTAATAAAATTAAAGTTTAAAATCCGAAAAATAGTTAAATTTATAAAAATGAAAGTTTTTTTTATATTCACTTTGTAYGTTTAATTTTAAATACGAATTTTGATAATTTAATTTGTAATATCTCAATATATTCAATAAGAATCTTATAATTTAAAATTTATAGAAGAAATTAACCATTAAACCGGGCATAATTCAATTTTGGCAAAGCATTCCATAATTGTCCTTCTTTCTTTTAAAATTTTAGTAGAAATAAAAATTAAAAAAGGAAACATTGGGAAAGATGATACCATCAAACGTAAACTCGACGCGACTCGTAAGTATAGAATAAGATTTCATATTCAATTTATGTTTGTGCAGTTATGATATTAAAAGAATTTTGGATTGAATTTTTTTGAATAAAAATTAAATTTTATTAACACAATTCGAATGATTTATGAATCTTAAAATTAAGAGTTGAATTTAAATTCAAATTAAAAATATTGATTAATTCAATAAAATATAAACACGTCCATCCCGAATATTTCGAGGACGCGTTTGTGCCAAGAGGTTTAGAATTTGGTATATAGTAAACGAGTATTCTAGAATATGATTTGGGAACAAGTAGTACTATATATAATATAATATAATATTCGACACGTAATCTGGCCACCTCATAGTAATAAAAATAAAAAAAACTATTTCTGATCCTTCAATGATTGTATTATAGTACAGTAGTACTAATATTCTTTCTATTTATAAATTCCCTCAACATCGATACCAGTCCAACTTGACATCTGCTTTACTGTACTCGAGCTACACATGCCTAATTGTTTTTCCTTTTTCAGGAAGGAATTGTTTGTCTTTCTTGAAAACTGATTATTTGACAGTCTGTCTCCTGACAAGTTGGTTATTGGTGCCGTGAGTATTCAAAATTCACGTGTTTAAATCATTTATTTTAAACGAAAATCATATCTGATTCCATTTAGACAAACCATCTAGCTTGTGATCTATTTTTTTAAAATTAAAAAAATAAAGAATTTACGTTATAAGAAGTGATAAGTTTGTGATTATATTTTCTAAAAGGATATTTTACTTTTAAATATTATTTTAAATGAAATTATATAATTTTAAAAAATTTATATTTATAAWTTTTTTAATTCAAAAAATAAATAAGTAAATAAATAACTTTTAATACATAGCATGCGAGATTGCTACACTATAGTATATGGCTGTTCAAATAGAACTTGTTCTCTCTTAGTGCATGTAATAAATATATTACTAGTATTTAAATTTAATAACATATTTAATACATGTTTAAATCTCGTGATAGATATATATAATTAGTTCTATGGTAAATGAGAAAAAAAAATATATTACTACTCTGTAAAGAAGAGTTTGAGTGTAGTTGTATTTGGATTACGGTCTAGGTTGGGGGAGGAAAAATTCTTTTCTCAAAATTTGGGGGCGAAAAACTGAAAATTTTGAATTGAAAATTTGTCTATGAAATTAAGAAAAAAATTTAGTTAAGAAACTTCCTAGATTATAAAATAAGAAATAAAACTTTTTTTCAAGAAATTCGCTCTGCAACTTAATTCAAGTCTAGAAAAATATGATTTTGAGTCAGTTGATAATGCAAAATCAAAGTAATTACTCATAATTCTTCACATTATCTACAATCTCTAGTGTTGAATACTTCACGTCTTCTACAACTCCTAACGTATGAATAATTGATTACACTCTATGAATAATTGATTATTTGAAATGATTATTCATAATTCTTCACGTCGTATGTAATTTGTAGTATATAAATAAAATCAATCATTCATATAATAGAAATCGATTATTCAAAGTGATTAATCTCTAAGATATTTTTTTGGGGGAAAAAAAGGATCCTATTTGGATATTAAGAACTCAGTCTCTTTCTAGGAAGAAAATCATTAATTTTTTAAAAAAATATTAAATTTGAATAATTTTAATTTTAATTTTAAATTAAAGATTATACCTAATTTAATAATATAAAGTCACGTGTAAAATAGAAATTAATTATAAATCAAATAAAATTAATAAATTACATATGATTTTCTAATATCCTATTATCTATCAATAAATTAAAATCTATTTATTATATGGAATTATGAAAAGACATGAATAAGGTAATTGAAAATATACAGTCAGACTTAGATAACGTTAAAAAGACAAAAAAGCAAATATTCCTACAAGCTAAAACTATGCGTGACCCCACAATTTTGTTTTTGATTTCCCAAATCGCGAATTGCATGTAATCATAGATGCGGTTTCCCATAAATAGAGCGGTTTGTTTGTGGCGGAAGAGTCTAGAAGAGTCAATGGTCTCATCTTATCTTAACCTATTCATTATAAAGTAGGTGAATATTCCTCGCTTTGGCGGTGAAATCATCAACGGTCGCATAACAACTCATCAAGGTGCGATCTCTCTCTTTCTCTCGGGGCTTGCTCGTGATATTTTTCTTCTTCTATTGCACTCACTGTTAATCTGGAAAAATTCTACGTTTCATTCTGCTTAGGAGTTCAGTTTTTGATAGAGTTGTTTTGATTATTCAGAATCGAGGTTTAAAATTGGTTTCTCTGTGAATATTCTCTAGGAAATGTTGATAGGATCCTTGAATACCCAATCTTTTGTGCAAATTTTGGTTTTAGATTTCCCTTTCAACTTGTTAGTCTGGATTATTAATGAGTATAATGATTATGAAAAAACGGAAAATGAGGGAGATTGTTAAGAAGATTGATTGAGATATATTTGTTTTGATTGGGACTTATTTGTCATGTCTTGCTAGAGCAAGATAAAGAGTTGATCTGGGTGAAAATAGGGGCGGCTTTGAGCTGTGGGGATTTTCAAATTAGTTACCTTCTTGTGATACTTTTTCAGCCTACCCCTGCAAGTCAAGATGTTCTTGTAGACAGAGAATTAAACTACAATATGTAACAGAAAGAATTAAAGACATTTGTTGAGCCTGAGGTCTGCTAAAACTCGTGTTGACATCATCTGGTGGGTTATAAGAAACTAGCATAATTTAACTTAAGCTTGTCGGGAATTGGATTACCTAACATGCTAGATAATCAACAAAATGTTTGGAGGTATTCCTTGACATATCACTTGGTATGTGGTCTTCTTTTTAATCTTAAGGTTATAATCTTGATTGACTCTAGAGAGTTGGGTATTACCAAAATTTGTAAAAAAGTGTAGGATCTAAAAGGTTCATGTGTATTTATTAACTGGTGTATTATCTGAAAATATTTGTGCATCAGCTAACACCACCATTAATGAGTGGGTTGTTATGCTTCCCACCCAGAGGGATGTATGAAGAAGTTTTAGRCTTTAGAAAATTGAAAGAAATGCAGGATTTAGTCATGAATGATATTAGCTTAATTTTAAAGGGAATGTTGAATGAACACTATGCACACATTTGAATTCATTCTATTGCAGGAAATGACAAATGAAAACTTTGAAATAAAAGCAACATTAGGTTTTTATTGTACTCTCTTAATTTCCAGACGGTAATGATGAAGACATTGAGCCACATTTKGGCAGATAACAGCCCTTTAATATCTGCCAAGAGCTCACATTCATCAGAAATGTCTGCTTTATGACAAGCAAACTATGCAAGAACAAAGTCCGATATCTTGTATCACAACTTTGTATGAGGACATGATTGAACAGACATCATATTATGTTCTTTTAAGGTTGAAAATTAGTATCAACCAATTGGTGGTAAATTGCATTTCGATGTCACTAGTAAGAGGGGACATTCTCTTCTCTTCCTGGAGAAAAGAAAAACTCAAATAGTCTAAAGAAAGGGATAGTTAAAATAACTTATGCTAGAGTCTAAAAAGGAGGTAGTGGCATGAAATGTTTAAATTTAACTAATCCAGCAAGATGCTGGTATAGTGGTTGCAACCCTGATCCGAGCTTCTCCTTGTAGGATATAGCTTGGAGCAAGAATTCCTATGTTGTGTATGTGATAATCCTGATACTGACATTGTGGTTAACCTTTCAACCTTCCATAGTTGGAACTTCATATTACGCAACTAGCTTTGACGGTTTAAGTCGCTTTATCTTACTCCATCTAGTGTAGTAGACTCATTAAGCAACGAGACAAGGTTAAGAATGTAACTGAGCTGAGAATATTAAGTTTTCCAGTAGGACGTTGAGAATTTGATAGATCTGATCCTGTAGAAGTTATAATGGGCTCTGGAGAATGTATTAGCAGATTGGAGAAACATTTGCTTCTGTTTGTAATCATCAATGGTAATAACAGAAGGATGCTTTAATTCTATAAAGAGTAGTGGTCTGAATGCTTGCCCTGGTCAATTTTATAGAAAAATGAGGAAATATGAAGCAGTGATAGGTAGATACTAAGTCAAATGGAAAATTTTGTATGAGAGATTAGTAGCTTGGAGAAATGCTTGGTGCTTTTGTAATACTTGACAATGAGGGGAAGAGGTATTTGATATGTTGGAACAAGAAGGACAAGGTATAGTGGAGGTGAAGCCCTAAAATCCCTTCGATGTGATAAATCCTGTCTTCTGTCAATGAAGAAGTAGAGCAAAGCCTAAGATTTTGAGTAGACAATATAATACCTTTACTTCCATTCATTCTGGACTGCTGAGAGACGGAAACCAATCTCCTCTTATCATCAAGAAGCTCATGTAGATTCATTTTGTCAATTAGACTGCTTGATGTTCCAACTATGGTAGCAAGATGCCACGAGATAAATGTTTCAGTAGGACATGTAGAAACCCAGAATTTGTTTCCTTGATATAAATAATGGTCGTTATAATTGATAATGGGATGCTTTTATTGGCTGTTTGATAATCGTCACCTAGGAGAGCAGTTTCCTCCATATTTCTCCTCTGCTCCAAGTATGCCTAATGGATGATTAGCACCTCAACTAATTACTAGTTTCCTTCTRAGTTTTTCCACTTTGTTCTTCAAAGATATTTTTCTCTACTAGATGTTTATTTATTACATGTCATATAATTGTCTTTTGAGGTTGTCCGTTTAATTTTCTAGAAGAAATTGTTTAATTTTAACATTACCTTTACTGGTTGAGGTTTGTATACTGAAATGTACACATTGAATTTTAGGAACAGTATTTGTGTTTTATGGATACAAGAGAACGTGGAGAGGAGGCTTCTTTGGAGGCGACCCGTGAATCACTTATAGCCATCTCATACACTCTTCCGGACAAGTTTCTGGGTTCACTTGACACTGATCTCTATTTCTTACCTTCGGTCAAAACACTCGAAAATACTGGAGACAGAGCAGTGGTGACCAATGACAGAGCTGATGACATCCGGTCAAAACTGATCTCTATTTCTTACCTTCAGACTCCGGATGCTGGTCTTAACATTTGGAAGGGGCATGCATGAGTTTTAAACTTGATTTACTTAAGTCATGGTTGATTGTTGGAACAAGTTAGTACATAATCTGTAATTCCCTTTGTTGATTTACCTAAAGGTGTCAATGTTTATGGCATTCTGCAATGTAAGCATATGAAAAACTCTGTACCTGTCATGTGCTCAGGCTCTTGTAATAGAAACCTTTTCCATAGAAATGAAAAGTCTTTGTTTGACGAAGATCTTAAATTGTAAATCTTTTTCTTATTCTTTTTCTTTTTCCCTGAAAGAACCGATTATCAAAGTTTTGCCCTTTGCAACGGCTGATTCCTCCATGCTTTTTCTATATGAAGTCGAACTAGGGGGAGGAAAGAAAAGTTGACCAAAATAGCTCTTCCGAAAGACGTAAATTGCAAAGGATAGAGAGGCCMTTGCTCAAGGAAAATGGTACTAAAAGTTGGCTCATCTTAGGCAGTCTCCTTGGTATGAAATGGATTGAAGAACACACAACAAGAGCTTCACATGGTTCAATTTTGCGCACTTCTACACTTTCTTATGCTGCCTTACTGCTTAAACTTGAAAGTCAGTCCTGTGCCTTTTAGCTTCTCTTCTGTTATTTTACATAGTTCGTCTCCCCTGGACGGTGTAAGATGATTTCTCCAGTCACCAATCTCCCCTTTCCTGAGAAACCTGACAAATTCCATGACCCTAAGCTCCTTCAAGTTTTGGAAACTGCATAGTTTTGATATTTCTTTTAATGCACCTCCTTTCTCCTCTTCCCAGCTGAAAGGCAACTCGAGGAAGTCAGCTAACCTCTTTAATTGAGTAATGACATCTTCTTTCATGTCTTCAWACTTAAAACTAACACCTTCTCCGGATTGTCTAAACTTTGTTTCCAATATGTCAACATATGGTCTAAATATGGACCAAATGCTATGACCCCTCTGCAGTACATGTCAAAGGCCTCTTCAAGCAGTAAGGGGCCTAGATTTTTAGGCCTCAATTTCACTTGCATTTGCCAGAAAGAGACGAAATTATCAAGCGGTCAACAAATATAAACAATACGACAGTTACTGTTCTTGATGGATTCTGGGAGCATTGTGAGCGGCACATGAGTTGCAAAAAGACGTGGAGGAGAAAGACCTGAGAGATGAGGAACCTGGTTGTTGGCATGTAAGTTGTACTCAAGGAAAGGCACAAGGTCATGGGGATTTGATGAGAGGAGAGGATGGTTATTGAAGTCTGGGAAACGTCTACGGGCCAGAATTGCATACACCGATTCTTTCAACCAAATTGTCCCTGCTCTCGGTACAGAGCTCACAATTATATCACTGTCTTCGTGCTTGAAAGTGTTTTGTGCAGACATTGTACCTCGCAGTTCTTTAGCATGAAACCAGGAACCCTGGTGCTGGTAAAGGTGATGAGTCCGCCAGCCCTTCTCTTTTGGAAGAGAAAGTAGTAGTTTCTTCATCGGTTAGATCTCTTTCACCATCGCGTACATCTGTAAATTTCCTTTTCACTACTTCTTTAGCTGCCACGTATATTTCACTGTGGTAGAAACAGGTTTTTTCTGTAGCTCTTTGGGATAGTTATTTGCAGCATATTTATTGAAGTCTTCTTATTGCCATTTTCCAATAATTTAATAGAGTTGTTTGTTCTATTCTGAAATGGTCAAATGGTAACCAGCAAGTTTATATAATTGWATTAGTTAGATTTGTAGCCTAGCGAAGAAAGAATCTTCAAAGTCTGTTCTGTCCGGTAGAGGCATCTAATTGACTTCTTCTTGAATCTCCTTATCATGATACTATCTAAAAATAGGTCACTCTCAGTCACTGTTGCAGGTATCCTGTAGGAGACGCGTTTTTCAGATAGTCTTCAAAGATAACAATGGTGGCATTGCATTGCAGTTGGATTGTTGAAACATATAACTAAGATGCTATGAATGCTTGCACTATACTTCTGGTTTTTTTCAGTTAAGCCCTCGGGAAAAATTCTTCTGATAGGCAGGATCCAAAGAGGAAATGTTGACTTACGGAGTCTAGTTATGGAAATGCTTGATTTGGCATTCAATATGATAACATATTTAGCTAAATATTATGATTTCTTTCAACAGACTTCTCCATGCTGAGATGCAATGGGATATGTATCAAACAGCTACTGATCGCTGCACTTTCTAGCATCATAAAAGTTGGATATCATTTATTGCAGGTAATGTTTTGAAGATCACAATCTTCAGAAAAGTGGACATTAGTTAAGCTGCAGTTGTTGAATTTCGAGCAGCAAAACTAAGGAGCTCTTTATCATTTTCAAACAAGGCCATTTCTTGTTCCTCCAGTGATACTATAGCATCGATACCTCCTGGTTTCAGGGAGTCGAGCAAATGAAATGTGTTCTTCATTTGTGCAGCAAAAGTACCCACCAATACAGGCTTCCCCCATCCAAAATTCATTTCAGTAAAAGGGTACCTACATAGGCTGCTACACTTGTAGACAACAATGTTACTATTATTTCCCCTAAGCACCTTCGTTGCCGCTTGGATAGATTCACACAGGAGTGAGTAACATTGATCTGCTGTTAAATCTGTTCCATATTTCTCACGGAATTCTGCACTTTGCTTCTTCAGAGCACCAACAATTGTATTCAATGTTCTGTCATTCTCATCTTTAGACATGATCGAGAAGAACCATGAAAAATTTCCAACAGAGTTTTCTGGCAATGGTGGTACAACTCGTGGCCGTAAATTCACTGTCTGCATTAACATGGATGGCCTCGATGTACCTGTGTTTTCTTTGGCCGCAGCCGTTGCACATCTGTAAATTAATGCTGACACAACTTCTACCCGGGTGGGATTATGAACTCCTGAGTCTGCTACAATGGTCTTGAGTTCAGCTATCTTTGAAGCACCGAACGAGAACCTTCTCGTTACAATATTTTCTCTATCAAGTTTGGTTTCTGGAAGAGTTATCTGACCAGTGAACGGTGAGAGTAGGGCCGGAATAAACGTCGGAGATGCTTTTCCACCAGATGCCACGGCTGCCCAGTCATTCACAAAACTGAATACGGTGCAGGCATCACCAACCTTGTGTAGAACGGAGCCACTAATCGCCACTCCTCCACAGCTGAAATATGTGACTTGGACGATAAAGGGGCTACCTTTGAAAGATTCATTAAAGAGTGCACCAGGGGGAGAGAATAAATCCATGGTGCTTGGTTCAGGTTGTTTCAGAACATCATCAAGTCTGCAATCAATTCGCGCTTCATAGTAATCAAGCCCTTCATCATTGCAATAAATRGAGTCTTTCCCATTGAACTTTCCAGCAAATGGATAGTACTGAGTCAAGGTCTCTGATAGAGATTTCTTGAGATGAGAAGAAATGTCAGTGATGTTCCCTGAGCTTTCCGGGCTAACCTTGCTGTAGAAGAGAATTATGGGCATATAGAAATGGGGTGCAAGCTGATCAACCAAAGAGAGATTGTAAGTCCTCAAGTGCTCTGGTGTAGGAGAAGAGGGCTTGATAATGGACTTTGAGATTATGCAAGGCTTTTCGACTGCCATTTTCAGGAAGGTTTCTTGATTACACAGATCCACTGATTGAAAATTTATAGTCCATGGCTTTAACTTGGATGTTTATATAGAGCTAAGCACCAATTTATCAAGATTCGTGCTTAACGCTTGATCAATTTTGTCCAATTTCTCTCGTTGGTTTAATAGAACAGAGCGTCTCATTATTGAGATAGCATCGTGCAGAATACGTGCAGAAAAACAATGAATATAACCCTCCAGAACTGTTGACAAAATGTACCATTGTAGCTGGCCGAAGATTTAATTATTGCATCAATGAGCCATCCCTTTCAAAAGCCACAGGCATGAAAAATTAGTTGGTGGATGAATTATTTTGATAGTTTGAGAGATCCATCCCAACAAAATTATTTGCAATTAAATTTTTAATTTAATTCCTCTAAAAAGTCAAAGATTCTCCTATCTTCCAATAGTTACTTTGATACTAGATATATAAGACTATAACTATTGATATGAATAACGAGCAGATCATTGCTCAAAACATATTTATGCAGTAAGGCAATCAAGTTTCATATATAAAGCAAGTCAGGTAATCTATTGCTTGTTAATCATTTCTTATGCAAGTAAATAAACTAAAACATGCATCAAAATATTGCTAAGAAAAATAATAATTTTAAAAGTACAAAAACGAAATATTTTATGRAAACGTTATCACACTCAAATCGTGCACAAACCTATATCAAATAATCTACCAAAGAAATTGCAAAGATATATCAAACACCTAAATTATTTACAAAAATATAGTAAAACCGTGATTGCATATACATGTGGGTTAGGTTAGGCAAAATTTCAAAAGAATGGAAATTAAATAATGTRCTAAATTCAATTTGATTTAATTCATTTTGAGGAATTTTCAAATTGAACCAACTTTTTCGATGTTGTTCGATTTGAAAATTTCTCGATGCAAATCAAAATAAAAATGAAAATTTCGATTTGATTAAGTTTAATTGATTTGGTTTTCTTTTTCACAACATAACTAAAACCAATAATGCTTATCATTATATATATATATGAGCTTTATTTGAAGGATATTGAAGATAAAATATTTATGACGTTTTAAGGATGTTTTTAATGTTAATTATGAGACAATTAATTATCAGTGATTTTCATTTGGATCTCATCCATCCAAGATTGAGGTGAATAAAGATGATTTTTTAAAAAAAATAAAATATCCTTCTTAATCAAAAATAAATGAAAGATAAAATTGTACTAGTAACATAAATTACTTTCATCTTCATTCTTATTTAATTTATTTTCTTATGTAATTAATTATTTTATTTTCCAATGGATGAATAGGTATATTATGTTAATAGCAATAATAATTTCAGATAATTTRTCACTATTTTCTTTATAATATTGTAGCATACTTTTTCAGAACTAGTTTTGGAAGTGAATGCAAGGAGAGGGAGAAGATGGTCGATATTGTTACTCTATTATAAGTGTATTTTTCTTATTATAAAGTAAATTATTTTGAGAAAATTTTATTCTCTTCGTGAATCCCTCATGTCTCGAACTCGGGATCTAAAGAATCCAGGGTTTATTAAGGATTTTCATGTTTTTGACTGATAATGAATTTGGTATTCCTTAGACAATTTTTCGAACTCAAATATTGTAAATGGAGTAAATAAAGTTGGAAGAGTTTTATCCCCTTCATGAGTCCCTTCATTTCGAACTCGAAATCTGAGTAATAATTTCTAAAACAAAAGGATTTAAAAAATTTGATGAGGTTTTTTTCAAAGAATATAAGATCATAATTTAAAAAAAAAAATGAGTTTTAAAACTTTCAGTCTCTTATAAGATCAATTTTAAAAATATCTATGTTTGTCTAGAAAATTATTTAAAAAAAGAAGAAGAAATAAAGAAAATTTAAAATAAAAATTAAAAAACATAGAAATAGCGTCTAAAGATGAAGATCTTAGCCGACAGAAACAACAAATCAAGGTGATCAAAAGAAATTTAATAAGGAAATCTAACAGAAAAGTCATTACATGAACCAAGGAGCAGAGAGAAAAGGCAGGGGGGAGTGGGGCCTTGAAGAATAATAAAAATAATAAGAAAAATTAAGGTCACTAGAAGAAGAATGAAAATAATAAGATACCAGGTCGATAAGTACAATCTTATTCAAAGGGAATAAAAAAATAAAAAAACCATGGGATCACAATTATGACAGAATTACAAAACTACAAGTACAAAAAGAAAAATTCTTTTATAATAAACTTTACTGCTAAGAGCTGTTCACTTTATTATTTCCGGATTGTTTTTTTGTTTTTATTTTTTTAAAATATTAAAATATATTTTCTTTCGTATTTTTAAAATGTATTTTTAAAAATAAAAATATATTTTTTTTGCAACTGAAAACTAAAAATATTATGTTTGTTTCTCTGTATTAATTATCTTAAAAAATTATAATTCATTTTAAATAGTAAAAATGTTTTGCTATCAAATTTTAAAACGGAACATGTTTTTTAATTTTTATTTTTAAAAATAATTTTCAAGAATGACAAGTCGAACATTAGCAAAATTAAAAAAAGTCATTCAAAATAAAAAATTGAAAATGATTTTAAAAATAAGAACTTTAAAATGAGATGTAAATAAAACATAACTTTATCTTTCGAAATGAYAAAAATCAAATAGAAGTAARCTTATTGATGAGTAGATCTTARTATATAAATAATGGACTTACATTTCAATTGCTTCSTTTTTGTGCTYACTGCTTGGAGAAGGTGACCCATCTCASCATCAAAGCCTTCATGCTTCTGCAACCATTGAACTATGCTTTGACAATTGATTTTATGATAAAGTCATCAATCTCTAATTGTTCAAGAAGAGAGAGGTCATGATATTACTCCAATATCTGTCCACGTGCTCACTTCTTGAACATTGCTCAATTGGAGATGCCCATAATACTTGAGATTCTCCTGCAGAATCCGAATGATCACAGCATTGCCTTCTCTGCCATTACGCCATGCAACATGGACATTTATTTTGAGTGTAGGCTCCCATTTATGTACTCGTGTTGATGAAGTTACAGTCCTTGACAGGGGTGGAACCACCCTGGGCCTAACATGGGCTATTACATCTTTGTTAGCAACATGRTTGTTGGACAAGCCATTATAAATGTGTACCTTGTCTACGCATATAATTACATTGCTTATGTTTTAATTAATTAGTGCGGGATAATAAGCTTTACACATTATTTTGTGTAATWTTTTTTKKWWTWA
>MEJB01000002.1:5281785-5301146 GCA_001752375.1 Rhazya stricta | reverse complement strand
AWTTGTATCAATTAATACTTTAAATATGTGATTAGAAATCGAAAGAAAATAAAAAAATATATCTCATTATTGAACCGATACAATATAATCATATTCATTACGAATTTTATTTATTGTGTTATTGTGTTATTTTTTGTGAGATTATTTATAAAATTATTATTTTTGTTAATTTATGGTTACCTTAGAACTATAATATAACAGTTTCTGCACATTTGAGTATGGTACGATTAYTACATATTGATTGTATATTGTTCTCTGTGTAAAATATAAAATAATTATTATGATTAATAATTTTTATTTATTTTTATTATACATAATCCATTTAGTTATGAGGACTATGTCTACAAAGGTGAACAAMATTTGGTGCATTACTAATCTTAATGTTAATTTTATTCTGCCAAAGTCAAGAGAATTTCAAAAGTCTATTTGAAGGAGATAAGAAACCAATAATTATATTAAGTATTCATAATTATAGATGCATGTTCTTTAATGTAAAAAACGTTATATCTATTTAAGAATATTGTTAATGTTAATTTTATAAAAATATAAAATATAAATACTTTTTATATAAACCTTTCATATCTTAAATTAAATAAAGTTATTATTAATAATATCAAGAATAATATGATACACAAAAAAATTAAAATTCGTAGCAAATATAATTATATTGTATCGATTCAATGAGGAAATATATTTTTTCATTTTCTATAAATCTTTTATTATATTTTTAAAGTATTAATTCATATAATTTATAAAACATTATAAAAGAAAATATAAAATAACGTGTCACTTATGTTATATCATTTTAGTAAATACGTAAATAAAATAAATAATTTATTTGTTTGTAACGCCACGTGGGCCCGTCAAAAATTGATCCTAAACGGCAGCGCCTTCGTTTCCTTCGATACATGAGTAATATTTTTCAGTGAGTTCCACAAGGACAGAGCCGGGGATGGATGGGCTGCGGAGCGGAGACGGGGAGGAGTTTCGGAGAGGGAGATTTATCCTTTGGCCATTAAACATGACATTTACAATATTCTCTGCTAATATTTCTAATTTTATCAGTTTAAACAGCAATGCGTCACTTGTTCAAGTGAGAAATTTCAAGCKTACAGGACCCGACTGGACATGAGAATGAAAAGAAATTTCAAGCATTGATGTTCAAGCAAAAAAGATTAACCTGACTGGAATAAGAAGGGACTTTGAGCCGCTAAAGTTATGATCTTCGGGTGTAACYCTATCAAGGATCGTGCAAAGAATATCTCTTTACGCCAAGTKCTGCATGGTCGTAGGTCAGATTTGATTTACTGCTGCATATCTTAGACCAAAGCTTTAAAATTATTGTGTATTGTTTCTTTTTATTCCCTTTACATATTAAATAAACATAACCTAAATAAACAAAATAAAACTAGGAAATTTGGGTGCGAAAATCTAGTCTTTGAAGTTCAAATTTCCTTGTTATCATTATTTTTTTTTTCCTTCAGGATTTGCTTCTTCTTCATGTGGAGTTGGATTTAATTGGTTTATTTACTGCAGAGTATATTTTCTCACGCTCTCTTTTAGCTCTACTTATTTGGATGAACTGTTTTCTTGATTTTGAGGGCTTGATGCTAGAAGAAAAATTTGATATGCTACTGGTAGAATGGTTGTCAAAGATAGCTACGTTAATGAACCAATAGTTGGACTACTATCTGAATCGGAAATTGCTATTGTACTTACCTTTACATTCATTTTACTGCAGACCAGTTTTCTACCCTCCGGAGAAATGGCGACAGCAACACCGGTTCAAGGTTTATACTTACATTTTTCTGTATCTTTTGCCTATATTCATATACCTTTTCCTCATTTGGTCTAGAGATTTTTAATGGACTTGCTTTGAATAGTAAGAGACCATTGCCCATGAAACATTGAGCATGCCCACAGCATACAAATTTTGCAAAACAATAAAAACACTGTTATATCTTGTTGTTATTTACAGCCAGCATGATTAGTGTGTTTTCAAGCTTCATAAAGAATGTCTATGCTCCATAATATGATCCCTCAAGAGGATATGCAGTGTAAGTCAGAAATGTTGAGCAGGCGAAGTTACCCACTTATCAAGTGGCATGTGGAGATTGCGAATGGGCAATTGTCAAAATAAGTTAGCTTTAGTGTAGATTAGAATTCTCTTAGGACCTTTTTTAACAGCTGAAAATTAAATTAAGATTTAGTAAAGCAGAATGAAGAGCTTTATATAAAAACGGATGCTATAAATATTCCTATATAACTTATACTGACTGAAAAAATTGCATCTTTTGAGAATTCGTACCAATCCGTTGAATTTAATCGACTTTTTATGCAACATATCAATAGATGGAGTTAACCATTTCGCTGATATATCAACATCCATTTCCCCTTGATTCAGAGGAATTCCTATAGACCCAACGGACAAAGTACATAAGCCTAATGCAAGCATTGGGAATAACATATTATTCTCTGATTCATAARGATGGAATTAAGTTTTTTATTCTCGAAATATGCAACAGTAATATATGGTTGTGTCATATTTCTACCATTGTCATCAATGCAATATACTCTTTTTGACAAAAAGGGAAGGACTTTCATTATTACTCRTTGCTAATAAACGAACATTTTGGTTAATTCTTTTTGAAACTCCTTTACCCCATAGAGATATTGTATGGRAAGGTAGTTTTTGTTTGCCACTATAATTTTGAAAATGAACATTTAAATGCCCCTCAAAGGTAAGTAAGTAGATCCAAAACATAATTTCTGTCATTAACTAGTTTCTTGTTATGTCCTTTTCATGTCAGCGTTCTGCCCAACCAGTGATTTGTGGAAATGGGAATGTAGTAAAACAAAATATAGCACCATATGAACTTGAGACCAGAATAATGATTTGAGTTCTCGAATTGTCTTGGGGAGGCTTTATTAATTTCATCTGCCAAAGGATTTAATAAGCAAAATTAAAGGTTACGCATCATGCAGAGGCATCTAGATTTATCTTGTCTTCTTAGCTTTTTGGCCTGGGGATGGGGTCTTAAAAGAGCTCCTAGCCCATAAAATATTCTCAACCTTCGTATTTTAACTTCAAATTGTATGTTTGGGATTTGTTCGGTTGGGGTAGGGGAATTGGGTTTTTAAGTTTCAACCTCCGCGGGTTTTCACTTAGTACCACTTTCTTAATCTAATTAGAACAGATACTGAAAGCATTGGGAATATTTAAGCCAACAATTATATCAAACTCAATAATATACCATATGCAGCGGAGTGTTTCCCTATATTCTTGACTTCTGCAAGCATCCTGTTTTAGCTGGCTTTATTACACCAAGCAGCAGCCGTATTTTTGTAGTCGATGGTCTTAGAGTGGGCAGCCCCATAAACTACTTGAGTCTAATAGCTAGTTGGAGATTTGAAACTATTAGTTCACTGCAAACTTGGGATGGGCTTACTGTGGAGCTGATTACAGCTTCTCTCTTGGTTTCTGTATTACTCTTTGGTCTTGTTATTTATGCTTCTTATATGTGGTGGGCCAACTATTTCTCATGTACTATATATTGCACAAGTTAGATAGTGATTCAAGAATCTCTTATTTCTCTTTTTATCTATAATAATGCTAAYGCAACAGCTGCATTTTCAGTTGTTTGCTGAGGATCACTGAAGTTGGGATGGGAGGGGCAAAGATATCATTCACATTTCTGCTAATCAAGGACAATATCAAAACAAAATGGAGAACTGAATGGTTTAGCTGCTGTCTCCAAGTCAGAGGAGATGAGATTTTGCAAAGGCGCAGATAAGTGATCTACCAGATGAAATTCTTGGTCTTCTTGTACCATCACTACTATCTGTCCAGAAGCAGTTAGTACTAGCGTCCTTTCTAGGAGATGAAGAAATCTGTCGAAGTTCAATATAGGATGTTTTAACATCACTATCCCAGAAGACTCAACTGATGCTACTACATCTACCTGTTGCTGCTTGAGACAGAGTATCTATGAGCATGAATCATCATTTTGGCATATTTTGCTGCTGAAAATCCCTTTCTTTTTGCAATATTGACGTGTCCAATCAGATTCTAGAGTATCTCATGTCGAACTTCTTGAGCCACTATGTGTGGTGAAATCAAAGGATTATTTTAACCTAAAAGTTACTGGCAGCTGTTAGAAGCATTTTCGAACTGGTGATGTTTAAATTGAAAAAAATTGGAGACTTTAGCAGAGATTCTTGTGGATTTCATGTATGGTGGACCGAAGATAGATGTGCCTTTCTGAAACGTTCCTTCTCAGTTTCCCGCCTCTGGAAGCTGACTATTTTGGAGAACACAATGATTCATTCATTATAGAATCTCATGAGAATSTAATATTATCTTTCTAAACTGGAATATCTCGAGTTAACAGTATCTCATGAGGTATGACTGAAGCACTATGAACATATCCTTTCTTTTTTTCCTTTTTTTTTTCCTTTTCCTTTTCTCTCTCGCTTTCCCCCTTGACAGGCTGTCATTTTTCATCACTTATTCATGTTACTGGTTACTGTTTTCCTGTCTTCTTAATTGGCTTAATTTGTTGCTGGCCAATTGAGGGAGTATTGCTTCTCTTTTTGCTATTTGTGCATTCTGGCAGGAGAGGCAAGGTGTTTTGCTTTCCTTTTTGAAGGGTTTGTTTGATTGTTTGCTAGACTCAATTGATGCTACATCTGCACTTTGTTGTATCAATGGGGATCATCATTGTGGGATCTTTTGCTACCTAAAGTCCCTTCTCTGGGAAATATTGATGCGTTCAGCGAGATTCACAAGTATTCCATCTCGAACTGTAGATTGCTTGAGCAGTTTTGTGGTGAAATTAAAGGATTTGGTTAACCTAAAGTTACTTGCAGCCGTTTGAAGCATTTTCAGATTATGATGTGCTTTAATTTGAAACATTAGAGATTTTAGCAGTGAATATTGTGGATCTAATGTTTAATCGACCGCAGATAGATGTGCTTTTCGAAATGTTACTTCCTGCCTCTTGAAGCTAACTATTGAGGATGAATACAGTCACTCGTTGGTTCTGGAATCTGATAAACATCTAGAATATCTTTCTCAACTGGAATGTCTCAAGTTAACAGTATCTCATGAGGTATGACTGAAACATTCTTAAATTTCCCTCACTCTTTGTTCCCCCCTTTCCCCTAATAGGCTCTTGTTTTTCAATCACTCGTTCATGTTAACCATTTTCTTGTTTGTCCCCAAATCTGCTAGGGGATTCTAGTTATAGATTCCAATTTCCTCGGATGAGTAATCTCAAGCATTTGGAAGTGCATGTGCCATCGACTTCTTGCAGGAGTCTTCTGGGTTATGTAAGCTTTATTAAGGTCTCTCTTTTGTTGTCTACATTCAAAATGAAGGTCTTTCTTTTCTTGCTGCTTGCTAGATCTTATGATTTCGTCATAAGTTTCGTGATTGAACCAAGGAGATTTTGAGGAAAATTCTAAATACTTCATACTCTTGTTCTCATGCCATAATGGTTTGAAGATCTCTCTCTCTCTTCCCCCCCCCCCCCTTTCTGTGTGATATTATTTGTTTTGATATTGTAAAAGAAGATGTGTTAATTGATTAACTGAGGTTTGCAGCTTTTAACATTTGTGGATCTTCTTTCTCATATATCTAAAGCCTATGAGAAGATGGAATTTTACTGTGCTTTTACTTTTGCAATGAGGGTAGAATTGCTTTTTTGTTCATTTTTATCTTTTTGTCTCTCCTTTCTGTCTGTTTTTTTTTTCTAAGAATGTTATGTGCACTGCTTTTGTACTCTGACATTCCCCCCCGCCCCCCCCATTTTCTTTTTCCTACCTTCGTTTCATAATATAAGTCGTTTTAGGGTGAAAGCCTCTTTCCACAATATAAGTCATTTTACACTTTCCAAGAAATTTCTTCTAGTATTAGCCCTATTTGCCTCCTAATTAGTCTGGGAATCAGTTTTAGGAGATATCATTTAAAAAAAAAAAAAAATTCCTTTGTTGTGTTTGACTATAAATTTACGACTTTGTATTTTTCAAGAGTCTTTTAAGAAGGAGATGAGAGAGAAAGAGAAAAAATCCCAGCAGCATTTTATGTGATGCTGTATAACCATGGATTGAGACAAAAATGGAAGGAGGAAAGCTAAAGGGATTTTAGGTACTCTAGGTTAAAAAAGTACATTATTTTTATAAATATTGGTATGTGAGCATAAGTCTGAAACTACTTATATTATGGAATGGAGGGAGTACTTTTTCTGCTTTCATTTTGTTCTGAATTGATTGTTGGCTTTTATTGCTCCATTCACGTGGGTGAGTTGTAGGGGATGTGGCCTTTCTTGCCAATTGTCTTGTTTGCCCTTGAGGTTCCTTCTTTTGTGCTTCTTGGTGATTTTGTTGTTTGGTTGGAGTCTGCCTTTTGCATTGTCCTGCTGAGAGCCGTTGGATCTCACCTGCCCTCTCTCCAGATTAGAGTTTCTCTATATGTTTGGTGTTTTTCTTAATTGGCTCATTTGTTGCTGCAATTTGAGAGAGTACTGCTCCTCTTTCTGCTATTCATGCAAATTGTGGCCGAAGAAGAGAGAAGGTTTTTTCATTTCCTTTTTGTTAATTGTTTACTCTCTTTTCCTGTAAGAGAAAAGGAGAAAGTTGTCTCTTTCTTTGTTGATTCCTTTCCATCATCGGTGCCAGCTTAATGCCAGAACCCCCTTCCCTTCCCCCCCCCCCCCCACAAGGGGTAACAAGCCAGTGTAATCTTCTTTATCTAATGAACTGCATTTTCTCTTAATTAGTTTGGATAAGCCTTTTCTTTCTGTATTTGGTAGAGTTTGAGTAATTTATCTTCTGCACTGGCTTTCTCTTAATTGATTCTGATAAGCTTTTTTCTATTCCCTATTTGTTACGGTTTGAGTAACTGATTGTTATTTGTAGGCTTTTTTGTGCTAAGGAGCTAAATTTAGCAGGGATCTTGGATTCTAATCCTTCGATTCTTATAATTTCCAAGGTTTTCATCCTTCCATTTGCCTTCAAAAGTTGAAAAACCAAATGGGCTTTGCCAAATACTTGTTATGATGATGCACGTTTTCTTTAGGAATTCATCGTCACCTCGTTCTAAAACTGACAGCTAGGATCTTTAGTCTAATAAACTGTAATATAATTAGTATTGAAACACTAAGCCCCCCCTCCCCCCCCAAAAAAATGATCATAGCTGTTTTGTATATTTTATCGTTTTTGAAGTTTGAAGTGTTTTGTGCTATTGCACCAAGGTCTTATTATATTTTAATTCCTTGATGTCCCCAAAAAGAGAGGTATCTATTTGAGTGCTTGAATAGTCTTTCGGAGCCTTTATTAGTTTCATCTGCCGAAGAATTTGAGGTGCAATAAAATTTAATACTATAATTGTAATGCATCTAGTTTTACCTTTTCTTCTTGTGGCTTTTTGGTCGGGGAAGGGGCCTGAAAAGAGCTTTTAATCCCATGATATTCTCCCAAGCTTTGTATTTATGTTCAATTGCATGTTTCAGATTTTTCGGTTTAGTTGGGAGACTGTTGGTTTGGGGAGGGGAGTATTGGGGGGTGGTAGGGTTTTAATTTTTAACTTCGTATGCTTTATTAAAGTAAATAGAATAGATACAACATTAAGAATTCTGAATGTTTAAGCCAACAATCATATCAAATTCAATTATATACCATATGCAGCTGAATATTTTTTTGTACTCTTTGCTTCTGCAATTATCCTGGTTTCATTGGCTTTATTACACCAAACCGCAGCCAAACTTTTGTAATGAATGGTCTTGATGAGGTTGGCCCATAAATTAGTTCAATCTATGATCTGGTTGGAGATTTGAAACTATTAGTAGACTGCAAGCTTTGAGAATTTTTTTATGGGGTTACTGAGAAATGATTACAGCTTCATCTTTGGTGTCTATATATTTCTCTTTTTCTTCTTACTTATGCTTCTTATATGTGGTGATGCCACTGGTTTTTCTATGCATGTGCTTTATATTGAACAAGTTAAATACTGAGTCAGGAATTTATTATTTCTCCTTTTTATTTATTATAATGCTAATCCAGCAACCCCATTATCAGTTGCTTGAAGAGGATCCTTGAAGTTTGGATTGGAAAAGGCAACAATATCATATTCATTTCTGGTGACCAAGGACAACATCAAGAACAAAATGGACGGCTTTAGCTCCTGCCTTGCAAAACTATTCACCAAGTCAGAGGAGATGTGATTTTGCAAAGGATCAGATAAGTCATTTACCGGATGAAATTCTAATTCTTATACTATCACTACTATCACTCAAAGAAGCAGTGAGTACTAGCGTTCTTTCTAGAAGATGGAGAAACATGTGGAGATTCACTACGGGATGTTTTAACATTACTGTACCAGAGAAGATTAGAATGCTGAAGGGGACACTTTCTTGGGGCTTTTGTGGAAAACTTGCAATTGAGGTTTATTGGCACATAATGTGGGTAAACAAAGTAATGCGATTGCACTGTGCCCCATACATTGATGATCTTAGTATAGTTTCTCTGTTGAATGAGAAAGTATTCAAACATGTTGATGGCTGGATTGAATTTGCAGTTAAGAAAGGTATCCAACATTTTGAGTTGGACTTTAGCTATTGCTCTAGTGATTTTAATAAGTATTACAGTTTCCCAAGCRTTGAAAGGTTTGTTCGATGGCTAGATTCAATTGATGCTACATCTAYGTGTTGCTGCTTGAGACAGAGTATTAATGTGGATCATCAMTTTGGGATCTTTTGCTGCCTGAAGTCCCTGTCTCTGAGAAATATTGATGTGTCCAGTGAGATTCTCGAGTATATCATGTCAAACTGTAAATTGCTTGAGCAACTATGTGTGGTGAAATCGAAGGACTTGGTTAGCCTAGAAGTTACTGGCAGTCAATTGAAGAAATTGCAGATTATGATGTGCTCTAATTTGAAAATATTAGAAATATTATCAGAGAATGTAGTAGATGTAATGTATGACGGACCGAAGATAGATGTGCCTTTCCGGAACGTTCCATCCCGCCTGATGAAGCTAACTATTGGGCAGGGATACAGTGACTCATTGATTATGGAATCTGATAAACATGTTGTATATCTTTCTCAACTGGAATTTCTCAAGTTAACAGTATCTCATGAGGTATGACTGAAACATTCTTAACTCTCTCTTTCTCTCTCTGTTTCCCCCCTCCCTAACAGTTTCTTGTTTTTTCATCACTCATTCCTGTTTCCCAATTTCTTATTTGTCCCAAATCTGCTAGGCTGATGTTCRAATTTCCAGATTTGGGTTCCAATTTCCTCAGATGATTAATCTCAAGCATTTAGAAGTGCATGTGCCATGTAGTGCTTGCAAAAGTCTTTCAGGTTATGTAATCCTTATTCAGGCCTCTCCTTCGTTGTCTACAATCAAAATGAAGGTTTGTTCTTTGCATCCTGCTACAGAAATTTTAGTAAAAATAATTTACTTTTTCCTTTTCTTTCCCTTTTATTTGGGAAAGCGATTTACCACCCGGGTCTGGGGTGGGCACAATATACTACAACACGTTGAACTGGTCTGACCATTGGTATTCTGAATTCAAATTATTATTAAGTATGCGATTTTATTTTTCGAGGGTCGGTTCTGTTTATGGTGCTGATCTTTGGTTGCAAAAATAAGGTATTAATTTGCATATCATGTTCTTATATAAAATTTTCTTGTTTCTGGGTGCTCTTATTTGTTTTCATCTTATAAAAGAAGATGTTTTGATTGATTAAGAGGTTTTCAGCTTCTAACCTTTGTGGATCTTTTTCTTCTAACTCACTTTGATGTTATTTTTTATCTTGGCTATCTGATTCTTGATTAAGGTTGAACATGAAAATGGGACGCAAAATTATTATGGCGCTTCTGCTTTTGTAGTGGGATAAAGATCAATTGTTAATACACATTTAGGTTGATCATCATTTCATCATAATTGAGTTTTTCCTTCTATATGTATTGTTTGAGGTACATATTGCTTGGTATTGTTCAATACTCACTGTTTCGCTGCATGTGTGTTTTCTAAAATGACCTGCTATGACAATCTTTCGTTTTGCAGTATGCTCTGGAAAATGAAGATCCCTTCCCTGAGTTCTTTTCATATGAGAGGGAGAAATATCTTAACTATTTTCATCACCACCTCGAAGAAGTGGAATTGGTGGGATTTTCTGCCTCTACTCCCGATCATTATCTTGTCTGCAAATTGCTCAGAATTGCTGTGTCTCTCAAGAAGTTCACATTGCAGTTTGGAGAAGAGGAATTTCTTTCTGGTTTGGCAAGAAAGCTTGCTCTGCAGATTCGCAGTCAAATAGGTCGAAATCCAGGAATTGATGTCGTGGTGAAGTGGAATGATGTGGTTATGTGGCATTTCTGATAAATATTAGTCAGTAGTTTGCCAGTATATTGCTGGTTTTCAGATCATGACTGAACTGGATTATGTTCTGTGAAAAATAACGTTATCTGATTTCTGATATTTCTTGTTCTGTTTGAAGATCGTAACCATTTGGAGATGACTGAATGTTTTCAGATTGTAGGAGGAAGATAAAAGTCCCCTTACATGAAATTGGTCCAACTTATTACCATTTTGCATTTGTTTCTTGTATTTCCTTCTCTGTATTTGTCTTTGTTTATCCCAACCCGTAAGGATTCTCATCTTGTGACCATTATGAGAAAAGTCAGTTTAACAAATTTGCTTCACCTTTTTCAAAGCTGATATGTCAACTTAGGAAGATCGTAAATGGGTTATCTGGGTCTTCCCTACCGGGATGTACGTGTCAATCCCATTGATATTAGAGCTTAGGCATATGTTGGGTTTTAAGTCTCCTTATGTTAATGTCTCTTGCTTCACTTTATGTGTGCAATTTCAATTCTTATTTTCACAAAAGAAAAGGAAATATTTTATTAAAAGAATAACCCTAACAGGGATCATGCAAAGAAGATATATTTATGCCAACTTCTGCATGGTCATAGGTCAGATTTGATTTACTGCTGTATATCTTAGATCGAAGCTTTAAAATTATTGTGTATTGTTTCTTTTTATTCCCTTTACATATTAAATAAACATAACCTAAATAAAACAAGGAAATTTGGGTGTGAAAATCTAGTCTTTGAAGTTCAAATTTCCTTGTTATCATTATCTTTTTTTCTTCAGGATTTGCTTCTTCTTCATGTGGAGTTGGATTTAATTGGTTTATTTACTGCAGAGTATATTTTCTCACGCACCCTTTTAGCCCTACTTATTTGGATGAACTGTTTTCTTGATTTTTGAGGGCTTGATGCTAGAAGAAAAATTTGATACGCCACTGGTAGAATGGTGGTCAAAGATGGCTACGTTAATGAACCAATAGTTGGACTACTGTCTGAATGGGAAATTGCTATTTTACATTCATTTTACTGCAGAACAGTTTTCTACCCTCCAAAGAAATGGGGCAGCAACACCAGTTCAAGGTTCATACTTACACATTCTAGTGTAGAATAGCAGCGGAGTGACGTTTGTGGAGAATGTGAAAGAACAGAGATAGTAAGTTTTTTTGCTATATTCATATATTTTTTCTTCATTTGGTCTAGAGATTTTTAATGGATGTCTATGCTCCATAATATGATCCCTCAAGAGATTGTGGATGGGGCAATTGTCAAAATAAKTTAGCCTTAGTGTMGATAAGAATTCTCTTTGGACCWCTTTTAGCAACTGAAAATTAAATTAAGATTTAGTAAAGCAGAATGAAGAGCTTTATATARAAAAGGGTGGTGCTAATAATATTTAAGCCACTCTTAAATTAAGATTTATTAAGATACTGAAAGCATTGCGAATATTTAAGCCAACAATTATATCAAACTCAATAATATACCATATGCAGAGGAGTGTTTCCCTATATTCTTTACTTCTACATGTATCCTGTTTTAGCTGGCTTTAGTACACAAAACAGCAGCCATATTTCTCAGTGGGTTACGTAAGAAAGGGAGAAATATCATAACTATCGCCCATCACCACCTGGAAGGAGTGGAGTTGGTGGCCTCAGTGGAGAATCTTCATCCTGCAGGGTCGAATGAACTCTCCAAAAGGCAGTATACAGCATTTCCGACTATCAGTAGTCTTACTGATAAATGTTTGGCGACAATATAGAAACTGTCCTATGTGCATAAAGCTAATGATATAAGTTGGATGAGATTTTTTGAATTGAAAGAAATGCAAATGAAGATGACCAAGCAAGAGCGATTCAGGGGTAAAGAAAAGGGAAATACATGAAGGCTCAATCTTAAATACAAGGAGCAGAGAATGCAGAAACCAACTGAAGATGCAGAAAGAAGCTACAAAAGCAAATTCAAAGATATTCATTCATTCGTTTTTGCAAATTTGTGATACTTGACAAGTTCTGAAAAGAACATAAACCTGAAGCTGGTTAAAACCAGTTAGCTAGTGCAAACGGAAAGTAAATGCAGACTTCATTAATGAGCAGCATCTTCTTCTTCACAGAATTTTGTGTATTCTTTTGCACCCATCAAGGATTCTAATTCCGCTGGACTGCTTGGCTTTATCTTGATCATCCACCCATCCTCATATGGGCTTGTGTTGATCTTCACGTGAAAATGTAACCAAGTTAAAACCAAGACAAAAAGAAGACAATATCAATTGCAGAAGAAGATAAATCCTGGAGTTAGACCAAGACACTCCTCACTAGGCAAAGGTATCGAAAAGGTGACAGAATTTTGCTATATTCTTGAGAGACATACCAAACCAGGTGTTTCACTGAGCTTAGTGTTGACCTCAACAACCTCGCCTGAGATTGGAGAATTAACATCACTGGTGGCTTTTACACTTTCCACATTTCCAAAACGCTTGCCCTGTCCAACTGAACCTCCAGTTTCTGGCAGCTCCACAAACACCACTTCTCCTAGATGATCCTGAAAATGCCCAATATGTAAAATTCTAAATCTTTTCTGCCCAAACAGACAGCTTTAGATTACAGAACATGTGCGAAAAATATCCATGAGATTGTCTCCAATTAGATAATCACATAGTGTTTTGGTTCATCTGCAGTACAAAACTATGGAGGTTCAATTTTTTAACTTATTTTGTATCCTTCCAACATGAAATAAACACAGCACTTATGCACATATAGCAGGAAGCTACCTATGAACCTAGCATAAATCTATGTTATATGCATGTAAAGTTTGCTCAATGCCAAAATGAACTGCACCAGAAAGAAAGCATAAGAGCGATTATCAGCAACAGTTTTTTGGCTAGTAACAGATTCACCATATGGATAAGATTCGCAGCAGAACTATGAACTATCAAGAAGAATAACCTGAGCATGATCAGTGATGCCAATTGTAGCCACAGGACCATCATGCTTTACCCATTCGTGGGAAGATGCATATTTCAACCCGTCAAGAACTGGAAATAGACATTAATTCAGTGAAAAAAATATATCAAAATTCAAACTTTCTGCCAGAACTGCTTGAAATGTTGGAGAGGCTAACCGGTAGAAAAGCATCTGGAGAGTGAGAAGGCAGGAGAGAAAGGAACTCCAGTAGCAGTGGAGGAGACCTTAAGGGCATTGGCCGTAGAAGAAGCCCACATTCTTAAAGCCATGATATTATCTTCTTTCCTTGGCTACTTCACACAAAGATTGGCAGTAGTATCAATGAAGAAAGAATTGCAGACTATATTGTAGCTCTTTTTTTTATTATCTTAGACGAATGGTGCAAAATGAATGCCTCATCCTAGGAACTAAAATGCAACCAACGGCTACATATATATTTCCATGAACAATGTGATCTTTTTTCTTTTCTTTTTTTTTTTTTCCTCCCCCCCTCCCCCGCCTTTTCCACCTCTTACAATAGAAGTGATATCTTCGACATCCTCAGAAGATGTTAGATATTAAATACATGTTTATTAAAATATCTATTATAAGGTAATCTTAATAAAGCATGTATAACTTTTATACTGAATAATTCTTTTCTCTAATATTTTCATTGCTCAATTCTAATTTCTCGTGTTTAATATAATTTAATCTTTTAATTTTCTTTCTTTAATTGATATTTCATTTTGATTTATTAGTCCGATCATCAATCGTCCGAGGTGAGTTGATAAMATAGGCTAAAGGCCCATTTTGAATTTTTTCTTGGATTTGAATTGGACGCAAAAACTTTAAGATAATTTTATTGGGAACCGAATCCAGATTCTTGTTTCGAGTCGGATACCGATACTCCTAATATATTTATATTGTAGACCCCAACATCTTATAGAAATTATTATTTACCCCTATTACCTTTGCCCCGTCAAATCTTGATCGACTGGGGGAGGGGGAGATCGATCGAGAGAGAGAGAGAGATAGAGAGCGAGAGCGAGAGGGAGAGGGAACGCCCTCGGAGATTCGGAATTTTGCTGAAGTTGTGAAATACAATGGGGGAGATCGAAAGAGGAGGCAAACTAAATGGACTTGGAATCGAACAGAGCAACCGGMCTAGTAGTAATGTGGTTGAAATCACTCTTAATACCATTGGTCCTTCTCCTTCCTCTTGTCTCACTGTTCCCTCTTTAATTAAGGTTTTTTCTTCTCTTTTTGCTATCAAGCATATAGAAATTGTGTTCATGATCGAATTCTCTAATTTCTTTTTGGAGGAATACTCGAAGGTTGTTAATTTGTTTTTCAATGTTTCTGTAGATTGAATAGTGGATTTATATGTAAGGAATGGGAGTTGAAAGAAAAGGCATGACCTTTGCAAACGTTTTAGCTCGTTGGGTATCTGCATAGATATGAATATTAAGTGATTTAGCACTTTTCCATGTTAATTTGCTCATCCCAAGGAAGGAATCTCACCTGGAACTGTAGAGAAGGAAGCTGTAGGGAATTTATATTCTTAATTAATGTTGTCGGAATTGTTCCGTCGTTTAGCCAATCAATTCATTGAATGAATCTTTCGGAACATATGGCACAAATCTAAAGATAATTTGCACATAAATGGGTTGAAACTATTCACCTTTTTCAATGAGAAAAATATATCCAAGTTCACAGGAACAGGAGATGAAGAAGTTAAAGGCTTTGGTATTGGAATGCTCATGCAAGAATTTTTGTATTGATGATAAACATACTGATTCTTGCTATCCAATTGTCTACCATATGAATTATGTATTGCATATTCTAGGGAAGCATTTATCAGATCGAGGAATCAATAAGAGCACATGTGTAATTGTCCGGTTTAAGTTGTTAACTAATTCGCTGTTTTAGAGTTATAAGACTCTGGGTATCAGTTGGGAAGTTGGTTGCTCTAGGAGGAATACTTAGTTTTTATTGATACACATGGACCAGAAGATGAGAAAAATAACTGACACCTAGAGCAMTCTTCCTCTTCAGTCATTGCTCAAGGCGSACTCTAATATTTAACGAGCTAAACAGATGTACCCACTTAGCTTTCAGCATTTCCAACATTTTACTACAGCGGAAGATTGCAGGGACTAGTGCTTATGAATTCACAATTTTATAACTCGACAAATTCATTTTGGCATTTCAGGCTCTTAACATCTTTTTCTGAAGGTTGGTGTCAGGTGGGGCCTCTGTAGTGGTTAGGGTCCGAGTTAGAAGGGAATTCAGTTGTTTTGTTAATGGAAGTAAAATTTGTTCCCACAAAGAGAGGAATTAATTRCAAAAGGATCTGGTTGTGTATAATTGAATTTTAATTTCATGATATCTCCTTGCTATATGTGTTGACTGGTCTGTTCTTGGCTTTATGTCTCAAATGAATCGCAAGATTTTTTTGCTTAACCGATTCTAATATGTTCTACACCTTGCATCATACAATTTGKTGACCAAAATGACAGCCTAGAATATACTTATTGCAGTTCTATTTTATTTCTCCAACAAGCATAGATATGTATTCCTTAATTTCATTACTGTACACTTAAATATGTGAAATGTACAATCAATCAAAGATGTTCCAACATATGCCTGACTTCTTTCGTTGCCAAATAGGTGCATGACTTGCGATATTTGATTGCTCAGAGTCAGAATTCTCGCATTGAAAATTTAACGCTTATTTGGCGAGGAAAYGTGTTGCATGACAACAAAGATGGAGATGATCTACTTATTCAACTGAACAATGGAGGTCAAGATCTTAACTCAGTTTATTTGCTGTTTGCATTCTATCTATCTGTGAAGAGCTGATGCAAACGTTTAGATTCCTTAATAGGTGGGATATTAGGAAAGCATTTACTGATTTCTATGATGTGATGTAAATGAAATGGTGAATTTGGAAGACTGTTACCCAACTATGTAAAAAATCTTAATGTTGGCTACTGTTAATTAATGTTCTTGACTTAAGACTGGTGATGCAAACCTAACCCAGGTATACCAATTTTCTACAAGTGATCTGAAGTAAAATATAACAGTTGAAGTTAAGCATGTAAAGCTAGAAAATGTGCACAGCTGCATTTTGGCATATAGAGAACATAATAGTATATTTTATGCAGCATTGCAAATTCGCATTTTTTTCATCTTACATATGAAGCTATGTTGATGATACGTAGTGCTACTTCTGAGAAGCAAAATTATTTGCTCCCTAGATTCCTTGATTGTTGCTGCTAAGCCAAAGCCGCCTCCCAAACACATACAGAATGATTATGATGATGACGAGGAAGATGAACTGGTGAGATTGACTTGTATTATGATGGTTGCCAGAACTCTTCTCTTTCTTCTCTTTAACTTTCTCTCTTTTGCTCTGTGTGCCTTTTTCCTTCAGCATTGGAGATGGTTTTGGTTGGTCATTTTTGGGTTGTTGACTCGAGTGTTCTTCAGTTTTAATACATTGTGAAGTTTTTCTTCTGTACTTAGAGGTTTCGGCTTCCGCAAACAACTAGTGGATGGAAAAGAAAATTATTCACTGTATTACGTGATAAGCTGAAGCTTCCTGGTAAATATCTCCTTTTACCATTGACGTTTTCGTGACATAAATCTCTGATGTTCTAATCATCTCCCTCTTTCTCCTACTGCCATCCTTCCCTGTAGATATTCTTCTGATGGCAATATTCTCGATCAGTCTAAAGATGTGGATCGCCATCTTGATATGGTTTACTCTGGCCCCCGTTGCCCATAAATGGGGAGTTGGCCCATTATATGTAAGTTGTCATTTCGTCTCTTTTTCATTTGTAACATATTATTGCCGTCCTGCGGGGCACTTTTCTACATCCTGTCAAAGTTACATGGTTCCCTATAACGTTGGCTTTTCCACTATCAATTTTATTATGCATGAAAACTTTGGTTTGCCATTAACAAACTATCCAGGAAGTTAGTATCAGGATTACCTCATGTTATCAGAAATACAGGTGAATCTCTCTTCTGGAAAAATTTGGAGCAAGTTCAAAGAATTGAAGTTAACATTTGGAGAACCAAAATATCCAGGAACATAATTGAGACTTTGCTGAATAGATGCATTTGGAATTCAATAAACAATTTCATTTCTAGATTTGGAACAGTCTTGTGCAAGCATCAGTGGCACACAGTTGACATCACCTGAACAAATTTTTGTTTTTAGCCACAAAGAAAGAGTAAAGTTCTGATTCTGTTGAACTGTTTTTATAATGAATTGATCTTCTTCTAGTATTTCCACTTTATCATAGCTTTAGATTCTTGGTTCTATTATAGCATAYGAGCAAAAGACTCTTCTGTTATTTTTTCTCTTATATCTCTTTATGTTTCAGATACTTGGTACAGGATTTGCTATTATCTTCTATAATCTTGGAAAACGGCAGCCTGGAGAAGTTAGGTATGTGCTATAGTTTCTGAATTGTTCATAGTTTTATGAATGATGGAATATTCCTGATTGAAAAGTGTAATATTCTTACTTATACTGTTCATTCACAAGTTTCCCATAAGCAAGCAGGCAAAGAATGCAATCCATCTCTAACTGACCAACCCTTCATTTTTCCTTTTTCCTTTTTTGGTGGTACTTGTGCTTCAGTATGGTTGTGGGCAAAAATTTCCATTACCATTACATTTCATTCTTTGTGTGAGTCGTACTAAAACTCAAAAATTTACCAAGATGACATCTTCTCTCTGTTGGACATATCTCAAACATCCCATGTACCGGAAGGACATCTTTGGGCTCTATGTCTTGATTCTATTGTATTTGGGATTGAATTCCTGTACATAAATCCCCATCTTCAACTTCTGTCATAACTTGCTGCATGTTTTCCCATATGAGTTTTAGTTTGTCCAAACGGAGGTGCTGAAGTTAAATTTTGAGAACTTAAACTTGCTCCTTGTGTTGTGGTTTTATTAGATATTTGAAAGGTTATGTTGCCTAACCACTCAGATGACTGAAACAATCAATTGCAAATTGCCTGTTGTGTCGGTTTTATGCTCTTTATAGTCTCTCTTGAATGTGGTGTTGGTCAGATTAGTAGATAATTCAGTGTTGGTTCTTCCTGAAAGTAGCAAAGTGTGTCCACAGTGTCATCACTTCATGATCCTGGTTTATTCTTATCCCGAGTAGCCTAACCCTTTGTTCTCTGCAGTGCCTATTCTATATTCAATGAAGATTTTAGGGAACTTCCTGGGACACTCAATGCAGACCGTCTCGACAGGGACATCCGAACCGGTCAATTTTGAGTCGTATGTTGGCTAATCCATTTTTGCTCTAACATCATTTTGTATGTATATATCAGATGTAAAGAGAAACCTTCTATCTTTAGCTTCTTTACTTCAGGAATCGATTGGATTATCCAGAGATCAAAACTATATTTGAAGCTCTCCGCGCACCCCAATCAACAAAAATGAAAAATGTATCGAGTTTTGCCTCCTTAGTTCCAGCAGGAATATCTGTTAAACAATTTGTTTAATAAAAACTGTGCTGTTGGAGAATGGCGATGGTCCATTTTTCTTTTATCCAGTTAGATATCCATTTTCATCGCACCTGGGGTTGCACTATTTGAGTCTGATAACTTCATTTACAATGCTCAGTGGATGCACGAAGGTCACAATTTTATACCCACATAATAGCTCACAATCGAACTATCAAATAGATCAACGATATGAAAACCTTTTCTGCTAAAATAAAATTAACCTGATACTATATCCTTATCACACTATTATATTTAACTACAATCTTTCTTAGAAAACGAAAGAAAACACAAAAAAAAAAAAATTAAAACATTTATCCAGATGAATTAGAAGTTAAAACTCCCATAGAATTATTTATCAATATTAGTCACAATGACATACTCTAATATGAATTCCCTTTTTTTTTTTCCCCTAATATTCTTGCTTTAATCCCTAATTACAAAACACGTATAAACTTTCGTTATTTACTTTTCTTACCTTTCTATTCATAAACATTCTTTCTAACTTGCG
>MEJB01000002.1:5160866-5274962 GCA_001752375.1 Rhazya stricta | reverse complement strand
AAAAAATATTTTTTTAAATTAATAAATTATCCCTTAAAGACTTCTTGCGTTGTTCTTTTTTTTTTTTTTTTTTTTTTTTCTTCCTCTTTATTCTCCTTAAATTATTAAAGTTGATTTTTTTGACTAAATGTGTTACAAAAGCCCTGGTGGGTCTTCCCAAAATTAAACACGTCCCCACATTTTTGTTTTCTGTTTTCCTTTGTCACGAAGGCCATGATTGTATTTTCATACTACTAGGAATAAAATGGGAATTATTAAATTACGAGTATGATATTTAATTATTTAATTATTAGTTAATTGAAAATTGTACACAAACATGTATTATCATATTATTATGAATATCATATAATAAAAAATATCTAGAGCTCCTCACGTTCTTCTTTTTTTTTTTTGCCCCTTTTGTTTCTTTTTGAAATTTCAATTTATAATTTGAATATATTAATTACTTTCAATTACTATGTATATAGTATTTGAATATTTTAGTGGATCGAGAGAAACGAGGGTTTAGGGGTGTGGGGAGGACGATTTTGTAGTTTTGTGCCTTTTGACTACTGAAATTTGGATCCTATTCATGACAAAGGAAGAAGGGGACCCACTAGGTGAACTATTAGTTTATGATGGATGCAATCTCGGCCGTCGAAAGCGTTTTGCAATTCCGATATTTAGGGTTACAGCGTGGCATGAAAGCTACCGTGGGTAGATTGGATTAATATTTGGGTTTCTGTCAAGTCAAAGCCATAAAAGTACGTTTGATTCATGGCCCAATGGGTGTGGATTATACTCAATGACAACAATGCCCTTCCAAATATTTCCCTGATTAAATTAAAATCCTACCCAAAATTTTTCCTTTTTGTTAAACCCTCAAATATCTTTGCTTCCTGAGATTAATTCGAGGTYGACTTTGACCKCATTCACATGTGTTATGATCTAGTAAATTAGAAACTAATCGATTAGTATATGGTTGAAGTCATTATTGGTGGAGAGTCAAATTCTTTGATATTTGAAAATTATTGTTCAAAAAAGATATTAGAATATAAAATTTAACAATCAACCTATTACGAGATTGAGTATAATTTTGAGCTATTTACATGCCAACAACTGATAAGAGTTAGCTATATTTATATAGTAACCACATTATCTACTATAAGTTCATAGCTAAAAACTCAATTATATGCCAAATGACAAAATTCCAAATCTTACACTAAATTCTAATTACTCTTTCTTGAATCATGATTAGTTTATCCCTAAATGACTACTATTTTTAAACTTATATTAAACTTTATAGCAAAACTTATAATGATACATATAATATATACTTAATATAATAATAACTCCTGATTATTTTTGAAATATTTGAATGATTCGAATTTATAATTACAAATTAAGTACTTGACTATTCAGTTGTAATTTTGACTTTGCCCATTTAGGTTTATTTATGACATTTAGAAACTTTTGACTCTTGATTCAAATAGGTAAAGATAAAAAAAGAGGTAATAAAATTCTGTTAATATGTTTATATTATTTATAATATTTGAAACTCGTTCCTTATTTAAAAGGTATCAAAATTCTTACCACTTGAATTAACTATATTTGGTCAAGTTGATACTCACTAATCATGCTTAATGCTGTTGGAATGTGGTAAAAGACTTTTATATTTAGCAAAAGCTTGTTGGGGCGCTGAATTACAATTCATCAGCAAACTAAAAAATATAAACTCGGTCATTAAAGAAAGGGTAAAAATGTCCAAAAAAGTATGACCAATACAGTTGTTTCTACCTTTCCTGGATCGGAAGACATTCACAGACGTCATATAGTTCAAACTTGGGCTTGACCTTTGGGCTTTAGACAAATAGTCAGTCCCATACAACAAAAACAACGAAAAAGACAAAAGCACCCCATAAAGACAAAATTTACCCTCGATCCTCCACGTTGACCCTACTAACTTTCTTTAAAGCCACAATCTCTCCTCCTCTGCCCTCATTCGTCATTCTTCCATTTCCCCAAGC
The DNA here is from genome assembly GCA_001752375.1 of Rhazya stricta. Classification (NCBI taxonomy): domain Eukaryota; kingdom Viridiplantae; phylum Streptophyta; class Magnoliopsida; order Gentianales; family Apocynaceae; genus Rhazya; species Rhazya stricta. Next base: position 5,272,956 of record MEJB01000002.1, on the reverse strand, counting down.
CCTTTCCCGTCAATTCAAAGTCCCTTATTATTATTATTATTATTGCAACGGGTAAAATTACCACACACATTTTGCTAATGGAAGGAGTAACAAGGAGTTACGTGGATGTTATTTACGTGATAAATTTCGATTACGATTAATAAAATTATTTTTAATTAGAGACTGGACGATATTTACATTTTAATTTGAAGCATCTCTCAAACACGTAATATATCAAGTCTTTGGTTTTAAAATATTATATATAATTCATAACTTTCCCTTTTTAAGACGAAAAAAAAAAAAAAGAAGAAAAAACTCGATGACAGTCCCCGATAATCAAGTTTGGGGTCAGAGGTCGAAAAAAGCCCCTTCTCACCCGGCACTGACGTGTCACCCTCCTCTTGCGTCCCCCAACATTTCAAATTTGCCAGGTCATCACCCAACAACAATGAAAAAGAGTCAAATCCATTTCTCTATGCCCGGCTCACAGTAAACCACCCATTCCCTCACGTTTCAAAACTCRCCGCAGTTCCTCACTCGCGCTTTGATTAGTTGGTTCACGTTACACCCGTCGTCACCTTCTCTCTCTACGACGACTCGAAGAAAATATTTAAAAAAAAAACAAAAGCAGCAGATTCAACAGAAGTCTTTCCCTCTCTCCTCGTTTTTTACTTTCACTTCCTCCCTCCCTGTCTACAATTCTCTTTCTCTTTCGCAGTAGTTTAGACTCTCTCTCTAAAACACACAGATACACTAGTTAGTGTGTGTTCTTTGCATTTTTTTTCAATTCTCCAACGCATCCACCAATACATTACTGAGAAGTACATACATGCATACATATACCAAACCGAGACCGGCTCCTCTTCCTATTTTCTCTCTCTAGGATTTTCCCTCTTTTCTATACWCACAGAGTTATAGATACAGATATTTATACATATAGGTGAAGTGTTAGAGTTAGAGTGAGGGGGGTGGGAAATGAATCGAATGTGATGGGAGGGGGATTTTCGCAGCTGTTTCCATGTTTCAACCAGGCGGTGAACCGGGGCGAACCGGAGGTGATCTTCACTGCGAGCGAACCGCTGGATGAAACCCTAGGTCATTCATTTTGTTATGTACGGTCCTCGGCGCGGTTTGTTTCCCCTMCGCATTCCGATCGCTTCGTTTCGCCTTCTCAGTCCCTCCGGTTTGATTCTGAACCGGTTCAGAAATCTAGACCGCCCGGTCTACCCGAAACCGGGTTCCGTGCAATTTCCGGCGCCTCCGTCAGTGCCAATACCTCCACTCCCCGTACTGTTCTCCAGCTCGACAATATTTACGACGATACCGCTGCTACTGCTACGGAAAGTAGTAATACTATTAACTCTTCAGGTTTTGGCACTTGCATCAAGGGGAGTGTTGTAAATGGTTTCGAAAGTACGTCGTCTTTCAGTGCCTTGCCGTTGCAGCCGGTGCCGCGCGGCGGAGCCGGCGGCGAAGCCTCCGGTCAAATGGAGCGGGCGTTCTTCTTGTCAGGTCCGATCGAGCGTGGGGCCCTCTCCGGGCCGTTAGATAGTACCTCAGCCTCCGATGGCGGTAACGGGGTGCCATTCTCGGCGCCTTTGGGAGGCATGTATGTAAAAAAGAAAAGGAGGAAGGCCATTTCGGGAATTCGAAAGGCATTTTACCGGAAATTCCCAGAGAAAAAGCGGCCTTGGGTGGTTCCAGTGCGAAACTTTGTTGCTGGCCGAAAGGATGTTTCGAGTTGTGCCGCCAGTGAGCTGGAGATGCCTTGTGAGAGTAATTTGCAGTGGGCTTTAGGGAAGGCAGGCGAGGATCGGGTACACGTGGTGGTCTCAGAGGAGCATGGGTGGTTATTCGTAGGTATTTATGATGGGTTTAATGGCCCTGACGCGCCAGAATTTTTGATGAGTAATTTGTATAAAGCAATGTATAAAGAATTAGAAGGTCTGTTTTGGGACAACGAAGATACTAGTGTTAGTACTCAAGAAGTCAATTTAACTACAGGAGAGGGAGAAATTGTGGAAAATTCGAATAAATCAAATTCAAATCGATCAGTAGAGGGTGGAGCTGGGGAGGTGGGGGAAGTAGAAGAACGAATCAATGAATCTAAAATGGAAGAGCCAGATAGGGGCTCTGTGAAGAAGGTGACCTTCCAATCGGGTGAGATTACTGTTAGGAGGAAAAGATTATGGGAATTTCTAGCTGAGGAGGATCCAGAAGATGGGCTTGATCTATCAGGTTCAGATAGATTTGCATTTTCAGTTGATGATGCAATTAGTGTGAGCAATGCTGGATCAGCAGTGAGTAGAAGGTCACTGTTGTTATCTAAATTGAAGCATGGATTGTTGATGAAGCATAAGGAGAATAGGAGTTTGTTCCCGTGGAAGTTTGGGTTGGCAGGGAAAGAGAAAGAGGAAGAGGAAGTGGAAGTGCAGGAAAATAATGTAGAGGAACCAAGGAGTAGCAGCACCGGGAGAAAGCGGAAGATAGGACCCATTGATCATGAGTTGGTGTTAAGTGCAATGTCAAGGGCTCTTGAAGTCACTGAGCTTGGTTACTTGGATATGACTGATAAGGTTCTTGATCGGTATCCAGAGCTTGCTTTGATGGGTTCTTGTTTATTGGTGGCGTTAATGAGAGATGAAGATGTGTATGTGATGAATGTAGGTGATAGTAGGGCGATTGTGGCACAGTATGAGCCCGAAGGACCCTTCTTTGGTACAGAGCCAAATGGTCCTGTTGACAGTGGGTTGAATGCGGAAGGTATAGTGGAAGAATCTGCAGATTCCAGTGATAGGGAGAACAAGGTGGTGAATGAAGCTTCTACTCAAGCTATGAAGTTGACAGCATTACAGTTGTCCACTGATCACAGCACAAGCATTGAGGAAGTAAGTATCTATGATCTGTTTTCATCAATGGCCTATTTTCTTATGCTCTGATTACAGAGGAAAGATTTGAATGTCATTATGCACTCAAGTTCTTCTGTTGAATCAAGTGAAAATTTTTCCTTCTAAGTCTATGACTGGCCTGATTTATAAAGCTCAGAATCAAATACTGACTTACATCTTACATTAGTTGTCAATGATTTTAAGAAGTTTGTTTGCTTCTCATATTTTGTGAAACAGCTTTATTTTTGGAATTCCTGGATTCTTCCTTCTTTTAAGAGATGAAAACTTCATAGCATTCTCCATGAAGTTGTAAATTTAGTTGTTTATGCAGAATATGAGCATAAAAGTGTCCCTTTCTCAAAAGAAATAAAAGAAAAGAAAAAATGTCCCTCCCTTTATATTCTYTATGAATACAGCCACCTAGTTCAGTATTAAATTCTTTTGCAACAACTATTGCCGCATATAATAATAAATTCTAACTTCGTCTTCGCTGTACAGTTTTTGTCTTTCTGAGTAGAAGTTTCATTGTACCAAAGTGTCATAGATGTTCAAGAATTCCATCTTGTCATGTGAGGTGATACTTAAAATTCCATTGATTGATGCATTCTTTGACCTTTGTAAAGGAAAATTTGGGAAGTTTCCTTTTTTTGATTGTTTCTGCTGCCAACTGTTTTTATATTTTGTCCCCTTCCATGTTTCATTATTTGTACACAGAAGAACAAGGATGACTAAGGAAGCACCCAGTAAGCTTCAAACAGCTGGTTGGTTTGTTTTATTTGATGGATACTTTATAAAAAACGTTGGTCTGCTAGAGACATACTATTTCTTTGCTTTTCAGTTATTCTCGAAGTTAGAGCTTTGCTGTAGACATTCTATTTCTCCGTATCGCCTATTAAGATTTTGTCGTACTTCTACTTTGGCCCTGTTCACCTTTGCTTAAGAGGAGGTGCTTTTAGCTTTTGGCTTAAAATAAGCTACTGTTGACATGTTCTTGTCTGTTTATGCGCCCAACTTATAGCTAAAGAACCTCAAATAACCCGATTTTAAATAAGCATGCCAAGAGCTGCTATCACATGATCACTTTTGTTAAGAGATGAAAAAAAAAAAAAAAAAAAAAAGACCAGTGAGAACACTGTCCTAGTAGCTTTCTTGGTTGGTCCTGTAATAGGCAAATAAGTTTTGGTTTACTAGCAAATTACAGTTGCCACTTTGGGTGCAAATGAGTTGAATCAAGGAGAGCTGGTTCAAGCTCAAGCAGGAACTTCTCAGTTCGACATCTGAAAAGCATTAAGCCTGGGCTTGGGTTGATCAAGCTTGTTTATAACTTGAGCTTGAGAGACTAGTTCAGACCCCCAAAAATAGAAAATAAAATGTTATTTCATTTTCAATTTATGTCTAAATAAAAAAAATATGAGGTTGATTAAATTAGATGAGCTTTCGAGGCAACTTTATAAGAGCTCGGCTCAACTGTGTTTCTGAAAAGCTCAGTCTCAAGCTGGGCTTTTCAAGGCTGCTCATGAGAAGCTTGTTTTGTTTGTCCACCTTGTAGTTTGCAAACTGTGGTCATAGTCATGGTCTTCAATTTGCTTCTCATTGATGATCTTTTTGTTACTCTTGAGCATAGCTTGGCTCATTGGAGTTTGAGTTATAGGATATGCTGGCAGGTACCATTTGCTATTTGCTATTCAAATGATTATCATGCCCATCATGAACAGTAAATGCTGATTATTACATTCTTTTGTTTTTAGTTGTTTACACCGTTATTGTCTATGTTCCTTGAAATGTTACTTGATAGGTTGCACTATTTATAACAGTACTTGTATATTTCCTTGCTGTTAAAAATCCTTTGTGTGTGTAAATAAGAAATCTTCAGTGCTGTTAGTTCTACCAAGAAATGTGCCTGTAATGATTTTGAGGTACTGGAATAGTTTTCGTGCCAGTGTTAGCAAAATTACTGCTGTTTGGCTTTGGACAGCTATGAGTTTCTGATCCTTTATCACATAAATCTGTTAAGGGCCTAAAAGATAGCTATAATTATGACCTTTTGCATTTATTTGAAATTCTTTTCAATAGTAGTTTCTTTTGGTATTAGCTATAACATTCATATGAATTGGCACAGTGTGCTGTTCATCTTGGCATCGTTTTAAGAAAATGTTTGGGTAATTGTCAACCAAAATTTAACTGGTTCTATAGTGGTAATCCATAACATTGAATTAACTTAATTTTTTCCCTCCCTTTTCTTTTGGGGTGGTTTGGTGGCAGCTGAGTTCTGCGTTCTGATTGTAGAACCAACTCTTTTCTGGTGTCTGATTGTAAATATCTTTTCAATTGCTACTTAATTGTGAAGGAACATAATTTTTTGCCGAGGGGAAAAGGGGATAAGCAATGTCATTTTGCATTTTATTTGATGGCTTTACTTTTACAGTTTTATAAAGAGTAAAATTAAGGACTTGTTTGAGGAAGAAAGAGTGGAAACATCCTCATGAAGTAAGTTTTTGAGAGGGCTCAACTTTCCTGGTTATGCTTCATTGACTTCTGCTGAAGTCAAATAATAGGAAAGAACATGCTGAAAATTGTGAGAGCATGCAGTCTTCTCGATTGAAATGAGATCCTTTAAATAACATTTTTCAGTCTTGAGGTTATTTTATGATCTATTATTTTTGAATGTTTGGAGGTTAAAAATTTCATTATTAAGTCTAGAACCATTGGTACCTTGTTCAAAAGGAAAGATATGTAATCAATTCTCTTTCTTTCAGCTTTAATTATGAGTTCATTAAAGAAATTGAATATGCTACTATTTTTTAATTGATTAAAAGATTTATTTATCATTTAAAAGAATAACTATGCAATTTGAACCATAAATTATATTTTTATTTTGGACTCAGAAAGTAATTGTCAAGATCACTACTAGATACAGTGAGGGGTAGTTTGGGTCAATACTAGAATGCTTAATGACACGTGCAACAGAACTTCCATCCAGTTAAACTCCCAATCTTACTGATATAAGTTGAGCAATTTATTATTGCATTCGATTCAGGTAGGAACTAGTTGAACAAGCTAATTGTGCCTCTGAGAAAGTTGGCAGCAGAGCCGTTCTCTCCCTCCCTCTCTTATGTGTTTATGTGTAATTCTTAAGGTGTAAAAGTTGAAATAAAACTATGTTTGTTGTTTAACATGGTCTGTATATTGATGGATACCGGTAATTTATCTGCTTAAAAATCATCTGGTTATTGGTTGGAGGATCTTGAATAATTTCCTACTGTTTTAGGCATGATAGTTTTGAGAATATGCCTATGATACTTTGCATGCTTGATTGTTATGTTTGGCATTTTAGAGGCTGATATGACAGCTATTCCTTTATTCATGCATATCTATTTGCTTATTTTGGACTTTGGTTTGTAATCTTCAGTACATTTTATGAAATGGGTCTTTTTCCATCAGGTAAGTATCCACATGATGTTTGTGATGTCGTACTGATTTAAGCGCTCAAGGTTACTTGTCCTCGCATGTTGAGCTATACCTTCCATCATTTCTGTTTATTTGGGACTAATTTATTGATGATATGAAGGGCCATATACTATTTTCTCTTTATAGTTGTGGAGTTTACATCTCAAGTTCTTAGACAATGCATTTCCTTTTCACTTTTGCCAGGAAGTTATCAGGATCAAGAATGAACACCCTGATGACAGGAACTGTATTGCCAATGATAGAGTTAAAGGTCGTCTTAAGGTTACCCGTGCTTTCGGAGCTGGTTTCCTTAAACAGGTTTGGTTATTAACCCATCTACTATTTGTTATTTTTTCGCTTATCTTCACCATGTGAAAAAAGTGAAGATTAGGAAGCATGTTTGTTGCATGTTTTGTAGCTTAAAGATTACCATCCATTGTTTGCTTTTTCCCCCTAATTTTTTTGTTTCTGTTTTCTGTTTATTATACTTCTGAGCAGAGGAATTGTATTCTCATAGCATAAATACTTGAAATTAGTCATGGAAAATGTCTTACTCCTTGATTTGTCATAATTATATCATTACATACGTTTCAGACTACTCTTCTTATTTTGAAATATTCTTCCTTGTCTGTTAGTAACAAAGTTATTAACTTTTTTCAATTAGAACTGTTTCCATCACAATCTTCATCTGATTGTGTGGATGATACCATGTAGCTATAAACGTTTACTGCATTCCATATTCATTCGATGTGGTCCCTCAATTCCACTCTTCCCATCATGTTCCAGTATCCAGATGCCATATGGGCTGATGATTCCTATTATGCGATCACTTGTAATCCCAATATTTCTTCCTGCACAGATGAGACAGAATGCTATAACTAGATGGAAAAGGCACCACTCTATGTGTACTGATGTTGCAATATGTACTTAGACCATGTGGTGGTAGGAGCCTTGCRCATCTGGTTTTCCCTTAGTATCTTCAGTCTTCCCATCATATCTTGTAATAATTGACTTATGTTTTATAGGMCTCTCTATACTTGGAGAAAAGTTGGTTCGGTAGATTTGTTTTGTCTGTCTGTTCTTTGGTTTCATTCTCTTTAGTTTAAACATGTTTTAGAGATTGTTTTCCTGTACTGGAGACACTCAACTTGTATTCACAGAAATTAATCAGACCTTTGAACTTATTATCATTGTGTTTCTGGAGCTGCTCATGCAAGTTTGCAAATAAACTGCTGCTCAAGCTAGTTTTGTGAGTGGAATTCAATCATATTTTGTATACCTTGAGACTTGCATACTTTTCTTCAAAATGCTTTGCTAGTCTGAGTAATGTTTAAGATGCTCGTTGATGCAGCCTAAATGGAATGATGCCTTGCTGGAAATGTTTCGAAATGACTACATTGGTACTGCACCGTACATATCCTGTTCACCTTCTCTTCGTCATCATAAACTCTGTCCCAGAGATCAATTTTTGGTGTTGTCTTCTGATGGCTTATACCAGTACTTCAGCAACCAGGAGGTGGTTGCTTATGTTGAGAATTTCATGGAGAAGTTCCCAGATGGTGACCCTGCTCAGCACTTGATAGAAGAGCTTCTAGTGCGTGCAGCCAAAAAAGCAGGTATTAGCTTACTTCATGCAGTCTTACTTCTACTCATTGAGGACGAAACCTTTCTAAAGTTAATCTTTCTCTTGCTGTTTAAATGTTAAAGACACAAGAAGTGACCCTTGAAGTCAGCTAAATGTAACATAATTTGGCAACATTTTCCGGGCTTAGGGTCCGTGAGTTTGACTTTGGGATGTCAAGAAAGCAACTGAGAAGCATTATGATTATGACATGATGAGATTTATATGATTTTTGGTTTGTCCACCTGATGGCGCAAACAATTTTTTTTTTCCATTGATCCTTTAGTTTCTAATTTTGTCAACTTTAGTTGTACCTGCAAGTGATAGGCTATGAGTAATTATCTCGGACTCTAGTCATTACTTACTACCTTTCCCTAAAGTCATGCTAGTAATTTGACTTCTCAATTGCAACTCAAGTTGAACTATGATCACTCAGAACTATTATGATCKTTAGGTTTTGTGCTGATTACATGCTATTTTCTTTTTTCTTGGAATGACTAGATCACCTGCCCCCTTTTTGWATTCATGTTTAGTCATTCTGCGGTACATTCAACTATCAATTTTCAATTTAATTATTCTTAGTTATGTTGGCATGGGAATTGGGAACTTTCTTTTGGGCCGCCTGTTAGCAGACCAATTGTCATAAACGTCACTTTGCTGGATGGTGGTTTGTTAACTTTTAAGATGGGACTATAATTATTCCTTTGAGAAAACTCTTTATCTCGTGAATTTTGTTTATGTGTTTCTGTTGGATCATGCATGGTAGTCAGGCTTGGAATTAGCACGTATTAGAATGCTTAGCACTTCTAAATTGCCATTGTTCTCTCTTGAAATACATAGCTCATGATATGCTTTGCGGTTTACGGACTCTTATTTCATTTAATGCATAAAGCGAACATCCGTATGCTCAGTAAAATTTGAACTGAATTCTTTATTATCTGCAGGAATGGATTTTCATGATTTACTGGATATCCCACAAGGTGATCGTAGAAAGTACCATGATGATGTTACCGTTATGGTGATATCACTCGAAGGAAGGATTTGGAAATCTTCAGGGAAATACCCCTGAATACCATAATGAATAGTCTGTCTGTATAAAATTGTATCGAAGTTCTGATCCTCTATCCATGTTAGAAGAGGCTGGGGAAGTGCAAGAACCCACTTTTCTCGGGCTCATGCCATATTCGTACAGTGGCCGGGGAAGCTCCAAAAACTCCAAGCAGGGCCAGGATGGTTAGATATTTTATCAAGGCTCAAGCAATAGAAAAATAGGATTTTGTTAAGGATAGAAATTTTTGTAGTTGGGACCGCTGGAAAGTGCTTTTAGGGGGAAAATGGAAACAGGATATTTTTTTATTTCTTTTTTATTTCTTTCCCTTCTCCCCTTTTGTTTATTCTCTTTCAAGTTTTGCATAGATGGAGAATTTTTCATTCATTTGTGTATCTTTCTTCCTTTGCTTTTAGCTCGAAAAGCTGTGTCTGTAATATGGGGGATTTTAGAAACAGTCCTTAGACATTCGCAATAGTTGAAGTGGAGAATCTGTAATTTTGGAGGTGGGTTTCCACCTATGCGGCATATAAATAGAAAAAGTTTCACCAAAATGCTGTGTAAAATTTCCTGCTGAAATTGTCCAGGAAAAGTAAGGGGTAGACTATCTATTTTCAAAACACCAAGTAAGCAGCCCAGTTATTTGAGTGCTCTCAGGTATCACCATCTGGCAGAGAAAACCCAAAAGACGAAATGACTTCAAACAAAGTACTTTATAACAAGGTTTTACTAAGCAGGTATGAATCTTGTTATCGATCACTATAGTTACGGTAATTGTAGTAATTACAATTAGGTTCAGTCATGCTGCAACAAGTGTGGCTCCGGACTGCACCCAAGATACCACATCTTCTCGAGTTGCCACAAAAAGACCAGGATTCTCCTCGCTCAGCTTAAAAGGTGCGGCAAGTTTCTCAACATGTGAAGCAAAGGCACTGGCCAAGCCTTGAGAGAACTTGTGAGTTCCTGCTCCAGTATTTGCAGATAGCAATTCTGGCAGATCCTCTTGGCGTTGAACAATTTTTGTGAGGGTTACCATCCATTCTTCAAGTGCTGTGTTTGCTGCACCAATGGAGAGTGATCTAACATTTAACCGCCACTCCTCTGCGGTCTTGGTATGTAAACCGGGATACAAGCCATACACACTTCCCAAATAGAGAAGCTCATGAGCTCTCTCTTGGAGATTTCTGTTCCGACAGATATCAATCAAACAGTTACAGAATGGCCTTCGGGACTCCACAGCAGTATTGCTAAGTATGCCTTTGAATTCCTCCTTCACTATGGCAAAGTTAGTTTCTTCTTCTTCCAGGTACTTGACAAAGGCAACCAATTTTGGCTTGGCCCGACGTAAACAACCAAGAACCTTATCTGCATCAGCACCATTACAGTAGGATAGAACAGATAGCAAGCACCCACAAAGTCTGTCATCTGGTTTTATACCACCATCAACTGATGTCTCAAACACTTTGACCAAATCATCAATTCTCTTTGCTCTTCCCAGGCACTGAATCAGACATGTGCAGCCCATGACGTTGAGCTCAACTCCCGTCACGGACATTTCCTCAAACAACTTCATAGCCTTCTCAACATTTCCACCACTCCCATATATGTTAAGCATTGCAGTATAGCTCCAACTATCCGGCTTACAACGTTCTGATCCTTTCATATCTTCAAACAGCCCCTCAGCCTCCTCTTCCAATCCAAGATCAGCACACATGCTCAACAATGAATTATACAAGATGAAATCCATTGGCCATCCATTTGACCTCATTCTCTCCCAGAGTTGTAATGCATCTCTAGCCCACCTTGCTTTCCCATAAATCTTGATCAATGCTGTCAGTGTCTTTTCATCCGGGGTAATCCCTAAATCAATCATTTCTTCAAACAAACTCCTAGCCAACCCCGGCTTACCAGCCTTGCCCATCGCCTCTAACAAAGTGTTGTACACAACCAAATTGGGTTGCACACCTAGCGACCTCATTTCTTCCAACACATACCTTATCCCATCGTAGTCTCCTACTTCACCAAACATCTTCCCCAACACTGCAAAGGCGATCGGGTCAGGCTTCCAGCCACTAGCTCTCCCCCTTTCATACAGACTTATGACYTCTTCAACTTTCCTCAACTTTGCATATACATCCAAAACAGCCGAGTAAGTCACCTCATCAGGCATTAATCCAGTTTTATACATTCTCTCAAACCACTCAACAGCCTTATCAAAAAGATTACATCTTTTAGCACAAGTAATAATAGTAGAATAAGTAATGTTATCGAGTTCAACCTCATTCTCAATCATCTCATTCGCGAGGTCTTCTATGTGCTGGAATTGCCGTCCAAACCTCAAAGATTTCATGATGACATTGTAGAAGATGGTTTCAATTGGGAACAAATTTTGGGTCTTCAACCAATCAAAGAAAAGAAGAGTCTTTTGCCATGGCCTCAAACTATTTAGCACTAAAAGAGCATTTTCTCTAGTGGGTGGATGTGGAATTTCTTCAAGAATAGCTCGGAAAGCAGCCACATCGGAAGGGTCACAGTCATTGAGCTTCCTGGCAAAGAGCTTGAGGTCTCTGATTTGCGGATTGTACGAGTACCCAGAGCGCTTTTGGCGTTGCAGAGAGAGCACAGAAGGCTTAGGCTTGGCGGGATTGACCCAAATGGACTTGGGCTTGGACAAAAGTTGTTGGCTTTGGTTTGGTTGGTCGGAGAGAATGGTGGTAGACAGAGGCTTGAGCTGCTCCAATAAAGAAGGATTTTTATTTTTCTGAGGTTCTGTCACATTKGATGGAAGTTTTGAAGGAGATTTTGACGAGGCACAAAAGATTTTCGTGAATCTTTTGTTGGAAAATCTCTGAGGAAAAGTGAAGCATGATTGATGGTTTCTGTCTGAGGTATGCTGTATACTACAATGATGAACATCTAACGCTATGGAGAGTTTTGCAGCCATGTAGAATGCAAGTAGTAGAGACTTTGAGTGAAAGTCTGATGAAATATGAATTTATGCCATAGTAATGCTGTAGATATCATTTGGAACCTTATCCTAAACCCAGAATGGGAGTAAAAGAAAACCCTAAATACTGCGAAAGGTTTACTGATATTTTGGACTCAGAAGGTGACCGAAAACAAGTTGAGGATGACCATCGTGAAAACAAATCTGTTTGAAATTGTACCGAAAGGTCCATGAAAGACCACGACAAAGATGGGGATGGGATTAAAAAAAATGGGTTATAGATCCACCGAAGTGGGTAGCCTTAACCGGATGTGTTAACAGGTAAGCCCGAAGGCTGTTCCCGTCCCTGTCAGGGGAGATGCCAACCATCTCTCCTTTCTACGAACACGACCGCGAGACTTATTGGGAGAGTTTTTATCGTAATCTTACAAATCAAAATAAGTCAATGTGGGTTTCCTTATACATGCTTTTTCTTTTATAAATTTTTAATCTTATTTCTCTATGCATTTGAGCTCTTACCTAATAATGATTCATCAATAAGAAAGAAGTATGATAAACAATTAATCGCTAAGCTTGCTAGCCAGAGTTAGTCTGGTTTGATAGGAATCCAAAGTTATTCTTCGAGCAGCATAAACTTAATTTTATAATGTATTTTACCTATCAAATACTCTTTAATATCTACATAAATTTAATCATATTAATATAAATTTTACTTTCCAAAAAAATTAATTGTTAAACTCGTTAATGTAAAAATTATGAATTATTATTATTTTTCTGAGCAACTTAATCAACTTTTTATCTGAAATTAAAATTACGAATAGAGAGAGGTATTGTAAATTTAAGAGTCCACTTTTACTAACATTGATATTCTCCCCAAAACCCTTCTCCTTAAATTCAAGAGGGCCATGGACCATGCAATAGCTGCATCTTTGTGTATGAGGATCTTGCTAAAAAACATATGAAATTTCCTTAGCTTGCATATTTGCAGCAACTGAATAAGAATATACTTCATGGGCGTTGCAAAGAAATGCCCGTAAGTCTCGGATTCTTATTATTAAGACATTTTGATTCATCAAAGATCACATAATCAGGTAGTGATCATTCTCTATATTTATCATCAATTTCCAAATGTTCACTGCTCTCAGGCAGAAGCTAGGAAGCTGATTACATCACGAATGAACCATCTCTACTAGGAGGAAGGTGTAGGATTTAACAAGTTTTTTACATGGCTCTCAACCTTTTTTCTGATAGATGAGTTAGGGAAACGTTCTATCACCTCGGAAGCAAAAGAAAAGATGAGAGCTCTTCTGGCGGCTTCCATGTCAATTCCTCGTGCTTGGAAGTAGAAGAGTTGGTCTCGTTCCAAGTTACCGTTTGTAACTCCATGGCTGCATTTGACGTCATCTGCATCGATCTGGAGAATAGGTAGAGCATTTATAGTTGCCCTATGCTCCAGGCTCATTCCCCTAGTGAGTTGTCCAGCATCTGTTTGCTGAGCTAATCTGCATACAACGACATGAAATCATTAGACATTTTTCTTGCTTATTGGTCACCACAGAGGCGCCAACCATATTCGGTTCAGCATTTGAAATCATCTACACATCTAAACCTTAGGTTAGTAGTATATTACTGAAGCATTGGATGCAAAGAGTTAATTATTTCACCCAAACTAGTAATATACAAGTTCACTATTTGCTTTCTTAACATGGATGAACTTAGAAAGGAATGTCACTAGGCCTCTTGAGTAGTATGATGAGTTTTAGGAGTGCACATCATATGAGTAGGGCTATGCAGCTGACAGTCGAGTCTGAAAATTTTCCAAAAATAAGGATATTAAGAACGCTGTCAAGAGTTCACAGGTCTGGTGGGCGACATGCTAATTTTAGACTGAAGCAACATCCAGACATGGACAGAAAGCAACATCATACTCGGTGCAAAACTCAATTGGTTCTCACATTAGGCTAAAAGACAAGGTCCAAGAGGCAGCATGTAATAAATTTTCAACAAATTTGAGCKGTCTTGAATGGAATGCTTTAATGGCTTGTCAAGTAGTTTTATCCAGCGATCAACAAGATCCAAGAAGAATTCAAAGTCAAAGCTACAAAGTGATTGTGACTAATCTGACCTATATAACATTCTAACAAACATATCATGGTATGTCATGCCAGATAACCTTTTTAAGTATCAGCCAGATTACGCTACCACAAGCAGAAATGTCAAACATGGTGAAATGCAGTGACTAAGTACAATGACATCTTGAGATTCCTGTATAAGTAAAAAAAGATTAACTGAATTACGACCATCCAGCTGAATATTGAGAATACAGATAAAGTTTGTAACTCAGAAAGTAGGCCAAGATGGCGAACTGACATATAAACTAGATGAGCAACAGAATTTCCGAAGGATAAAATGAAAGAAAATACCTATTAACTTTTATATTTCCATTGAAAACAATCTGACTGAATGCAAGAGCGGCAATGCACTTGTGAAGCTGCCTGGAAAATCCTCGTGGATGGTCCAAGACTACTCTACTATACAAATCTTGTATTTGATCAGAAATAGAAAAATGAAATGATGATAACTCTGTAGCTGTTTCTGGGCCATGTTGCTTTACGTGAAGATTGTGCCGACTCAGTTTCGCACCAGTGCTTACCTCCACAAGCTTATAGGTGCTGGTTGATTCCTAAAACAGAAATATCCTGTTGAGAATTGGGGATATAAAGAGATAAATGAAGCAGAAAACAGTGTCGATTGATGTAACATATAAGACATAAGAGAATTGCTGAAACTAGTATTAGTGCATCACTGTCATCTTCGTGACATATTAAGAGTAACTAGACTGCAATTGGGTGTTTAGATCAGAATGCAGTTAGATTGCTTCAATTCCTTCCCTGTTTCGAAGCCATTATTTTCTCAATTCAGCTCCTCTTCCACAGGATTATCCCCAAAACTACTAACTTGAAAGGGGAACATTTTGGGCCACACTATTCACTTACTAAATTCCAAAGGAGCATAAGCTATAATATAGCACATTTCCTTTCTCTCTTTTTTCCCAATAATCACTCCCAAAATATATCACCACTGGTTCTCCAGCAATCAGCAGCAGCCTAAAGAATTTAAAAAATTAAGTAGAAATCTGGATGTTTCTTCTTCTTCCTGGAAGGAAGTTTCAAATCTGCTTACTAAATCCCACACCTTTGTATTTTCATAGCTTCAGACGTGCCGAAGCTGTGTTGTCTGATTTTCAAGTTTTCAACATATTATGGAATCCATGGAGAGGAGGAACAAGAGAAATCTTCTCAACATAAAATATATTTTCTTTGCTTTAAATATTGAACTAGAAATATTGTGTTTTGCATTTACAAATATGGCGGGTGCAATGGGTAAAATAATAAAAACCACGGAAGCTGGTTGAGGTGACAAAGGTGACAGTTGGCAGAGGAATGAGCACACTTCCTTGGCAAGGTAAAGGAGGTAAAGAGAATGGGAGGGGCAAATTGTGTTGAAAGGATGACGATAGGAAAAAGAGAGTGGAGACGCTGCTTCGTTAATCTTATCATTGAGAAAAGCCAAATAAAGATAACAGGTATTGCTCCTATGCTAGGTAAACTACTGCCAAAAAGAAAAATTTGCTATTTCGGTTTTGCTAGGCTTGGGAGGTTACATGGAAAAAATAACTGTATCATCTCCACAGGAAATTCTCATACATTAGCAACAGATATCAACAACAGTGCAGCACCTGGAAAGCAGACTGGTGGTTTACCCAAAATCACACATAATGCTGCCACTTGTCAAGTGTAGTCAAGGAAGCTAAGACACAAACAAATAAAACTTTAAAAGCTAAGACTGCATTCTCTTTGCATTTCATTTTAAAAAATATTTTCGATTTTCTATTTTGAGTGGCTGCTTCCAAATTTGCTAAAAATGAATTCGATTTGTCATTCTTGAAAATTATTTTTTCAAAATAAAAAACTGGAAAACAAGTTCGGTTTAGAATTTGATAGAAAAAATGCTTTGAATATTTAATGAATCTACTTGTAAATTAAATTTCAAATATTATTAGTCAATATTAAAATTTTATAAAATTAAAATTAAAACCAAAAAATAAATGTCATTTAATTAATTTAAATTTTTTTTATAATTATTATAGATAAATAAACAGAAAACACATTTCCCACATTTTGATTGTATGGGAATGCTTTGCTTGAAAACTCCCAAAATAACATTTTAGTTTTTAGTTTTCAGTACAAAAATATTTTTGCTTTTGAAAATGTATTTTCAAAAATATGAAAGAGAACACATTTTCAATGTTTTGGCAAATCGAAAACAGAAACCAGCCTTAAAACAGCAATGAGAACAGGGCCTAAGGATTTAGGAGATATTCTGTGTTACCRCARGAATGAATCTATATGTTGGGGATTGCTTTTTGCYACCTACCATTTCTTCTCTAAACTCTGACTTTATCCTAAAGATAATCTTAAATTGTAATGCAACACTAGAACAGCACCAATGGATTGTATGAGACATCAATTGAAAGATAATTCCTCCTTTATGGTACAGAAAAAGACATACCTATGCCTCGAATCAAACTGGAGGGACAAGAAGTTTATGTTGCCTATTGAATTTCTGAAAATGCAAAATGACAAATGTAAAGAAGCCCGAATCCATCAATCGTTGGCCTCAATCAGATAATAAAGCTTTTTACCTAAAATAGGTGAGATTGGTGATGAAAGAGAACATGGGAAAAGATCAGGGTAGAAAAAGAAAATTCTTTGATAGTAATCAAGTAAAAAGATCTAGAATGCTCTCTAGAGGATATTTATGAATTTAACTTTAGATTGACATGTGTACTAGCCTAATAAGACGAAGAAAATGATGAAGGAGAAAAGCAGATGGGAAAAGTCTATAGTTGTGTGAACGGGCATAGTCGAATCTTTCAAGGAAAACCTATGCATTATAGCAAATTTAAACAAAAATGTACTAATTTGATGCAACAAACAGAAAAAAACCTGAATAACCAAAATTTCGTCTTGCAATTCAAGTTGCTCTACCCATATCTGTTTTGGTTATTCTCTTACTGACACCTATCTGGTTTTGAAGCCTAAAATTCGAAACTACTAGTACAAACCATAAACTTTCACTAGTGCATCTATTAACAAGAAACACAATGAAATGAACAGAGCT
This sequence comes from Rhazya stricta, assembly GCA_001752375.1. Lineage (NCBI taxonomy): Eukaryota > Viridiplantae > Streptophyta > Magnoliopsida > Gentianales > Apocynaceae > Rhazya > Rhazya stricta. The sequence goes on along the minus strand of MEJB01000002.1, from coordinate 5,255,842 downwards.
GCACAGGTAAAACGTGAGGAACATATCAAGTGTAGTAAGAATAGAATAGTCACCTGATGAACTAAAGTCCATTTGATATGGGCAGCCGCGGAAGATTGTGTTTGAATGTAAGAATGGTTAACATTTGCCCCCTCTCCAATCACAACTTCCATTACGGAATTAGTCCAATAGCACTTACTCCCAGCACCACTCGCATACTCCTCGACTATTTCAACTTCACCTCCTTTTTCCACCAACACTAGCACTCTAGGATTCGAAATAGGCATAGTTTTTGACTCCTTTTCAGCTCCTTCAGCCGACAAATATCTCAAATGCACTGGTTTCTCCACCCTACACCCCTCGGGCACATAAACTAGAATCAAGTCAGGTGCCCCTACTCCGTTGAGCGACCAAAACAAATCCCCTTGGAAACTGGACTCGTATTCAGACCCATACTGAGACACCCGTTTCATTATAGCCTCGGAGTTGAGGTTAGACAAGCTGCCAACATACACTTCATTAGGCAATTCAGATAACAAAGACAACGAATTTATCAAGTATCCATCAACAATTGTAAGAATGGGCAAAAAGCTCCCTTCAGAAATACTCAAAGAACTTAAAGATTCAAGAGAAGGGGCTATAATTGGCTGGATTTTGGAAGTTTTAAGAAAAGAAACGTCTGTATTCCTAAAAGGCTCATCCTTTTTTGATGGCCACGGAGTGGAAAGAAGGGTCTCAGCAGAGGACTCTCTAAGCTTCTGAACAAATGGAGGTAATGAAGACGATGAAAGTGAGTCTTCAAGAGTCTCTGCTAATTGAAGAACATAAGGGTCAGACAAGGCTGCTGCAACAGGTTTGCAGATCCTAACAACATTCGTTCTTGGTCTGACTGTGGATTTGATTCTCCTTGGCGGTGCTAGTTTTGCGAAGCCGGATGATGTTGATGCACTTGGGGGTGCTTGAATTCGTGATGTGCAGCAGCTCGAAAAAGCCATTGTCTCTGTGTACGTGTCTTAGAGAGAGAGAGAGAGAGAGAGAGAGAGAGAGAGAAGGAGAAGGTAACAATTCTAACTTGTGACGGTAGTCAAACGTCAAATGCCAATTATTGATTTTGGACTCTTGGCTTGGTTGATGTTGGGCTTTCTATTTGGGCCATTGAATCTCTAACGGGCTCATTTGTGACAGAGAGGCTATTAAGCAGATTAGCATTGGGCCACTAGCAAATAGTTGAACTCAGGCCTTTTATATATCTTAAAATATKAAATTACAATCCACAAGCCTCTGTTATTGGGCTTAAGAATTGCAGAAAATGTCAAAAAGAGAAGGGATTTGTTGGAGAATTCATTAGAAATTAAATATCCATATATATATATTTTTTGAAATGTTCAAAATGAATATCCAATTTACAAATAACTTATTTAGAGATATCTTATTAAAAATTTAATTGGAATGGGTCCCATTACGAACTTCTCAATTAGTGAGGGTAACATGGTAACTTACATATAGTAAAATATTTCTTTAAATCTTTGCATCAAATCAATCAGATGTAAATATTTAATCTCGAGCAAGAAATAATACAGAATAAAAAAGCTTAGTATTATCTTTATTATCTCGAACAAATACTTGAATATAAATTCATTTTTCAATGTCCTGTGGTTTAATTTCCATGATAAAAGAGTTGCTAATTAAGTTTAGATTATTGAGTGTCCTTTTGTCTTTAGGGTCAACTTTAAGTCAATTATTGAGAATTACATAACTAGGTTGTACAGTGTAGGGTTTTGGATGTTTATGATCGATCTCCTTTTAAGTGGAAGAGTTGATAATGAGAGGATGGAAAATCAACAAAGGAAAATTCATCTTTTCATCATGTTTCTTTAGCTATAGACGCAAAAAGGAAGGGGAGAAATAAGTCATATTTAATAACGACAAATGACGTAAAAATAAATTTTATATATTTATTCACCTTTCATTTAAAGCGAGAGAAATATATTTATTATTTCAACATCGATTGATTATATAATTATATTATATTAGTCAATTCACATCTTAATATATTACGTCATATTAATATTGATAATGAGTGAGATAATATCAAAATATATATATAAAAATTGATGACGGAGATATTAATATTTAAATACATGAGTATAAAATATTTATTTAAACTTATCCTAATAAAATATGAAGAAATAGTCGTAGWAAATGATGATGATGGAGACAAAAGAATAGACCCGAAAGAGAGATGGATGAAATAATTTGCATCACTGCTGTCATCTCACAATGAATTCTTTTGCAGTTCTGTACAAATAWGATGAGGTGGAACGCATGCCCATCCAACTTRTTCAAGATCACTCTCGGACCAACTCATCCATTATAAGCTTGTCCTCGAATGTATTCGGACTTCTATTTTCATTTATGCAACTTTTAAATGGGCGATAAAGAGGAGGGCCGGGTCAAGATCCTAATCATAAGATTAGTGTAGCAATTATGAGTTGATTGGAAGATTGAGGATTTCAAGGATTCGGACGATCCTCTGAGTTTCGCCATGTTTGATGACCAAGGATTACACTAATCAACTGTTGTATGATGACTGCCCGGCAGCGGCCAGACAAGGTTGACGCCGCGGACCTACAGGCATTGCATCCCCTGCTTTTTCCATCTAGATTACGAAATAATATAATGATGATAATTCTTTCCTCTTTTAGTCTCCATTCGTGTTTAACGTTGCATTTTTTTTATTAATAAATTTGTGATTTGCATGATAGATTGGAATTATTGTGGATTTATAAGTATAAATAAGATGTTCATCGATAAGAAGCTTTTTYAATAGAGTTTAAAAATAGAGATTTTAAGTAATATTATACAACTTAATGTTAAATTAAATTTTTTTTTACCCTAATTAAAAGAGCATTTGTGTTCTTTTATGTTTATTTTATCTTTTAATGGAGGGATTCACGTAAAACTCGCTCACGCGGAATTCGCGCTAATCCAATTGAGCAAAAAATATGACTCAACCTTGATTCAAAAAGCATTTCCATATTTGATAATTGTATTTGATTCACAATTTGCAAACAACCATAACCAAAACGATCCCCTCTCTCTATTTGGCCCATACATGTGAGAATGTTCGAGTAGAATGTTAATATTTCCATCGGCCGCCTAAGTAGAGTCTATGGAAACAGAAATATTCGGGAAGCATCTATTAAATTCGATTATTGTTTATAACGTTATATTATATTATAAAACGTATATTAATAATATAAGTTTAGTTTTAGTAAACATTTTGAGTTTTAATGCCACTTCTCTTGAGGGGTTTTTCATGCATTCATGCATTAGGACAGAAATAATGGGTTTCTGCTTTTGGATTGTACAAATACAGTTTGATGGTGGCTTTTCATGAATTTTCCTCAAGACAAAATCATTGGGAGACAAGACTATAGGAATTCAGTGACCAGCACACACTAGTACTAAATACATTTCAATGGTCTTTGTAGCAAAAATGTGTTCCTTTTTGATGAATAATATGTTTTCATTGACAAAAATTTTTGAACAAAAATGCTTGCTCGTCAACATTGGATCCATTGGTTATGGGAAAGTAATCCGTCAAAGTCTCTCTTTTTCTCTTCTTGGTTGGGAATAAGATTCGCACTCTTAATATTCACATAACGTATTTGSCTTAAATGTATTATCACATTTTGTTTTTCATTTTATGATGTAAAGTGTTCTTTTTYATACTTTTTAAATGAAGTTAGAGTTTGAATTCCTATTATTCTATCTCGTTGAGTAATCTTTTCAGTATTTGAAAGACCAAATTTCAAGGTCTAATATCTCAAAATCTTAATCGAAATATCGCCAAACATCTTTTAAATTAATAATTGCTTGTAATCATAAGTCAGAATTGCTTTTATTTTTGTCTATATTTGGTCAAGAAAGTACACTAATGAGCTGGGGAAGAAGAGGGAGAGCAAAGAGCTTGGAGATAGTAACTTGCAGCCTATAGAAGAGCGTCTTGGTAATCTTGGGTTGTGTACTCATACTCAACATTGTTCTAACCCAGTCTTTCTTAGCATGGTATGATCTAAAATTAGAATGAGGATTCAATTTTAATCATCAGAATTAGATTCTGCAAATTATTTTCAGGAAATGACATCTTTTCAACTCGAAATCAAAAGAATACTCAAAACCCCAAAATGATTCATGCTTTATATCATAGCAAATTTGATTCTTGCAAATTCACTTACATCAAATCAATTCAATCATTATGGAAATGTTCACATGAGCTCCATTATCTCTGCACCAAGGGGCCTCAGCCTCAGCTCAAATGTATGTACTGTTCTTCACGTACGAGCGCAAGAAAAATATGTCTAAAGATCTCTCTATATATAATTTTGCCTAGTTGAATTCCAACTCATTAAAGCCATTTGGCTCTGCATTTGTGGACAAATGGCAAATCCATTTCTGAGCTCAACAAATGCTGAAGTTCAAGAACCATTTTCGTCCCTCCTAGCCGTTGATTTGAGGTGGGAGCGAGACACATTTGACCATTGTATGAGACAAAAGGCCGAAAGGAGTACACCAACAATGACAAGGATAAGGATTCAAGTGGGCTTTGTTTGATACTTTCCAGTTCCCCCATAAAAGAACTCTGTGCAATTTCTTCTATTATCATTCACTCACTAATTGACCAACTTTTACCATTTCACACGCCAAATCTCAATTCTTCTATGGTACAATGTAAAGTCACCTCATGGTGAGAGATCAGTTAAAAAGATTGCCCACCTCTCTTATCCTTTTTAGACCATGTTCATTCATCAYACATAGATTAACAGGTTCCTCCAAGGTGCAATTGTGTTCTCTAATCATCACTTCCTGTTTCTTTGTTCTTTTCCATACAAAGTGTTTAGTTACTACTACATTAGTTTGGTGACATAAGTCGACTGCATAATCCTTTGCGTGTATGCTTAAGGGATTTGCTGTATTACATGTAGTTGACCTTAAGCATGAAATGGAGGGCAAATGCCTGAGATTTTTGGTTTGTTCGTCAAACTTCAATGTACGAGAATAAAACTGGGCAACTCTGCAGTTTCTGATTTGATTTAAGCCTAGTTTAACGTTTTCTTGATTTGTTTCATCTCCTATGCCTGCCTCCGCCTCTAATCTTCACTCAGAGGCAGTATCCATACTGTACTTTGAAAAGGTAAGTTATCAGAATTTGATTCTTGTGCTACTGGAAGCAAAAAATATAGCATTCTCTGGAGGGGCCAATTCGACATACTAACTCAAAATGTATGCGACTTATCGGTACTGCAAATCCCAGGTTCATAGGCATTGTAGCAGAACATGCTTGACGGCACCAGCTAATTCTGCTATCTACTGAACTCTATTGGTTCTTTCATTCAAACCACTTCAAAAGCATTCAATATGAATTAGCTTTATTTTGTAGTAACTTGTTCTGGTCTTTTTGTCAATATTTAACTAGTTTTTCAAACTGTTCAGACTAATAATGCTTCCACAGAAAGGGAAATTGCTTATAAGTATTTCTAGCAAGGCAATAATAAATATGTTCTTTTAACGAGAGAGCAAATGAAGCTTTTGGCTTTTTGGCTTTTGTCTGCTGATGAACATCCTCTCACTTTTAAGCCTCACTGTACTTCACATTCTCCTTTCCTCTGTTCCCATTTTCTGGACTTACATGAAGGTAATTCTCAGGCTGAGCCTCAAACCTAAATCAACCATCGATGAAGGAAATCATGTGATCATCAAGATTCAAGGGTATCCCTTCGACTTGGTGATGATGAAAAGATAGATGACAAAATATTCTTAGCTTGTCAAATATAGTCTCTCCATGGTCATGGTAACAAGTTAACTGCAACTAAGGGTATAAAGCTAGAAAGTTATGGCTGCTCTGCAAGGAGCAAATAAACAGGATAAGCTTACACTTTTTTGTGATTCATCTCTCTAATAATTTGAAGATAAGTGTGACTAAAGTTTGTCCTATGAACATCTTAAGGTGGGTTGGTAGTATGACAAATCCTAGATTAGTTGCATATTATATGGAGATTCTGAYGTCTAAGTATTCTTATTTTCATGGTTTTGTTTGTAGAACTTGCTACAACAATTGTCAGCTGAAAGATTTGCTTCTGAATAATGTTAGATTTGGGAGAGTTTGAGCCGTATTCATCAATAATATCCTCATAAAGATGTGTGAATAAGACATTTAGTGAAATTGAAGACTGCTTTGCCTACTAAAATTCAACCCAAAGACTATAGATAAGCTTAATTGGACGAGCCCTGCATGTACTTTGAAATTCTGAAAGCTTGATTGAAAATTAACGATTATATTTTAGTGTATTGAGTTACAAACTGACCTCGCCTATTTGTTATTGAGAAGAATGCTGTGTGTTGAAAGTCCATTTCATTGGTTTGCAACGGTAACACCACACTTTGTTTTAAAGCCTTAAGCTATGGTTCTTTTCTTTTTATCACTCTCTTTTCACCTTTGTCTTCATGTATATAAAGCAAGCTGTTGAATAAATCACCCGGTACCAAAAGAACCTCCCCAACCTAAACCAAGAAGGAGGAGGAAGGCACTTGGCCGTTTTAGCTTCCAACTTCTARGATTGTCAAATTGATCTCACAAGTTTCGGATAATCGGATTCAAGGTTAATTAGTTAATAAAYGCATTAGTATTTTTATTATATTACRTAAGTCGTGTATYTATTTTTTTYYCTTTTTAGATAAGTATTAAAAAGTAAGTACTTTCGTTGCATTAACTCGATAGTTTAATTTAGATGCAAAAACCTCGGTCGGTCCCATAACATTCCATGGTGACTTCAATAACTACAAACTTTATCRATCGGAATGTGAAATCGGTACAAGTTAACTAGAGTTTCCACCAAGTTGTCTTTTGGTCATCCCCAAAAAAGTGTTAATAAGCTCATTAAGCACTTTCAAGACATCCTCTTTTTGAACACTGGGCCATAACGTGACACGATCACTACAATAAACTATGGTAAAGTTTTTTGTCTGACTCATGATGATGTGGAAGGACCATGGAAGGAGCTTCAAGACTGGGGAAGATGAAGGAGAAATTGACCACAGTGCGTGCTCAATGTCTAACTGTCAATATTTCAATTTGGCGGGAGTTAACTGTTTTTAGCCACCTTTGTTAGGTGTGAACTGAGTTATGGTTTTTGTGGGGTCATTGTTGTGGAATTTGGGTCAGCTTCAGACAAGCAAGAAACCTTTCGGTGTTTGTATTTTAGAACTGTTGCCTTCTTCATACCCTATAAATAATCTATCCCACACTCCTCTGTTTTCTCTACACAGCTTCTCTTCTTCTTTAGATAACACTACTAGTTCTCTAGTTGAGTTGTGGTCATAATTTCTTGAATAGGACCATTATTTGCAAAACGAACCCAGATTTTGTTTCAAATTCTTGCTTTGTTTTCTACAATATTTTGCAGAATCTGGGCAATAACAGCTTCCTTCTTCCTGGATTGTACAAAATTTCTTCATTTGCATTAGTTCTTGTTTACTGGATTTATATTTCAAAAGGGGTTGGGAGGGGGGATTTCTGTTTTAAAGCTACATATAGAGTTTTCCAGAAGAAAATGATTCTGCCGTTTAATGGCTGCATTTTGTGGAAGTTCTTTGAAATCATAGGCAAGAAGTTCGATCTACATAAAAGCTTTTATTTTTGGATCTTTCAGATTTTCAATAGATACAGTACTGGCACTTAGCCACAGGTACCACATACATTGTTGTCCAAAATTTATACGGAAGCCTTTCCTTGCTAAAATTTCTGACGATCACGTAGTTTGCGAAGCACAAACATGGGAGGAGCATCACTGCCTCCAGGATTTCGTTTTCACCCAACTGATGAAGAATTGGTTGGCTACTATCTTAAAAGGAAAACTGATGGACTTGAAATTGAGCTTGAAGTAATCCCAGTAATTGACTTGTACAAATTTGATCCATGGGAACTCCCAGGTATTCCATTGTTCATGTTTGCAGAGATAAATTCCACTAACGTTCTAAATATTTGCAGAAACTGCTGGTGCTGGAAATAGTAACCTTTGAGTTTTTATGATAATCAATAATTTCTGCAAATTTGAGTTGCAGATGTCATCGTCTTAGCTATATCTGCTCCAGAAGATATTATTTTCTTATCTAATCTATAATCTATTGTGGTGGGATGTGCAAGAATTCTTTTAACTCAATTATGAACTTTAGCTTCATTCCTATTTGTGTGGGACATGTAATATTTCGGGAAAGCTGATGCTTTATTGCTCATGTGTGCTTGTTCCTTTCCTTCTTTATTCTGTTGATGGAAAGTGCCAGTCACAGTGGTTACAAAATGGTGTACATTGGGGGACATCAGACTTTTTACTCTTCTAATCCAATTTTGTGTTCATACACAAAACTATGTTGTTTGCTGAAGCCGCATAACATGCTATGCAATGCAGAAAAGTCATTCTTGCCAAAGCGCGACAAGGAATGGTTCTTTTTCTGCCCTCGAGACAAGAAGTACCCTAATGGTTCCCGGACTAATCGAGCAACTAAATCTGGATACTGGAAGGCCACAGGGAAGGACCGAAAAGTAGTGTGTCAGTCTGCAATGACTGGTTTCCGCAAGACTCTTGTGTTCTACCGTGGAAGAGCCCCGCTCGGGGATAGGACAGATTGGGTAATGCACGAATATCGTCTCTGTGATGATGTTTCTCAAGGCATCCCAGTTTTTCAGGTAACATGTAAATTCATCACTGTAGTTACCTAGGCCTTTGATCCTTCATATGGTACAAGGCTGTTAATAATAGGTTATATTTTCTGTCTGCAGGGACCCTTTGCCTTGTGCCGTGTCATCAAGAAGAATGAGCAGAAAACAAACGATGTTCTTGGACAAGCAGGATTTAAACCTGTTGGAAGTAGTTCACAGAGTGCAAATTTGACCTCAGTTGTAGTGTCTAATGAACCAATGGTCACGATTGATGATATTCCAATTCAAGCAAGTTACATTTGCAATGACAGTAATTATTCAACTCCTATTACCTCTCCTTATCAGACAACACCAACGGGAGAGTGTGATCAGTCTTCAATATATTCTTCAATGGGGACTAATCCTGCAAGCCTTTTTGTCACACCTGATATGATTCTCGATTCTTCTAAGGTATTAAATTGGAAATTTCCCCTTGATAAGTAATGGATTTGTTTGTCCAAACTAAAACCTAAAATGGCCTGATTGATGCAGGACTATGCCCAAGCACATGGTTTATATCCAGAATCTGGATTTCAAAACTCAATGTGGCAGTCATATGATCAATATGAAATTTCACCAAGTTCATCAAACTCAAACCTTCGAGAGGAGGCGGAACCTTCTCATGATTTTGGTGGATATGGCTGCATCTCACCCTATTCGGTTTATGGAAACTATATGGGGTTTTATGAAAATGACATGTTGTGTGAAGGTTATGACCAAACAAATTCACTAAGAAATCCCTAACCATTTTGAAAACAAATGGGACAAATGAATGCATATTTTCTTCTTTTGTTTCTTCAATGCAGGATTTGAGACTTGGGATCAAGCTCCACTATGTCGACAGACTAGTGGAGATGGAACTGTGGGAGAAATTGGCCTATGGTCACTTGAAGATAATTTAGCTAGGATGATGTAGGATCTGCCTGAGAGCGGGTTAATGAGGCAGAAACATTGTAATACTGTAGGGTGTTCTCCAATACAACGCCTTTTTACGTATGTCTTGGAGTGTCAGATATCAAGCACAACCTTTTCTAGTCCTAAGAAGTGTGTATTGCTCAAATTCCKGCTAAATTGGCATTGCTTTGCCCCATGACCAAGTGCAGGGACTGTTTCGCTCGATTCTGTTGTTCCTTGGTCGAAGAAATATGTCCTAGTGATGATCACTTTTATCGATTGCACTAGGCGTTCCTGGATTACCTTAATAAGCTACAAGGAAATAATGTATCTCCACTAATGCCTACTTTCTCGTTCTGCTATGTAATGGAAGTTTGAAAGCCATCATTCTTTTTCCAATAGTCCAGAACGATCAAATATTGCAGCATTTTGCAGAACAAACAGCATTTTGCCTGATTCAGCTATTTCTGTTCACTGGCAGTTGGCTCAGATCAATCGGGGAAAAGAAAACAAGAGAAAGAAGGGCTTGTACAAAATCAGGAGAATTATTGCGAGGCCTGTTCCTGTATCCAGAAAACATGATCCCTATCACTTTTCATGCAGCTTATTTCTCATGGAGAGAAGGCTATGTGACCACTTGGCTTTTAACATCTCAGATCTCCAATGATTAGGCTGACATGCCTGAGCAATTATAGAGAATATTTAACTCCATTGATATGGACAATATGGCTGGATTCCAACTCCGAGAAAAGGAACGACACTGCAGAAGTCAAAAAAAATACTTCAAGCAACCTTATCAGAGTTGCTTTCTTGTGTCTGTGCTAGCTTACAGCAGTCAATTTCCCCCATACAGGTTAAAACTTTGAAAATGACTTGAGAATTCTCAATTTTTCCAAGTGATTGTTTAGCACAAAATGACCAAATACATAACTAGATATGATTCTTGGCCGTCCAAAAAAAAAGAATACTTAAAAAACATCTACAATTTGATAAAGATGAAAAATATCACAGAATAGACTAAAGATGATGTTTAAAGTTCTGCTACAATGATGCTCCAATATTGATTTTGAAAGATTGATATACTCTGCTATATATCATCATAATTGAAAGTGCAGTTTCTTCTGACTTCCATTTATAAGCTTTAAACTAGACAAATTACATTAGTCCTAAATAAGAACAACCATGCACACATCAAACTAAAGCTTCTAATTAACTGCAGATGCTTCAACAGAGAAGAAAGATGAGAAGTAGCCTTGATGAGGTCATCAAAAAGTGTCCTTAAGGAGAATCTAACAACTGTTTCTTTATACTGACGGCTGCAAAATTTCAAGATGTTCTCCGGCCATTCTACCTTTGGTGACGAATATGCTGATAAAGAAGGACACTAATGAACTTTGGCAAAAGTGTTTGCAAAGCTCAGTATCCATTAACTTATCATGCTAAACAAACAGATGCTCGAAGCTCTGCGGTTCTAAACTATAGAACTTCATTATGGGGTAAGGGAATCAAGTAAGCGGGTGGCCCCTTATTCATTGCTAGTGAACCAGTAAACTGATAATACAAAAAATCACTTTAGGGACTCTTTTGCAGCTCTTTTTGGCCTGTGCCTTAATGCGCTCCACTTCCAATAAGAATGATATCATGATCTTCTTTCTGTAAATGTGCAATACAAGGTATACTCATGAAAGCTACTACAATTCCATGTTGATTAGATCATTCTATAGACTCCTGGACTCAAAATGCAGTTGGAAGATCAAATCAATGGCCTGAATTAATATAAACTTGCAATTTGAGGACTGCAGAAAACCAGAACTTCATCAAGAGTAGCCTTAGATTTATCTCCAAACAATGATTCCTTTCCGTCAGGTCTTTTAGCATATGACAAACCAAGTCTTGATTTAGCTTGCCTTAAATCACCAWCTCCTGAGTTAGTATCAGGTCCTGCAAAACCACCCATAACAGGAGCCAGAGGAGGTCCTATAAGCAGTCCATCAGCCCCGAATTGTGGCCCTCCTCGAGCATAATCGAAAAGGGCTGCACCGCTTCCCCCTACTTTAGGCGAGATTATAGGATCATTTTCCCGATCATCTGCAGTCCAATAAAACAGGAAAGCATCAAAAGTTTCATAATAATCATCCGTACTTCTATATCCTTCAGGGTTAAAAGCTCCAAACTTGAATGACTGATTTGTGTAGCCAATTATCACACACGGTCCCATAAAGTCACAACTGTTATGAAAATCAGTTGCACTAAATCCATCACTGGAAGCCTTATAGCAGCACTTGAGCTCCCTACCTGCCAAAAGTTATTCAAACCTTAAGAATCATTTCTTTATGAAGTTTCGTGAAGGAGTAAAGTGAGGATCTTTCTTTCGCCTTCCTAATTAGTCTATATAATTTTTGTTCAAAAAGAAAAGTTGTTCCAAACCCCAAATACATCCAATGGCAACCGCCCTTGCCCGACCAATCCAAGTACTTTTCTTTTTTCACTTCAAAAAAGTAGCAAAATCATTTAAACTCATCAAAAAATCCAACATTAGAGTTACTTTACGAACAAATGTGTTAGAGAGAGAGAGAGAGAGAGAGAGAGAGGACCGAGGAGGTACCCTTCAAGAAAGTTGTGCTAACAAGGGAAGGTGGGAATGGAAGTTGAACATCATGGTACTTAGGCTGTGGCTGGTTATCCGGCTTGCTTTTGCCGAAACTCCAATCGAAAAAGTTCTGAGGCCATCTCTTCAAACGGTGAGAAGAAGATAAAGAATTTGCTAAACAAGAAGCCATCTTGGGATGATTAATCAACAACTAGTTTTGATCATTTTAATTTGCTTCCAAATTTACCAATCTCACCAGAATTCACACGTGAAGCCAATAATATCTTATCCTCTGTTCTACTCTATTTTGTGCCACATTTTCTTTCTTCTTTTCTTGATTGGCCAATTGGTCCTCCCACCAGCCTCCACCATTTTGAGTTGTTTAGCTGAATTTGTGATCGTGATTTGGATGATAGATACATCATGTACGGTTGATTTCTCAAGAGCGTTGATGTCCTGATGAAGTTTGCCCTCAAAGACGGCGATAAAACTCAAAACTCATTTGCAGGGTTGATAATTTTGTAGAAATCTGAGAAAAAGTAGTAGTAGGAATATACCTTTTAGAAGGAGAGTTCACCTAAACCAAACAGTGGGTCCTTAGCTCAGTGGTAGAGCATTTGACTGCAGATCAAGAGGTCACCGGTTCGAACCCGGTAGGGCCCTTTGCTTTTTTTTGCGCGAATTATTGCGTTGCCACTCTGCTTTTGAAATAATGGAAGTTCTTTTTTTTTTTTTTTTAAACTCTAGCATTGAAATTTTCTACATTCTAGATTTTTTAGGCCAAGACAAATTAGATATTCCTTTATATTTTTAAATTGTGAAGGTAAATTAAAAAAATTTCTCTTTTTCGCAGAAAAATAGTATATATGGAAGTTAAGACATGCTACATATTATTAAATAAATCGATGGAAGTTAAAAAATAAAAGGTAACAATTTTTTTTCTTAATAAATAAAGATAAATAAGACAGTTTTAACAATAATGATTATCAAAACAGAATTTAACATATTGCTACAATATTTTTTATTTTTTACTTCCTTCCGAAATTTGTATTATTCTTTTTAAAGAAAGAAATAAGTGATTATCATAGCAATCCCTTTATGAATCTGAGTATATAAGTATAACCTTCTACAAAGAATGGTATTCAAAATCGTGTACCTAACTCTGAATTATTTAATATACTTCATGCTACACATTGTACTAATTAAAGGAGAATKTGTATATATTTTGATCCTTAAAAGATAGAGAAAAAGAGTTGTTGAAGGAATCAAGATTATACATAATGTTCTTCGATTGAAGTACATGAAATGTGGTGTATTAAGAGGCCTAGCAAGAAAGATTACTAGAAGATTTCTAGCCATTTGGGGTAAGCATATTGCTTTATTACTTCTATTCAACTCAATTCTTGATCTCATTTKGTGAAAAAATCATTTTATATCATCGTTGTAATAGATGCTAGATATTGCCTACTTCTCTTGATTATGAACCAAGATCTCCTGCAGGAATACGCATAATATTTGACAGCAACCAGCCAAAGCAATCTAYTACTACATGTTAAGGCCTGATATGAATGGCAATCTAGAACTWCTCTAATCAGGCCTTTGCTGCTGCTGCTGCTGCTGCTGCCTGAGTTGACATATTGATATAATCTTGATCTCTATGTTTAATCTGCTGCTCCGTGGGATGGCAAATGGTTCTCTAAAGGGCTTACATTTTTTGTTTTTGTTACATCACAAACAACAACAACCTCATCTCCTGGATTGAATTCCTTGAAGTTACCTAACCTTCCCAATTCTTCAACTTCCTCAATCACAAGATCAAGTCTGGCTACTAACTCCACCAGCAAAGAAGCAAAAGCTGCAAATGGAAGTGCTTCGGAGAACTCGAGACTAGTAATGGCTATTTTGCTCAATGTTGGCCTTAACACTTTTCGTTCTGATTCTTTATGTTCTGAAGCCCTCTTGGATTTCCATTCAAGCAATGCAGATGTATCGGTTTTCACACTCGATAAAGAGAYTCCGAAGTCCTTTCCAGACTTCTGTCTTGCTGTTGCAGCTGCCAGGGCTAACATGTTGGTGGTTTTATTGCCATTGGGGCCAAGAAACAGTCTTGGTTGGGATCTTAATGCAGCATCAAGGTCATGTAAAGCTTCATGGAGATGGTCTGATAGTACCTCGGGAGAGCAATGGCGATGCTTTCTTACACTATCTGCAAGTTCCATCAATGCTTTTGATACTTCTCCAGCCAGTCGTGTACATGGATCTCGAAAAAGAGCTCGAACAGACCTCGGAGTCTAGCAGCAAATCAAAATATTTAAGTCAGTTCGATATGGCTACCAGGGCATGCTAATAGATGCAATTTCTTGCATGACACTACAGCTCTGATTCAAATGTGCATATCAATATAGAAGGATATTACTCTGAGTCTGAGTTATCTTTAGCTGGTTTGAAGGCTGTGACAACTTGAACATTTTTCATCTATATTCTATGGTAACATTTGGACTATTCCTACATTATAAGGCAATCTTTTATGCCGAAAGTTTAAAATAATTGGATCAGATGTTCTTCAATTACTAATTTGAAATCTCTCTCCCCGTAGACATAGTGACCTTCACAATTTTATTCAGATCGCACTCGACAATGGTCAATAAAGTAGATACTCCAAATCCGTCGCACTCGATCAAGTGCTTCACATGGACTGGATTTTGGAGTTTTGCATTTACTAATGCCCTTGATTCCATTTACCTGGATTTCAGTTTTCAAACATCCATGCAAAGCTACAACAGTGTAGCCAAAATGGCGAAGAACAGCTCCCAGTTTAACATACTGTTGACATGGAAACCTGTAACAATATCTTGAATGCCTTGGCTCCCAACTTGCATATAATGCCTGCAAATTTCAAATTTACTTAGTTCGGCAGGTTAAAAATCGCATTTCTGATGATTCTATTCAACTACCTTGCTAATGAAGCTTACCAGAGTCTCATCAGTGGACTTGGAGTCTAAAACAGCTCGGTAGCCTTCATAAATGGGATCCTCCAGGGACTTATCCTTGGCTGTTTCTGGTTCATCTTCGCTAAAATATTCACGGACACAGGCTGCAAAAGTTTAAAATGCCTATGCATTAGTAAAGAAAATATGAAAATGAAGTTACCATTTGTGGCTCATTAAATTCGCATTTAAGTAGTTGAGAAGGCAGGTCCTAATCACAAACAGACTGAAAGTTTTTTTCATGATCATTGCTTTAGTTCATGCTACCCAACACATTGAGCAATCAATGCAATGATTCACGTGATTCAGAGACAACTGAAAAAATTAATGGATTCTGGATCTTCCAACTCTTATCAATCGCATCTATCAAAAGTTTGCAAATTGTCATGAATTTTAACCACAACAAATTCAAGTTTTACTAAATTCCTTCCTCCCTTACCTTCTATTGAACTTGCGAGCCCCTCTAGCTTAGAAACAGTGGAATTGTGAAGTTCTTCGCCCGACCAATTCGGAAAAAGCAAGAGGCTCATGAGGAGACAGATTCCACAACCAATAGCGATGGTGTAAAACCTTTGGTGGGCTATGTTCAAGACATTATGAACTCGGTAGCTTGAAACAGTAATCAAATTAAATGTCAAGAGGAATATCACAACACCATAGTCAAAATTTTTCTTGATATATGGGAAGAATCTCATATAGGTGGCTGCAGCTCCTGTCAATCAAATCAGATCATTAACATAATTAGATGGTAATTAACTTTATCTTACATTATATGAATACCTAAGAAACGAACGTCTTAAAAGTTCTTCTCCCATTAAGAAATATATTGAGGAGCTGATCATGGATTTTACCTATGGTGAAAACTGCAGCCCCAATGAAAATAGCTTTGAAAATGTGGCCGGATTCTGTAGCGATGTATTCAATCAAGAACGCAAGTGATCCTGCAAGCACTGTTCCTAATCCTCTATTGAGACCTTTGCATAATGTTGCTCCTATATCATTTCAAATCGAATTAATGGTATAGACTAGCAACTATCCATTACCCAGACAAAAGAATCGAAAATCTACACAGAGAGAAGGATATACTCGAACCTGCAGTGAACTCAAGAACAACAACAACAGTCATGACAGCCCAGATAGCATTCTGGCCAACACTTTTGAACAATGGATCCCAAAGATAAAGCAACGAGACCAGTGACAAGGACAACCCAACTTTGATTGCATGAATAACCCTCCGTGGATCATCACGTCCCACCTTCCAAATGGTTTTCAAAGCAGAACCTGGAAACCTTTTCCCCTTTTCCACCAAAACACTTAGGCGCTTCATCATCTTCTCCATTCTAGCACTCGAGACAAAATTATCCTCCCCCATCTCCGCACCCATGGATTTTACAAGTTGTACAGATTTTATAATGCTCAAAAGAATAGATTTTTTTCACAGTTCCAAAGAATCAAGACCACGGGAGCTGGAAGGGAGAGCAGTAGCACAAGTAAGGTTTTATGGCTCTTATTGGGAGGTTTTGAATATAATAATGCGCCAACCCACCTTAGAGGAAGGACGATGAAGGGCTATATATTTCTTTGAATCAAAAGATAGAATTGACGTGTATGTTTTCACATGCATTCCCATAAAGTGAAGAGATTTTAAAGCTGCATATCAACTGGAAGCCGATCAAGCTTACTAGGCAATCAGGTTTCCTATTTCTATCACTATTCTTCTTCCTTCAATTCTTGGGCAAGAGGTTTCTATCTCCCTTTTACATGTGTTTGAATGGATGGAAATGGAAGAAAAATAAGTAAAGAAATCGGATGTATATATATATATATAGTTTATCGATTATACACTTGTTCGAAAATATTTCTTGCCAAAAGTATGCTTTTTGGCCTATTATGTATGACTCTCTACAGGAACTCAATCTTCGCTTTGCTGGATTTTTTATTTTAATATCTATTTTTATATTTTTACGAATTTTATTCCGTATCTTTTACTAAATGTTAATATTAAAAATATGTAAACTTCGATGATATAGTCTTTACTGTAGACAATCTAATATTATTAGAACTCAACGTGAATATATCAACCCAACACCAACACTTATACCTCTTCTCCTTCCCCTCTATCCTAAGAGAGTTATATATATATATATATATATGTCTCAGATTGATGCAATATGAAAGTATATCGAAGTGTGTTAAAAGATTGTAAGTCAAATATTAGAATAAAGCAAAGAAGAAAATTGCAGAGAACCCTGTTCTTCTATAGCCGATCTAAATGCAATAGACCCTCAATTCATTCCCTTCATTTCTACCCCTCTAGTCTTCCTCTAACTACTCTCAATTGACAATTTAGATTTACTTTTCATTCTAAATTATGGAAAGCATAATCTACAACTCTTTCAATATATCATTATATATAAAAATTAAATATAAGACCTGATTATGATTTAATAATCTGTTTACTATCTGTCACAGCCAACGTATCAAATTAACTCAAGCTGCATGTAGAATAAATTTCTTGCAAGCTCATGAATGTGTCGTGGATTGATTGGGTCGGCACCCCAAGGGTGCAACTGAAGTTGACCAAACATAAATGCCCAACCACATAATTGAAACCATTGTCAATGTCAGTGTTGCGATGACAGGAACCGTCACGGGCAATACTTAGCTGTGAACGGCTTTCGTGCAAAAGTAAGCAAATGCTTGTTTGTTGATCTAACCCTTTGTAACTAAGGTTTCTTCTTCTCTTCTTCTCTACCCGTGTTCTTTCCCGTGCACTCTCAACCCTAAAATCAACAGCACAAGTACTGCCATGTGGGATTTATCGAGTCACCCACATGTCCAAAATCCTTGACAATACTTACTAACTTTATGGGAATGGAATTATTGAGTATAGGAAAATGTTCAAGGGTTCTCGTGTACAATGCATATATAGCATAACGAGTATAGGATACACTAAAAATTATGAATCCGAACGCTGACCGTAGTTCCCCACTCCTTACTGTAATAGCTAGGCAGAACACGTCTGTTTGGGCACTAGCTATTAGAGAAGTGAATGCCCGAAATACACCGGTTCTGTTCATCTTGATTAACTAATGGCTTATGCAATCATCTTGATTATCTAATGGCTTATGCAACTGAACACTTCTACATAGATTTTTCTTCTTCTTCTCATCCTCTTCTATAAGGACACAGGCATGATTTTCATGCAGAACGAAGTTGAGCCGGCCAAAGACAACAAGCTGGAAGCCGTATATATAACCACTTCAGTGATCACCAAAGAGAAAGGGAAAGTACGTAGTGGAGACTCCAGAGAGAAGACATGAAGCAATGGAAGCGAAGATGTCATTGAGATTTGCGATCTTGTTCATCGGGGTTGTTGMGCTGTGTTCTTGGGTCACTSKTTCTCCAGACGTTACCAAGCGAACTCTTGGATGCAGTGGCAAAAGTACAATCCTATCTTCTTTACTGCAAATAGTGTAGCAAATGTTCTTGCGGATATGGAAGCACTAACATCCTCAATACCAGGTTTACGATCGTTATTACTCAATATCCAACAGTATCCTTTTCAGAAATATATGGTCATGCGACTTGCGACGCGAATCTGATCCTTCAAGATTGGACCACTTGCCTTAGTTTTGCCAAAGCAGCCATGACTACAAGCTGTCCCCATGATTTGTCAGCCCAGATTGGGCTTGTTGATTACTCAATGCAGTATAAGAATCACCCCCTTAACGAATAGTTTCACTACGTGATTAATTGGAATCATGTTTGAGTTTCTTGGATGTTGTCTGCCTTTTTCATTTCTTGTTGTCCAATTCTTCTGTGGGTTATATGTACCTGCAACATCCCACTTTTCTCGTTGTCCTTGCTCTTCTCAACTAATGAACTTTCTTCTTGAAGCAAATTAAAGTATATGTGCAATTATCTAATGTCTTTATTAAATAAAATTTGATGCTATCTTTGTGTCACAATATAAATAATTTTGAGAAGAAATGTCATTTTAAAATGAAATCATTTTAAGAAGAGATGTCATTTTAGAATGGGATTCTCTTGGCGATCTTTTCACACTTAATTTTTTCTTTCAATATTATCTCTATTTACCTCATAATTAGTCTTGAAGGAAAAATTAAATAAATAAACTCAAAGTCTAGAAGAAATTTTTTTTTAATTTGGTTAGGGAGGGGAAAACGAAATACACGTTCTTGTATCTTTAGGTGCAGCTTGAACGAGAACAAAGAAGATATGCTTCAAGCTCAAAGGCTAAGTAAGGAAATATAGGTATGATGCTATAACCATTTGAGTACATTATGCAATAACTGTAAAAGCCAAGCACGGCTTTCGCAGCTTATTTACATACATATAACCCAATTCAACCAGCATGTCTGAGATCTACTGTTAAGACCAATAGTCTAAACAGCCATAGGGTAAAGAACAATTGCATAACCTTTGGTCTTCAAGAAAAAGGTTGGTTTAAAGTATCATGCTCATGCGAGGCAACAAAACTATGAACTTGCACCAAAAACACGGATTCTTCGTTCTATTGGAACTCTGCAGCTTGGACAAAATGCCTTTCCCTTCTTCATATAATTGTCATTGCAGTTCACGCACAGAACTTGATGTGCACAAGGAAGAAAAACAACAGAAACTTCATCCTTCAGACACATAATACAATCCCGGTCATAGCTTGCTTCCTTCTCGGATGACTTGTCGAGTTTATCAAATTCCTGCAGCAGCTTTGCAATGGTTTCCCCATGAGACGGTATTCCATTGGAGTTTCCAGATGGAGTATTAGATTCATGCTGCCGCTCATTACTTTGTGCCGATGCTTTAAGGCGTGCAAGTTCTTGTTCAAGACGTTGGTGGTCGTCCTTCTGTCGTTGGAAGTCTATTTCAATCTTCAAGCGCAAAGCTTCAAGCCTCCTTTTGCTATTAGCTTCAGCAGCTTCCTTAACACGTCGCTCCTCCTCCACCTGTGCTAGGGCCAGATCTTTAGCCTTCTGTTCTTGCCTCCACTTTTCCTGTTACAATGAAATAAGATCAGCCAATATGCTTGCAAGATCATTCAAAATATATGAGGAACAAAAGGCATTAAAATAACTGGGCTTTGTTTGTTGGAAGGGGGGGGGTGGGGGGCGGTTGGAATGGAGAAGCACAAAGACAAACTCAATCCACAAGGTCAATCCTCACTAAGAGAAGCAAGTAGCAAATATACAAATGGTAAGTCCAGATGACCTTGGAAAAGTGAAAAATAACTAAAAACACAATTCAAAATGCTAGAGGTGGTAATGTCAGGATTAGTTTTCTGCAGGTCTCCTATTTTCTAAGGATAGAAAGTTACCCGGAAAACGTTAAAAAAAAAAAAAAAAAGGAAAAACGAAAGAGTTAGCTATTTACAAAAAGTGCAGAGTCATAAACTTCACTAGCTGTGATGCATCTTGAAAGTTTATGCAGATATGCTAAATACAAGTATCCAAAACGCATTTCCCAAAACATATTAAAGCTTCAGTAAAAAAATTCTGAGTCACTACAAGGKCATACATCAATCCAAGAGATTGAGAGCATGTTCGTAGGAAAACGGCAGGTAAAACCAGCTTACCAAAAATATGCTGCTGGACCCAAGTCATACGGCGTTAAATATACAAATAGAAGATTAACTTCCATAGGAAGAAAAAGTGAAATAGCAATCGAAAAGATAGAAGTAATTATGTGCTAAAAGAGACTATGGCCGGAAAAAAATAAAGAGCAAGCGTAATACGAAATTAGAATTTGCAAAATTTCACACAAAACATTCCTTAAGGAGATGCGGATAGAAAATATCTGCCAGTAGTAATTCTTTGTCGTCTCCTTATCTCAGAATAAGATCTCCTCCCGCAACAAAGCTTCAGATAGTAATATAGACCATGACCGCAAACTGCTAGATGAGACTCACTCAGGTTCTATATAAAAGAGACAATGCATAAGTGTGCATATGGTGCGCACATGAGAGAGTGAGAGAGAGAGAGAGAGAGAGAGCACCTAATATGCAAGCTTAACAGTCCATAGTAAGAGTTATCCGAAGATCGTCAGATCATAATTCTAACTAACAGATTACAAGTGTGGATAAGCTTAATCACCATAATTAAGCTTATCCAAGCCTCTACCATGTATTGTTTACACAAGAAAAGGTCAAAGCAGACACGTCAAATACAATTTATTGYGTCTCATCGTGCAAATGAACTTTGGAAGACTTTAGTACAATTTCTCCAAGATTTGGCAGATAAGTAAAAAGAAGTAAGCACTTTAACCCAAGTCCAATCATGGTTCAAAGTCTCAGTTTTGGTGGTGGTTCCCATTCATTGTTCCATATCCTTCATGGCATAACTGAACAACATAAGCAACATGCAATGTTATGATACAGAGCGTCGTAAAAATTCCAAAGAATCGAGACTAAATGGATACAACAACAGCTATGTTATTGGATCCAAAAAATATTATTTACATGAGAATTAGCAAATAAGTTTAATATAAGGACACAGCCTAATCTTTCAAGTTTTGGTTGTATGATGAGAGAGTTAGTTGACTAATAAGGTTAAGTTCTGATTATGACTTGGCTTAGTCTTTGACAAAGAGTTAAAGGGGTACCAAATTATGTCAAGTTCAAGTTTGCAAGTCACCTTTCTATAAGGGTATCAAGACAGCCCTCAAATATTACATGCAAAGATTGCAAACGTTATTAATTTCAGTTACTATCAACTCTAATAAAACCGTATGGCTGTAAAAACCAGCTCTCAGGGGCACCTCATTGAATATGTAAAGCTCAATTACACAAAAATTGAATCAACAAATACAAATTTCGAAGAAGTGGAAAGATTACTCACCTCAGCTTCTTTCTGAGCAACCTCAACCTGAGCCAATTGTTGTTTCATGTCTGAAATTTTCTGCTTCTCTGCAGCAATATCTTCCTGCAGCTTATTTTTCTGTTTTTCCCAAGCCAAGAGCTTCTTTAKGTACTTCTTCTCTCTCTTTGCAACCTCCAAACAGGTCGTCACCGATTCTGATGCACTTAGTTTAGAAGCCTCCATCTCTGCCCTAATTTCTGCATTCTCATTCTCAAGCTTTCTTACAGCAGCATTTGCACGGTCCACTTGACCACTTGCCTTCCTCAAAGCATTCTCCATGTCTGAGACTCTCTTCATGGTAGTATCTTCAGCAGCCTGCTTCCCCTTCTTTAGCCGCTGA
This sequence comes from Rhazya stricta, assembly GCA_001752375.1. Lineage (NCBI taxonomy): Eukaryota > Viridiplantae > Streptophyta > Magnoliopsida > Gentianales > Apocynaceae > Rhazya > Rhazya stricta. Next base: position 5,233,416 of record MEJB01000002.1, on the reverse strand, counting down.
GTTTCCTCCCTTTCCATCCTCAACATCTTTAACTCTGTTAAATCATGGCTGAGCTTTCTAGCAGCTTGCATTGCCTTCTGGTGGGCCCACTCCTTCCGCTCCTTCACCTGTCTCTCAAGATCCTTAATCTGATGGATCACACTTAAGATCATCTCATCTTTCTGATCCAATGGCACTTGCTCAGCATTTTCATCAAGATTCAGATGGCGAAACTTACTCAACACTGAGTTAACAACATCATGGYTCTTTAAATTTTGGGGTTCCTCACTCTGCATGACTGGAACACTCTCAACCCTTGTTCCAGTAACACTTAACGAATCTCCAGTGGACAAAGAGCCTGAATAACCCTGCAATTGACTCTGGAACTGTTTCGCATTCGCTCTGAATCCTGCAGCAAACATTGCAACATTTCTCTTCAGCAAAGTCTTCATGGAAGGAGTAAGATTAAACCTCTTTGGGCACTCAATCTCCTTCTGCAAAGACATCTCTGATGCATACGAGAAGAATCCATTCATTGGAAACTCAGAAGTTCCACTATTTCCAAAACCCCAACCGCCATGAAATCTACACAGAGCTGGAGCAACTCCAACTGGACCATTCCTGACACTCTCCACAGTACCACTACTCACTGAGGTAGCTCCGCATGCACTATTCCCACTTGGGGAAGGAAGTACTGGGATTTCCATCACGCTTGCACGGCCCACATGAAGATCACTCATAAGCAAACACCACATTGCATCACCTCGACTCAAGTGGGGCTTAACTTGTTGCAGCAAACAAACCATGCCAGCAAGTGAATATTCTTCCAACTGCCTCAAGTTTGCAAAAACTGGCTCAGATTCCTCTGAGTTCCCATTATTCCCACAACTTCCACTATTTAAGTAAGCCAAGGAATTATGCAAAATATTAGTCAACACATCCATTCCACCATAACAATGCCCATTCCTCAATATAGCCTTCAAAGCCACCTCCTCATCATAACCCAATGCCACAAGTTTGGAAATAGCCTCATTATACAAAAACTCCAAGTTTTTCAATAAAATTTCCTCTAATTGTTCCTCAGTGCAGTATCCCCAACCACTATCATCAAAAACAGAGTTTGGGCCTCCACTGGGACCATCATTTGGGTTTGGATTTTGGGTTGAATCATTCGCACCCATTTGATAATTCAACGGTCTAAGCCCAGATTCCATTATCGATTTAGAAATTACAGCGTTGGAATTTGTGGCCGTSAAAGCCGTGTTATTAGTGGTGGTGGTGGAATGATCAGGGTCGGGCTTTACCGATCGTGCCCGCCGATTGGTCCTTATATGTTTATCTCTCACGGTGCAACCCATTTGAAATTCTTGAACCTTCCAACTATAAAATCAAAACTAACCCTAGAAAACAGGTAAAGAAAGACGAATCAAATGAAAACATATGCCTGCATATATGCGTGTACCTAATACCTCTATATATATATATGTAAAACATGAATGTAAATTCAGAGATGAAACGAATATATATATATATATATATGTAAAACATGAATGTAAATTCAGAGATGAAACGAAATGAAAAGACTTACAAGATTGAGCGATGATCAGAGTTTCTTGAGCGTTTGAATTGTGTGCWGGGATTTTGAGCTGTAKGGAGGTAYCGAAGGTAGGAGGGSAARAGAAGAGACATGGGTGMGTGAAACGCACAGCTGGGGTGCTTATAARATGCATGGTTCTCACCTTTCATTGGGCCAWAATTGGGCTTTTGAAAATKGGACCCCGATAGTTGGGCTGGGCTAAAGGCGGGTAAGAGAAGCMTGAATKYAACAAATATCTTYGGCCGAAATCGCAGGCCCAYAGTTCACCTAATTATTTATATTTCCATATTGCAATAACAATAATATCTTATAGTATCTCTTTAAAAAACAAAATCTTTATTTTGAAAATTTCAAACTATTTCCTCTTTAATTTTATTAATATATGGAAAATATTTTTGTTATTCGCTTATTCTCAATATAAGTATAGTGAATATACAGATATTTATATGAATCTTTTAAAAATTCATGAAATTGTTAATAGGGGAAAGTTAACCCAAACTTTTTTACGTAAATAAATATGATGGTTATTAAAAATAAATTTTAAAATAAATTWTCATATTTTCATATTTTCATTCTAAATTTTCTACAAACACGATTACTAAAAGTAAGACTTATAAATCACATTTAACAACTATTGCAACATATAGCTATAAACAATTATATTTCTACAAGGCAAATTCAATTTTACTTGGTGTGCTTGGAAATAGGATAGACTTGATTTTTTTATTATTTAGTATTGAAAAATTATCTACTTTATATAAAATTAGTAGTTGTTTCTTCTTATGGATACATTAACAACTTATCCAATTAAAACACATTACTCGAAATCTTTTAATACATTTTATTATTAAATATTTTTTATTATCGCATCATAACATAACACGATATATAATATAACATTAATTTCTTTAACTTTTTTTTAAAAGTTAAATATATATATGAGTAATTGTGCTCATACTCTAATTGGATAATCTTTTTTAATTGTTAGAATATTACATTGACGGCAGATTATTTTTTATTTTTGAGAAAAGTTATTTTATTCGTTTGCTGATTTATGCCAAAACCGTAGTGCACACTTARCCYCGAAAAGTCATAAAGACACCTGAGAATTAAGAAAGTASCAGCAAATGYATCTCATTTCATATCAGAGCCTTTCTTGTTTTGCCACAAAAAAGACAGATGGCACTGACAACAAAGAAAGACTCATCACCCGCCTATGTAGAAACAGTTGAAGAAATCATGAAGCTCTACAAATCACTGCCTCCAAGACCCTCCATTGAAGAGGTTGAAGCAGCTATTTCTATCATCAAAACAGTGAACCATGAAGAGCAGCAGAGAATTGAGAAGATATCCAAGCAAGAGGTACCTCAGGATGTCCCACCACAGCTTTTTTCCGTGCTGCAACAAGTGAGAAAATCCGTGGTGGTTTTTCAAAGTCATGAGCAAAGGAAAGAAGCCATAYACTTGGTTGAAATTGACAAGATCTTTCAGACGTTTGATGATCTCATTCAGAGAGTTTCTGAGTTGGTTTTTGGGGATACCCTTCTGGAGAAGCAGTTTAATCTCGATAGCTGTGATGGACAAATTGGCAAAAAAGTGGTAACCAATGATGAGAGTAACATCAGAAGCGAAGAGCCCAAGAAAGATGACACAGAAGGTTTACTCAGACCTGCTTCTTCAAAGCATCATATTTCCTCTTCAGGTTGCCACAAAATTCTCTTACTTATACCAGTGAACTTCTATTTCTTCAAGTATCGATTTAGTTATAAGAAAATTATGCATTTAAATTTGGAAATATGATCTGGACTATCAGAAATTGATCATATTTTTTTTCTATGAAAATAACAGATGAACAGAGTTTTCTTTATTTTTCAGAGAAATCAAAATTTTATGCAATTTCTAATGAAGTTCTTGTCTGTTTTGGAATTAAAAATCCTAATTGGCACACATTTGTTGATCTCTTGATATAGCGGTCGTTCTCCTAAGCTAACAACCCCATATAGTTCGTATATTGATCTAATAAATGAGAAAGAGGAAGAAGAGAGAGAGAGCTTATAACAGATGGTAGGTTATCTATATTGAAAGCTTTTAATTATAATATGTGTTAACTTTTCTAGAATTTTAAGGGAAATATACTTGCATAGAAATGGATAAGTCTGATGTGTTTTTKACCTGGAACTTTGTTTATTGGCTTAATGTTGTTTCAATGTAGTGGTAAGGGATGGAGATGATGAGAAGTTGAGTCTGATGAGAGTGGCTGCCTTAATTGAAAAATCTGCCAAAGTTGAAGTAGAGGTTTTTGATGTTCAAGGGAAATTGATGGACAAGGTTGAATGGCTTCCATTATCTCTTGGAAAGTTGTCAAATCTTGTTAAGCTAAACGTAGCAGACAATCAAATTGTGGCTCTTCCCTCGACTATTGGCGACCTCAAGAAGTTAAGAGAGCTTGATATCCATGCCAACCAGCTAATAAACCTTCCTGACTCATTTGGTGAATTGCTGAGCTTAACCGATCTTGACCTGCATGCCAACAGGTTGAGGTCATTGCCAGCATCTTTTGGGAACTTAATTGGCCTCATAAATCTTGATCTAAGTTCGAATATGTACGCAAGTTTACCTGATATAATTGGAAATTTGACCTCTTTGAAGAGATTGAATGTGGAAACAAATGATCTTGAAGAACTTCCTTATACAATTGGTTCATGTTCATCTCTTGTAGAGCTGAGATTAGATTTCAATCAGCTCAAAGCTCTTCCTGAGGCAGTGGGAAGGCTTGAATGCTTGGAGATTCTTACTTTACATTATAACAGAATCAAAGGACTGCCAACAACAATGGGGAATCTTTTACGTCTGAAAGAATTTGACGTTAGCTTTAATGAACTTGAAAGTGTACCTGAAAGCCTTTGCTTTGCACCGAGCTTAAAAAAATTGAACATCGGAAGGAACTTTGCAGACTTGCGAGCCTTGCCATACTCAATTGGTAACCTTGAGATGCTTGAAGAGCTAGATATCAGTGACAACCAAATAAAAATATTACCTGATTCTTTCAGATTCCTTGCAAACTTAAAAGTTCTTCATGCTGATGAGACTCCACTAGAGGTGCCTCCAATGAAACTTGCAAAACTAGGGGCTCAGGTAATCTTTGCTCAGCTTACTGCATTTTTGACCAATTTAGCATGATCAGAGACTAACTGAATCAATTCGTGCATTTTTTGATTAGGCTGTTGTTAACTATATGGCTGAATTTGTTGCTAAGAGGGATATAGAACTTCGAAGACCGATGAAGAAGATGGGGTTCTGTGGCCTGTTCGCGAAGTGCTTCGGGACTGAAGTATGATCAAGCTTATGAAGAAGGAAGCCATGGAAGTGTAATTGACCCCTCACCTGCATATAGCCCAACCTTTTCCTTCTGCTTTGCAACAAGAAAGAAAGGATCAACATATAGGAAAGTGGAGAAGAGTTTGTTCGTGAACTGATTATGCATACTGGAAAGAAACTTGTCGAAACTCTCATTTCTGATTTTGTTTGGTTGAAGTGGATGAAGAAAGTATAAAAGACGAACATATTTTATTCTTTCATCGGTGTTCTGTCCATAAAAAGATGTAAAACTTCTGTTTTCTCAGSTACATTATATATTGTACTGGAAGCCTTCCTTCACTATATATACTTTCTGTGCTTGCTTGCAGCAATGAGCTCTTTACCAAGCCCTCAATAGAAATAGATCTTCAGAAGGGCTTGCACCATTTTTATGTCTTTAGCAGGAATGATGTGCCTATATTTGTTCTGTTCAATCACTAGCGCAAGGTCTTAAGCCAAGGATTCATAGTTTTGTCAAGAGCAAAGGAAAATCATGAAGTTAGTATACGTAGAAGAAACAGACATACTATGAGAATGAATATGGAATCAATTCTTTAATTAGAGGGGGTGATCTAAACCAAAAGAAAAAAAAAAAAAAAAAGGTTAAATTAAGGCATGCGCCAGAGTGTGTAGTGTGCTCCACCCTGTGTCTGCTGTCGATCTTTAGCAGGAATGATGTGCCTATATTTGTTCTGTTCAATCACCAGCGCAAGGTCTTAAGCCAAGGATTCATACTTTTGTCAAGAGCAAAGGAAAATCATGAAGTTAGTGTACGTAGAAGAAACAGACATACTATGAGAATGAATATGGAGTCAACTCTTTAATTAGAGGGGGTGATCTAAACCAAAAGGAAAAAAAAAAAAAAAAGGTTATATAATTTTGTGCAGAGTTCACGTGGACCCTACATTTTCTTGAACATAATAGGTGGTAAAATCCATCGTCAAGAAAGTACTCCTAAAAACGTTGAGGAAGAGGGCAGAWGGAATAAAATTTAGAGGTTAAAGATGATATACGGACAAAGGTTTGAGGACCATTTAGGTAATTGACTAATTGTTATTTTCAAGTGTTGTCAATTCTAATAGTAAAACGACAGCGTCTGGGTGTCCATTTCTATATTAGCAGCCCAGAAGGCGAGAGAAAGAAACTATTTTGCACCCCTTCACCTGTGCTCCGCGTCCTGGACGAAGCAAGCTCACGAATCTGCTTATGCGCTAAGGTTATTGTAAGACGGGTGTCTGTATATACTACCATGTGAACGTTTGTTGATACTCTTCAAAATGTCTCTTTGATTTATCCTTTCTTTCTTGGCTTGTTAAGTTAGTGAAGATCAGGTGAAATTTTTGAAATTTTTTGGTTTTCTTGGTCTGTGAATGAAAACAAACAATGATGGGCTTTTCTTTAGTGTTCTCTCTGTTTCAATTTGATCATAATCATATTTAGGATTCGGTTATGTTGTGCTTGGACCACCACTCTCTCTATAATCATGTCCCTCGTTTTACATTTTCTTGTATATTGATTTATTTTCCTGGAATTTAGTCCTGTTTCTGGAGTTCAAGAGGTTTTTTAGGTGGGATTAGTTGCCTTTCCTGTTAATGGGATCGAACGAGCGATCTTTTTTCTTCTATTTGATGTGAAGACGGTGATTAAAAAAAAAAAAAAATGAATGCAAAGATAAAAGGAGAACCTTTAGGATGTCTTACTATTTATGTGCGTCTCAGAATTATACTAAAGAATGTGAGATAAAATGGTGAGTAGCAATTGTTGATTTAGTTATGATTGCTTTTGGTTTCCAATTAAAACAATTAGTAGTTAACTTGAGGGGACTAATTTGTTAATGGSTACTTGCTACATCTATGCATCATTGCATGACCTACAATAAGCTAACTAATATTTGATTTTGCTCTGACTCTGTATAAAATGTGAAATAAGATGCCAAACACAGGTAGGGGGTAAACAATGAAAGAAGTAAGGGGAGTGATTTCAGCACTCATTTTCCATCTGCTGTTAATGTAAAAGACTACAATACCCATAGACATTAAAAGTTGATGACTCCAGAAACTCTTACGTAACTGCTAAGTTTAGATACTTTCACTTTTGTATTCTGCTGCTAAGTTTCGATACTTCCACATTTCATGATATGCATTTGTCCCTTCAACACATAGGTTCTGATTATCAATATCCTTTTTTAACTTAGGATTTCTATCTGATGCAAATTTAGTTGCTTCGTAGGGTCTATACAACAGTGAGTAAGTTAAAAGTTGGGAATTTTATTTACTTTGTGCAATGGGTTCTGCTGGAACCAGCTCAGATGGGAAAATGAATGTTTTTATATGGGACATGGATGAGACTCTTATTTTACTTAAGTCTTTGATAAATGGTACTTATGCGGTGGCACTCAGTGGACTAAAGGATGCAAAGAATGGTACAGAGATTGGAAAGATGTGGGAGAATCATATCCTTCAAATATGTGATGATTATTTCTTCTATGAACAAGTAAGTAGCCTTCACAGATTACAATTTATTTATTTGGCTTGTAGCTGTTTTCTTTCTGGGGTTCCTGTTATGAACTGATGATGCAGAATCCTTTCTGTCAATGTACTTTATTTTGTCATTCTGAAATATGTAACCTGTTCAGATTGAGAACTTCAATCAACCACACCTGGATGCCATGAGTCAATATGATGACGGTAAAGACCTCTCTGAGTATGATTTCAACCAGGATAGTTTTGGGGCTCAATTTGATGATGTCAATAAAAGAAAATTAGCATACAGGCATCGGGCTATAGCTCATAAGTACAGGAAGGTACTAATCATTTTTGTTCAATGCTTCTTTCTATTGTCTTTACAGTTTTTTTGCATTTATTTGACCTTCTTGAACTTCCAACATGTGAAACTCACATGTTGCCAAATTAGATATCTTTTCATTCTTCTTAAAGTTTGGATATTCCATCCAATAAAATGGAAGAACTATAAATCTCCAAAATAATAGATAGAAATACTGCAAATAGAGTGATTGCGACAATCTTCAAAGGAGTAGTTTCCCACCCTGGAGCTACTTTTGGTTTTAATATGCTCCCTACGGTAGTGCGTCTTGGACCAGATCTAGAACTGTTCTTAATAGTTTGGGTAGCCATAAATGCCATTGTATTCATTGTGATCTGTGGACTTCGTGTAATATTCCATTTTGAATAAACGATCTTATAAGAATGAAACGGCAAACCTAGTAGCCATCTTCTGGTTGCTCGTAAGTTTAATTGTGTATGCCTGATATTCCACTTTTGGGCAACTTTTAAACAACTAAGGGATCCGTTTGAGGCACGTGTTAACTAGTTGAAGTAATTGACATAATGGCAATTATTTTTCCGTTTTGGTTGGAACTTTAGGCAGTTCTCAAAAACAAAGACAGCAAAAAAATTGATTCCTTAAGAATAAAACCGAAATCCTCCATTGAAGAAATGAGAAATGATGCTGAATATTGAGAGAGGTTAATTTCAGTGCAGGGTAAAGATGGCAACTTGATATTGTTTCAATAGAAAAACCTGTTCATGATGGAGATAAATATTGAAGCAAGTAATATCCATATAATTCTTTCCAATGGATTAGATTTAATCTTTTGTGGCTTAAGGATTTGAATATGGCAATCTGGTTTTCAATTTAGAAGGATAGAAACTGTATATATAACTAATATTTATGTAGTTTATCCCTTTATGGGAGTCCTATGAGGTGAATTTTCTTGCTCCTTGTGGATGCCATTGGCCAGTTATTATTTCAGAATTCCTTTATTAGCCCTCAGAAGGAGAGAAACTCTACAACAGTAGTGTATTTATGTATTACTTCTCATTAGACCTCATTGTGTGGAACTAGGTGAGGATCTGTTTATATGAGAGACTCTTTTTAGCATGAATTGCAGAACATCATTACTTGAAATCTTGAAGAAATGGCCCCACAATAGTCCTATGGATTTGAGTTCCTGCTTCCGACACCATTTTACTGGCTTTACAAAAATAAATTGCTTAGTTGTTGCTTTTGGTAGTGGTAATGCAAATATAAATTGCAATGATAAACCTTGTATTTCTCATTCATCTGATATATTGAGTTTGTTATGTCAGGAATCTTTAAAACTTAATCCGTCTTTGCAGAGTCTATTAATTTTTACATTTTGTTTTGCTAATGCCAGGTAAATTCTTGATGTTGGACTAGAATTGGTGTTCTATTCCATTAAAATTGGGAATTACAACCAAATTTTGCAGTTTTCATGGAATATTCTGGTACCAATTAAAGCTTTCTGGCAGCACAAATACATAATTACCCAGCATATTTGCAGGGGCTGATGGATACTGCTTGATTCTAATGGCATTGGTCAATAAATAGGGCTCAAAATATTGGTTAAATATCGTCAAGAAACTTTGTCCCAGAACAATGTACTTKACTACTTTCAAGTATAAGTTGCTGTATTTCGACTCTTAAACTGTGCATATAAAATGAACATCTCGAGCAGGAAATTAGAAGCCGCATAAGATACTAGTTGAAGTTGCACTTGTCATACATCTGCACAGCCTATTTGGCCTTATCCTCTTCTCTTCATGGAATGTCCTCTTACCTGATGATGTTTCCTTGTTTAACTCAAAGATGCTACATGTTGTGTGCTTTCCGGAGCTCGTGAATAAAAGAGAGCTTCTTTGTGGTCACAGATTGATCCTATGAAGCGAAGTCAATCAGATACCCAAAGATTGTAGGCCGACAGTCGAACGAGTTCTGTGCCTTATGATTTTACAACATAAACAGTCAAGTTCCTTAATATCATTTATGGTAGTGAGCTTAACTCTGCTATGGTACTGGAATTACTAGTCCAATGATAGCCATGACTGGCAGCCCCTTCACAGGAGAAAAGGAAAAAAAAGGAAAAGGAAGCATTTCCCACATTATTAAGTCCATCATTTCCTTCTTCCATTTCAATGTTTTTTGTTCTATTGATGGATATTTTATCATTTAATGGTGTTCTTTCCATCATACATAGGTGTCCTTAACAATCTTACTTTGCAATTGTTGCAGGGATTGCACAGTATTCTGGATGAAGATATGATAAAATCTTGGGAGAATCTTTACAATATGACTGATAGTTATACAGATAAATGGTTGTCTTCAGGTAAATCATTTTTCTAATAATGCGTAAAATTCCCTTGATCTCTTGGCTGGTTTGATATTTCTTCGCCAATAGTTTTCTTTCTGAAGTTCATGTAACTTTTATGCAAGATTTATTTTTGAAGTGGACCAATTACTAAAATACAAGGATAACATCCCAGACTGRAAGAATACAAGATGCATAACATATAGAGTCATTTCCATAAACAATTTTAGGAAATCCTAGGACTGACCCTCACATAGTTCATAAAGCTCCTCATTCATCAACTAATCTATGTTGATCTTTTCATCAAACTTGGAGAAGAGGGTTCCTGCTGTATATCCTCCAGGCAATGTGCTTTCCCCCTGTAGCATGAGACCAGGTTTTGAAGTTTTAGAAAATGAACTTCTAGAAAATATGACTTTTGATGCCCTTAGCAAACCATTGATTGCAAATTATGAGGTAAGATTCTTCAACTTCTAGAAAATATGACTTTTGATGCCCTTAGCAAACCATTGATTGCAAATTATGAGGTAAGATTCTTCTTTCTTCATCATATGTAATTCACCGAAGGCAACAGACCTACTGATGCAACCCATGATTCCATACCAAGCTATAACTTTATTCGATTTGTAGTTCTCTTGCCAAAATGTTGTTTAAAGGCACTTGGATAAAAAATTGCAAATAATATGTGTAGTCTATGCCTTGGATGATTTTAATTAATAACTAAGAAGYTTATGTATTTGAAGAGAATGGCCACCGTAATGGAGCTTATGTTCTGGAATTCTGGAGGTGAAACTGAATGTAATTTGCTGCTAGATTTGGTTTCACCTGGTTGAAGGTGCAAGGTGGATTTCCTGAGATTGAAATGAAACATCCATCATATGGGTTCATTCTCAGCATCTTCAATGCACATTAGGTCGGAGAGCTATGATATTTCAAATCAAGCAGAATGTAACTTGAGTGGATAATTTGAGAGTGCTAGATAGTTGAAATAATTTTTGTATAAAGCTGCATCTGTTTTTCCTTGGTCAAGAATAGCTACATTCAATTGGCGTGTACATTATGCATATGTTCTGCTTCATATGCCATTGTTCTTTCTTCTTATGAATTTAAAATCCTCCTTTGCCCTTTTGGTTCTTCTGGTTTTATCTTCTCTCCTCCCCCTTGGAACTCTTGTCCGTCTGCCTGTCTGTTTGTCTCTCTCTCTCTCTCATGGATCTGTTGATTGAAGCTAGAAATGGGATGAGCATGATGCCGACAGAAGCACAGCAAGAAGGGGAGTGCCTTCGATTCATATTGAAGCTTTATTATTATCTTTTATGGGCTAATTTAGTAACCTGAAGTGCTAAAGGAAGAACAAAAAGCCAGCTGCTGTTTCATATAAATGTCAAAGATAAAAACTGTCTTTTCAAGGCTGGAAAAATAGAATTATATAGATCCTAGAATTCTAACCTAATAAGGATTATTGTCCCCTAAGAAAGTAGCTAATAAAGAAACTAAATAACCATAGGATTCTAAGATACACAAAAACCTAATAAAACCTAAACTAACTAAACAAATCTAGGATTSTAAGTTACATGCAAACCTATAAAACTAAACTAGTAAGGATTTCATCCTGCATCATAGCACTTTTCCTGGTCTGTTTTACCCAGTCCTTTTCATGTTGGTTCAAAAATTTGCCCTTAACTTAAATTGCACCGAACACATAGCTATTACTTAATGAATTATCTTAATACTTTGCTGAGAAAAGGTTATTGTCACTACCACTAGCCTCGGTTAAGTGATATTGATCTGACATTTTTTCTGAATTCTTAGAAGTATAAGTTACTGGAAAACATTTAGATCGCCAAAATGAGTAAATATTAAACATAATGCAAATTGCTGTATGTGTCCTACCTTTTGGACCAAAGTATTCTCAACTTGAAAACATCAGGGACTAATCTATGGAGGAAAATCTTGGATCAAATGTGCTATGAAGCAATAGGACTGAATTCGGATCACACAAAACATGTGGGACTAAAGCTGCAAGTTTCCCCATTAAAAGTTAACCAGAGGATTTCTGGAATATTACACAAGCTGGGTGTACTTGTTAAAGAGGGCAACTGAAAAATAAATTGAACTTAAAGGACATGTTGTATCCCTGAATTGTGGGGTTCAACATTGAGCCTTAGAACATGTCGGCATATACATAATTTTGTGACAGAATTAAAGGAGTGACCGTCCACTCAACTTTGCTGTTAGAGCATAATATTAGTACATATCTGCAAATTAGACCCTAAATGCTGCAATATTGATATTTAGGTCTCAGAGATTTCTCCAGATAGAGGCTGGTAAAAGTTTCTTTACATTGTCCATAAATGTGCATATGTTATATCAGCTTAAGCAGGAAGAACGGAGGAGGCATGTAGGTTACTGCTTCATATTAATGGAACAAAATGTACTATAATTGTGTTCTTACTATTAGATTATGCACTATAATTTAAGTGCATCCTGCTCTATCTAGTGATCTTATCTTAGTTGCCCTTCTCTGAATTGCTTTGAAAAATATTAATATGCTTTGGGTTATACATATGTGGTCGCTTTAACTGCAGCACGGATGTGCTTGGAGCAGTGTGCTACTGGGAACAGAGATCTGGTCGCCAATATTATCTCGCCTGCAACCCCCAGATATGCAAGGAATACTGGAAATCATCATGTCAATATCTTGGTGACTTCTGGAGCTCTGATTCCTAGCCTTGTCAAATGCTTACTTTTTCGACTTGATGGTTTTATTGCCTGTGAGAATGGTGAGTTACATTCCTTCTTTTGACTTCTTGAGATAATCATCGTGGCCCCGAGTTTCCTTTCTAACTTCTTGGGATACTCATCATAGTTATGAGATACTCATCATAGTTATCTTCAGATTGTGTGTACGATGTTATTCCTTTTCTATTTGTGTATTTGGCTTTTCATTAGAATTATCCTCTAGGCTAGGATAATAAAGCTAGTCCGGATGAGCTTCTGTATACATTTTCCAGTACATCTAAAAATATCAATAACAGATAACAAGCATGAATGCCACCTCATTTTGATGATTAAGATATTGCATAACAAATAACCAAAAAGTTTATGATAAGCTATCACTAACTCTATAAAGCTACCAGCTCAGATTCAGCAGTTATGCTGTTACATGATATGCAAAATGTATATATATCAGTGAGAATATGTAAAAATAGTAAATTCCAGTATACATAAATGTGACGCTCATCTTGCATTTCACATATTTCTTGTTTGTGATAGTTGATTTAATTCATACTATGATATGCTTCACTTTTTTCTCTCTGTATTTCTTTTTCGTGGCCTTGTTGTTATTGACTGATCGTTAATAAAAGCAAATGGATACTCACATTTTGCAAAACTTACAGTTTACAGCTCATGGGAAGTGGGGAAGCTCCAGTGTTTTATATTGATAAAGGAACGATTCAGCAGTCCAAACGTCCAGTTTTGTGCCATCGGAGATGGCTGGGAAGAATGCGAAGCAGCAGAAGCAATGAGATGGCCATTTGTTAAAGTTGACCTACGACCCTCCAGTTATCATAGGTTTCCAGGGCTGACATTAAGAGATTTAGACCTCTATTTCTCTGTTGTATATGGAAATGCTGATGAGAAAAATGAAGAGTAGATCAATCTCTTTATACCAACTTGTGTGACACTGTAGTTGGCCAACTTCAAGTCATGAGGAAATTGAGCTGCAGTTTCTATTATGGCCAGAAAGTAACCGAGGATAAATTTCAGCTAGGAGGCTGTCTGGTCTTTGTAAGACCCATCCAATCTCTGTAGTTATGAATGTAAATTCTTAATAATTTTGCAACTTGTCGATCAAGGGCTTCACAAGTTCGGACTGTTCTTGGAGATTGTTACCATAATTCTGCCAAAGGTTAAAGGTTTAAAAGCCGTCATTCGTTAGACTTACTCAAAGTCGAAAGAGTAAGAACGACATTAAAGCTGTTAAACTCGGAATTACACATTTTAACTGACTGAGATTCTTGAGCTCAGCCCAACAAGCGATAGATACAAATCAACAATGTGAAGCGGCATTTAGAGGACAAAAAATTAGCCAAAAGTGAACAATATATGCCCGGGGAATGGGCCAAACATACTGTGATTATGATAGGATTAGCTTTCATTCTCGTACGCATGACTGATGACGCTCACCTTGCTATGCTACTTACATGCAAATCATCCTAACARCATCTAAGAAATATCTTATGGGCAGCCCACAGATTSAAATGTCTCAATCTGATAGACACGCGTGATGTCTGCCCTGATATAGTTCTGTTATCGTAATGAAATCTCTGTTTGTGGCAACCCATTCAAACTTTTCTTCAACAAAAAACAGCATAACCAAAATTATCAGAAACCCTTCAATCAATATCAGGATTTAACGTAATTAAGATGAGAATCACCGAAGGAGGTCCAAATTTTCGGCAGTGAAATGGGAACCTCATATTCATGATCACCATATGTTTGTTGAAATGACAACATCTTATGGTTTCTCTAAGTCGTATGAACAAGGGCATTCTTAAATCTTCATCATTTGACGTCTCGATGTGGAGAGAACTGAGAAAAATATAGATTTTGTCTTTAAATGAAACGGGACTAATTAATATAGGAATTCCCAAAGGGGCAAGCTGAGAAGTTCTCTTATGATATGAGAAAGAAAGGATTTTCATGTTCTTGTCCAGAGTCAAATAGGGATATGGCTCAATTTGGTTATGGATAAGATTTCCTTTGGATTTTTGGTATTGCTTTAGGCTAAGGTAGGATATCATGATTGATCGGGTAGATTGACCATTATGGCATCAAATTATGATTTCTTGTTTTAATTTTTTAGTGGTAGAATACATAACAAATGAGAAATACGATAAATGAATATATATATATATATACATTTATGAGTATTAAATTCGAAATCTTTTTAAATAATTTTTATCGATTAAGTTATTTTTTTAAATAAAATTATACAAATAGATGACCGAGTGAAGAACACATCAATGATAATAAGAGGAAATTTTTACAACTGAAAAAAAATTTTAATGTCATATTCACAGATTATCGAAAAAATGAAAAGTGATTTTTTAGGAAGTCTTGTTTTTGGGAAAAATAATTAAATTCCGAACATATAAAGACAGACAGAATTGATCAAAGTGGTCATTTTCATTCTGGTCAATGCCAAACCACTCCAAGATCATTTCAGTTTCCCTATTTACAATTGCAGACAAAAAAAAAAAGAAAAAAAGAAGAAGGAGAAGAAGAGAAAATTGGATATCCACAAATGCATATAAGCTTCTCATGTAATATATATATATATATACACACACAAAAGGTGAACAGCAAGCTAGCTGGTGGTGTGGGGGTGCTGATGGATTTTTTTGGAATAATGATATAAGAAGAAGAAGAAGAAGAATATCCACTTGGGATCAAATGTAGAAATGCAGAGAGAAAAGCCAAAACAAAGTAGAAAACAAGGTGGTCCTTTCTCTGTATGATTATCTCTATCAATGCAGTAATGGGTTCTCTTGTAAAGTTTCATTCTTAGAACGTTCATTGCCCATGCTTTCTTTTGGTCTTCCTATAGTTCTCTCATTTCTGCCTTCTTTCAACCTTCTCCATCTTTCTTTCTCGCATCCCTTTTGAAGTTAGGTCGACATGAAATTGATTCAAACAGTATAAAACATTATAAATCAAACTTGATTGATATGAGCGATTCGACGTTCTCATTTCTTAATAAAGGTTARGAATTTAATCCTACTCTMGTACAGAGAAATAATTTGATCAATYCAATAAAAATAAAAAATAATCATATCATATTAAAATACACGATTTAACATGATTCAACATACATACTTACTTAGGACGAAAATCTATGTCCTTCTACCTTGCATTCAATCCTAGACAAAATACCCAAGAAAAAAAAAAATGAAAATGTGGTTCTAAGATTTCCCAACTTTTTTAATGTAGTGAGACTTTGGTGGACAAACTGGGACGACGCATTTTTCCTGTATWAATAATTGAAAAAGAAACGCTTCAGGAACCATCTGAATTTTGCGATTGGCTAGATTTGCTGATGTGGATATCTTGTCCGTTCCTGTAATGTAGAAAACAACCAATCACGCTATATATAGATTTTTGTATTATTTGTATAAAAGATAGTAGCATATTTTTAAAAAAGATTTTGAAGTATTTATTTTGATATAGCGAAAGATGATTGTCAAGTAATTATCCATCAGTGTTATCAAATCCGTGAATSGYATTTTTGAATCTACGAGTTAGAGCGTGACAAAATTTAAAACATACAAAATTATTATTCAAGGGTCCCAATTCATTTTACGACACATAAAATTATTCGATTTTCTAAATTATAAATTATAAGCCAATAAATCATACAATAATATATTATTCGAAGGGCCCATGCTATTAGCAACAACCTCAAAGCAACGAACCTTAGGGTCGCCGACCATTTGACGAGATTTAAGAATATCTCATTAGAAATTAAATTTGGGTAAGGATGTAAAAATATTAACACTTATTATAATATTAGATTCGATAAATATTTGAAGATTTACATAATATAATATTTTATTAGCGGAATTAATAAATTTTTTTTTTTACAATATGACTAAAATTTAAAAAGGGATACGATCAAATGAAGTCATTTGATCACAAGGATGATGAAATCATGAAATTACAAAGGCCCCCACCACTATTGGAAGCATGTAAATGACATCCGTGAAACATGTGAATTCGTATGCTTCTCGGTGGTAATTCTGTCTTTTAGCGTGCAACGATTAGTAAGGGCACGYCTCATACTTTATATTATTATATCTCTTCAAAAATTAATTCGATTCATAAATTTAATGTAAATTATGCGATCTCAATAGTATATTTTTTCTTTTTATTTTAATTATTATCGACTCTTTATAAATATCTTTAAACTTTATTTATATCCTTCACGTGTTAAAACTAGCCTCACATGACCTCTAGTTTAGGATTACTATAATTAAAATAATATTCTAAAAATCAAGAATAAATTAAATAAAAAAATTAAATATTCGCGGGATATGAAAAGAGTAATAGCTTATAGTTTAGGGAGATGAGGTGCAAAAAGGGAAGAGAGGAACGGCAAGGGAAGGCAGGACCAGTGGACCACTATAAAAATGGTATATTAGCTTCTGTTCTGTGCAATYCTTAGGCTTCAGATAAAGTACCAATTCAAGTGGGGAAATTGAATTCAAGGCTCTGATTCTTCAGTGGGCTTACGTGGCCACCAACAGAAATGGTAAAACCTTTTATCTTTAACACAAGTGGAAAATCAAAACCTTATTCCATCTTACCAAAATCAACTAGGGACAAATTTGACATGGAATTCCATGGTAATAAAAACCGGTACAGGATTTAGGATCCCTCCACTTAATAATAAAATGGTTTAGGGTATAAATATTATATTTATATTCATTAAGATATATATGATACAATTAGTGAGTTTTTGAATATATTTTTTTTATTATACACTTCTTACTTATATTAATTGAAGCGTGACGTATATACTTAATTTTTTCGATTATCTTCTTTCTTAGGAGAGTTAAAGTATCGATTTGATGATTCATTTAATATTAATATATAATAACTGTATTGATATATACCTTCTGAATTATAATAATAATGAGTGTGTACTAAACACTTATCTGCCATATGATTTAAGAGTATTCGATGCAGCATTCTTGCAAAGGGTATGCAAAGAACTTTCAGAAAAGACTACCATTCACGCTCCACCATTTGTCTTCTCACCATCAACACCTTTCTCTCTCTCTCTCTCTCTCTCTCTCTCTCTCTCTCTCTCTTTCTTATTCATCTGAATACTGCAAGGCTGTGTGCTTGCCCCACTCGACAATGCTCAACTGAATTCGTAGCTAGCAAACTGGCTTTGAGTTTCAATGCTTTTTGGTATGCAATCACTGTGCTGAGGACTCTAGGGACTAATTCTGTTTCTGCTGTTTGCTCTTTCCTCCACCGATTGATTTCAAAAGTCTAACTGCAAACTGATGGTAGTAGAATTATCTGTTGGAACTAGTGATTGTTTCATCTGAATCCCTTTTACGTGGTTCATATAATCTAGTAAAATTTCTTCATTTTTGCAGAGAATGATGAGGACTACAAGTGAGGATGATAAAAGGAGTTCTGTTTGATGTCTCTGGAGCTGTAAGCTTTTAAGATTTTGGAAGAAAAGTACTAACTTTATCAGCTCTACAATGCCGGTCCCTCTTGCCCCGTATCCAACACCTCCTGTGCCATTTACTCCACCTGCAACTGGTATGGTTTTACTTCAAGAACAAATTTCTACCCAGCAAGTGATAAAAAATTTTAATTGCGGTGCTGCTACAAGAATTAACCACAAGTTTTCTGGTTTATTGTGTAGTTAAAGAAATAAAAAGCATTCGTCATTTTCACCTTTTTAATCTTCAAAATCGGTAACCAGATTACAACTGCAGTAATTGTGACTGAGATAGAAGCATCAGATTTCGAATTCGACCACTTAATGTTAAAGAAAGATATGGAAGGCAAGTTTAGAATGTTAAAGAAAGATATGGAAGGCAAGTTTAGCCAGTTTATCAGTAACGCTTACTAGGAGAAATAAGAAACATATTTCAATCAGAGATCAAGAATCAATGCAAGCAAACTTATTTCCCTCAACTATGATTTAATCTAGTCTAAAGTACTATATAGTTTTCAGTACATCCCCAGTAAAGTTGTAGATTGACTTCCGAGAATTTTCTGATTTGGTTCAATAGATAAATGTTCTTGGCTTATCATCAAGCACTTTAGAAGCCATTTGTTCTTCCTAGTTTCTTTTACCGCTGGTAATTTCATTTAGTCTAATTTTGGTCATCAGGTGCACAAAGCCAGCTTGTTTGTTCTGGTTGTAGAAACCTTCTTCTATATCCAATCGGAGCAACTTCAGTATGCTGCGCAGTATGCAATGCAGTCACAGCTGTACCTCCTCCCGGTATGTTTCCCTGGTTTCAAAATCCAAAAATTTGTAGAGGTGTTCATTTCAAATAATGAGACTTGTTAGCTTGCTCAACGGTTATTAAGAGGCRTCGACATTATTTGTTCACTCTGTGCTTGTAACCTGAACAGGCACTGAAATGGCTCAATTGGTTTGTGGAGGCTGCCATACATTACTAATGTATATTCGGGGAGCAACAAGTGTGCAGTGTTCTTGTTGTCACACTGTTAACTTAGCTATGGAAGGTAACATAATGACAATGCAGCTTTTCAAGCATACGAGTCCCTCTTCACCATTGATTCTGGATTAATAATTATCATATTTATGTAACGACAGCAAATCAGGTAGCTCATGTTAATTGTGGAAACTGCCGGATGTTATTGATGTACCAGTATGGGGCGCGATCAGTAAAATGCGCTGTTTGCAATTTTGTGACATCAGTTGGGGTTAGTATGCAATTGAATAGTTCTGTCTATCAAGTTCTCATCATAGACAACATGGTTTTCTAAACAAAGAAATCTGTGCATTTAGATTTCTCATCAATAGAGCTTGTTCCCAACATAAATTGCTTCACCACAATGGTTCATTTCTTGTCATTCCTATCTGCTATAGTAAAGGTTACAAATGAGGGATACTCGAATTTATTTGTTGTTCTCAATCTACTCTGTCTCTTCTTCTCCAGCTTCCGAGTTCCCACCCTTTTTCTTCCATAATTTCTATATTCCAATCAACTTGTTAACAGGAAGCAGACTGAGAAGAAATATCACTCGACCAGACAACAGCAGTAGAGCTATGGTCCCTCGCACCAGCTTGGATTCAGTGATAAAAAAGATACATTTTCTAAGCTCAAAGTCACACTTTCTTGAACACCAGAAATTTGTGACCTAGATGAGGAGTAAAGTCTCTGTCATTTTAGAACTAGAGGAACTTAACCATACATTCCCTAGGTCCTTTGACTGTCCTAATTCACTATCATTTTGTGAAACTTGGAACTTCAAGAACTTGGGTGTGAGTTGTGACACCCCAAAAGTCTGTCCGACATTTTGATATATATGTAGCTTTGACAAGTTGTTAATTCGACCAATTTATTCCATCTAACAAAATTCATACTCTTCAATGACAGGCTTCCGGGAGCACCGCCGAGCAAAAGTTCAATAACTGAGCTGTGAAGTTGCCAAGAAGCCAGTTTCTCAGGTGCAGCCTGAAACTGCATATCCCCTAAAAACAGAGACAAATGTTTTCCTGCTTTTGTATAGAGTTCGTTCTTTTTCCCTGGCGTGATTTTCATATGAATAAGCAAGCAGTTTTACCAAGCTCAGTCTACAAGAATATCATTATGTATGCTAACTTCAAAGATTTGTTAGGATTGATGAAATTATTGGATAAGAAAAACATCATTTTCTTCGACTGTTGTACTTCTTGCATTGAGGACACGGCAAGAAGTTGTGCCTTCAGTTTGGCTTGTCAGATTGTTGTTCACATTAGATGCTTTCTTCTATATCAAAATGAAAATAGCAAGGAAAAAAAAAAAAAAGAAAGAAGAAAACTAAAGCCCCATCATAAAACCTTTTCTTAGCCATACATCTTTTAATATACTGCCTTCTAAAACTTATATTTATTAAATCAGAATGTGTATATATATTTTAATCATCATTTTTTTGTTCGAAATTTTGTAATACGTTCTTTTCTATACTTTCTCTCTCCTTTATACTTAACTCATCAAATATATATACACGTTATATTATAATTAATATAAAAAATATATATCAAATAATATATTAGAAGATTTGAATTTAAAAAATTACCTCTGCCAATCAAAAAATGTGTAAGATAAGAATAGAGAATGGAAAATGCTGTGAATGAGGGAAGCATAAACCCTTGAGGTGTCGTCACTGATGCATCATCCTCGTTATAGTCTCACAAGAAGATGTCACTAAACTTTGAATTATTCTTTGATACCTTATCCAMAATACAGGGTTTCTAGTCAAATTAATTATTGGAAAACTTACTAGCCTTTTGGCTGTTCTAAAAGAATCTTGTGCTGGATAAATTACATTAAATTTTGTTATAGATCATGAATATGATCGTATGTTTTTCAAATTAAGGTTTCTAATAATTTAATTGAATACTTAAAATTGAATAAATTAGAAATTTATCAAATTAAAATCGTTTAATATTATAATCTTATAATGTTTTAGTGTGTTCAAGATTGGCTTTGGGTCTTTCCTGCACAGCTTATGTGGAAGGCAAAGAAGGTTCCGTCTCAGTGGGTCCGAACCATCAATGAGATACTAYTTTCAAAAAATTAGAATTTTAACATTGTGTTAGGACTTACGGGCTAAGTAACAGTCTTAAATAAACCGTTTCTACCGGCGTAAGCCTCCCAAAAGGTAATGGAGGCATGCAAAGATTTGCTCGGACCAGATGGATATTGACCCTTGAGAGCTTGCTTGTTTATTCAATAAATTTCAAATGATAATATTTTAACTTATCATATCAAGACATTACAAGTTAGATGATTAAATACAGCATTCGAATTYGAGCCTTACAAGATAAATATTCAAAGCTTAAAGATTCGATTTTTGTTCAAACTTTAAATTTTCGTACTTTAATTTTATCAAAATGTCTTAAAAGGCCGAATTTTAATTCATAGATTGGAATATAAGGGATGAGGAATCTCTGCATGAGTAGTTCCCGCGCTAATAATTCTYTAGATTAATCGTCTAATATGAGAGTTCCATCAATATTGATTCACATCATATAATTTACTGAAAGAAATTTTGGAATAAATAGAATTTGAAACCTGTTACCACAATTTGGTTGGGAAAAAAATTTTATTTCCAATAAAGTTTAAAATTAAATTGAAAGTATAAATATTATCGGGTATAAATTAAAAGTCAATGCAAAGAATCACTTTAAAAGATCGATGCGAGAATTAATCGAATTTCCTAAGATTCGTCAGAATTCTCTATAAAAGATTGACGTGCGTATTAATCTGAAAATGATTCGTGCTGAAAAATGCCTTCCAGATTTGAGGCTCTCAAAATACTTCATACAGCCCAACTGTTGGAGGGTGGGAAAAAAAAAAAGAATAACACATTTAAATAAAATAAATCGTGCCAGAAAAACACCAACCTAGCCGGATAGGGACGAAAAAGTTGGAGATACAAAATTAGGCAGCGAGTACACCAAACTGCTGAGACGTTTGGGTAATAAAGCTTGAATTTGGAAGCCTGATGTACTAGAATATGGCTATTAAGAATAGGAGTTCTGAGACGTTATATTCAAGACAAAAACTTTCAAAATACAATAATATAAAATTACGAAATTTTGACGTTATTGCCCAACACAAATCCTTCCCATGACTCTAAAAGTCCAACCTCAATCCATTCTCATAAAACCTTTGTAGCTCATTGGATATTTATTAGTAACCTAAACTTCTGATTTCATCATTTGTTAACATAACATTATGACACAAATGAATTTCATCATCAGATATTAAGTCCAGAGAAGCAGCATCAAGAAAATGGAATTCGAATCTCTTAACCAGAAGCAAAATGATATTACTTGTTTTGACATGTGAGCCGCATCAGGGAGATGGCCAGACAATAGGAGCCGGAAAGGGAGCTTAAACAGCATAAATTTTACAAGGAAACAATACATTTGTACATATTCCACCTAAACCTTCTTCAGTTTGAGTACCCATTTCTTACTCATCTCCCATGGCCAACTCCAATGCAATGTCGTCCCGTTCCTGCAGGAAGCAAAAGCAAGATCTTTCAATGAATCGGGAATTATGCCCGGAACCCGTTTCTCTTACTTGCTTGGACAAGAACAAGTTTCCTAATTTAGCACATAGGAGTTTCAGAGCCGAGAGGACTTACAATAGGCCCTCGGGCAAAATATCTCCCAAATTGAAGCCAATAGACCTACAGAAATCAGTATTAGTAATTCACCAATTCCAAAAGAAGGTACGAACATTCCAATGACATTTCAAGGCACAAGAACCTCAAAACCGAGAACAATTTCAGCATGAARATATAACTTGTGACAGTGCCCCAATGCCAAAATCCTATTGCGATATTCTTTTTATCATTTGAGTAAGATGCACCGTTTCTCACTGTCTTCACAAAATGTTAACTGAAAATAAAAGGTGAGCATACGGGCCAGAATATTGTAAATTTGTTCTATTTTTCCCCAAAAAAGTAATTAAATTGTACCAAATTTGGAATGAAACTTCTTATCATGGAAATTTGGGGAAAACAAAAGCCACTAGGCCTATTTATAGAAGATGACCTCATTACTCTCTCTAAAGAGACACTGCCAGAAGCTTATGTTTAAGGCATAGTGATTAAAGAAATGCCTCCAAAAGATGTAGACTTCTGAATAACAAACAATCATAGAGAGAAAGCAAGCAAACTACATTTTCATGAAATGATCATACTGAATACTTAGACAATTGGACTACAAACAAGATAAAAACCATATCATCTCATGTACAATTAAATGATATCATAAGAAAGTTTCAATGTGTAGAATAGAAAAGATGATTCATAATATACCGAACGATGGCGAATGAACTCCTGCATTACCTCATCCTCATCTTGTGTTTCAACTTCAACGTCAGATGACGGGAAACCCACACAAAGAAGCGCATATCCCTGCTTCATAAATAATTCATATTTATATCAGTGTATGTAAAGTAAGTTAGAATTTCATTTTTACATYGACTTTGACTATGTTTGAAAGCAGAGATGCTTTCTACAATTACTTTTGCCTGGAAATATAGAATACACCTTTTCTATTCTAAAAATTGGACCGATAAATAGGTAGGTCTTTTTAATATTTGACATATGGAGTTGCAGAGTTTTTACAATAACCTACTTTTCGTGTAAAAGGCAGTAGCAGTTTTCTGTACATTTTTATATACAATTTGATGATAGGATGCATTTTATAGAGGTCAACTTTTGTATCAAATAATAGGTTTGGAGGGAGTCTTAACCGAGATTTTAATTTCTTCTTGGAGTAGTTTCATTAAAAAGAATAAGCAATCAATCTGAACCATGAGAAATAAAAGAAGTAGAAACAGTTCAACTTTTACAGTAGAAGCTTATAACACACTGTTTCACAGTTTGGCTAAAAATAGGAAGAAARAAACTATGACGTGCCTTGGATTTCAATTCTGCAGATATCCCTAGAGCCTCTGGCTGTCTGATCTGACCAGACTTTACACGAACAGCGCAACTAGTACAACATCCTGTGAGAAATAAGCTGTTCTCTTAGATGAAGCTTTAATGATTGCTACTCAATCTAGAAGTTTTGACTCAAGCAACTGAATATTTTTAGATTTCAACTGAGATTAGAGAGAAAGCACAATCGCCCATTAATGAACACCCATWCTCCAGATACAGATAGCAAGTGATACCAATTCCGACATTGCAGGCAAAGCCTCAACACCCTTAAACATTACGCAATGAAAACAATCAACCACTTCAATTTCAGTATATATTTCACAGAAAAAAATGAATATTCAACAAGCAAAAAGTCCTTCATTACAATTGGGAAGACAGAAGCACCAAGTGCAAAAAAATTACCTGTGATCATGAACAATTGCATTTGAAGTGAAATGGATTACATATATACTCTTTAACAGGACTCTATCACCATATGCTCCTTTCTCTAAATTAGTAGGAAAACCCAACCTGTGGAATTTCTTAGGTATATCACAATATGTGCAAGTCCATTTCATATCTAGACGAATGTGGCTCCTGAAATTGAGGAAAGTCCTATAATCTGAAAATGCTAATTTTATAATTAGAGAAACCAGAAGATCATTATAATTGGGAAGAACTGTCAAAATGTAATTGAGCTATTTGATAAAACAAAAATATCATTTTTACCCGCGAGAGAGAGAGAGAGAGAGAGAGAGAGATCAACTCAAATTGAATCTGATATCAAGGTAAATAGCTGCAGTTCACTAGTGCGGCATAACTTAGGTGAATTACAACTACACACTAGTATAAAGTAAAAACAGGGGACATCTCTGGTAAGTGGAGAGCAAAGAGAAGACCAGCTTTTTCCCAATTGAGCTGGCTCAATATTTAAATTATACTACTTGAGGAAAGAGTAAGATAGTACATTTGGCTAAGCTAGGAATAGGCATCTGTTACAGCAACTAAAATATCAAAAATATCAAACAGACAAAAGACAATGAGATACAGAAATGCCTGAACAATATTTGAGGAACAGATCAAATCCTCATATTTTCCTATACTTCAAAACAGTAGACCCGCAACAAAACATTAACATGTGTATACGTACACAGACATACATATTTTTAGACTTCCATGCTTTATGAAGTTCAGATTTGTCATAAAGAGAACAATCAGCCAGAATTCACGCATCAATAGAATGCCATTATCATGCATGTCATCTCATTCTCCTGAGTATATATTCAGAAAGACAACACATTTATCTATCTCTATTTAACAACATTTAAGTATGTATTTATCGTTCTATGCATTATGAGAAGCGGTGCGGCAGAAAGAGAACAATCAGCCAGAATTCACACTTCAATAGAATGCCACCACTCTGGCTTTCAAAGTAATCTGTACTCATCACCTCATACACATGCATTTAATCAATTATGATAGACATCCATATCTATTTCTACAGGATAAAATCTACGTGTTACAGAAACAGTAGTTATGGCGTAAGAGAATGATCAGCCAGAATTCACACTCTAATAAAATGCCATCATGCCGGCTTCCAAAGTAATCTCTGCTCGTCATCTCATTCTCGTGCATTTAATTTATCAGGATAGAATAGACATATATCTATTAAATAACATCTACATGTATGATGAAATAGAATTAGTGGCATAAGAGAACGATCAAACAAAATTCACACTATAGTACAATGCCATCACATTGGCTGTCAGTGTAATCTGTGCTCGCCATCTCATTGTCAAGACCCAAATACCCATTATAACGGAATAAGATCTAATTTCTCTTCCTCTCAAATTTGAGGCTAACTGGAAAAATTACAGAGACCATGTCCAAATCTTTTTGGTACAAATACATTCTGCATATTCGAGATATTCAAGAACTTCCAAATATAGAATCTCCAGACATTATGCAAGTTTTCTTTTCAATTGTCTGAATTAGTGGGAATGATGAGAATGATCAGCCACGAATTCACCATAAGAATAAATTGCCATCATAGGGGCTCCTAGACCGATAAAATAATGATCAACATCATCTCATCCCATTAAAACCCACAAATCAAACAAAATCCTCTTAAGTGGTTTTAACACCCCTTTCATGAGAATACGATTCAAGATGCAAAATCTCAAGAAACTTATTTTCTTCCAAGAAGTAGATTACAATTTAAGATAAGGAATGACAAATATGAAAATGAGAGCTTCTGTTCAAAAAATTTGTGAAAAAATGTAGACTAATATGCAGGGTGGTGCAAATTATAGTATTTCTTCCAATATAAGACCTAAAAAAATTATTTCTATTAGATAACATCTACATGTTTTATGAAATAGAATTGGTGTCATGGGAGAATGATCAGCCAGAATTCACACTATAATAAAATGCCATCACATTGGCTGTCAAAGTAATATGTGCTCATCATCTCATCCTCAAGACCCATCATAATGGAATAAAACTAAACTTCTCATCCTCACAAATTTGAGGCTAACTAGAAAAATACAGAGACTAAGTCCAAATCCTTTTTTCTTGAAAATACATTCTGCAATATCCAATATCCAAATATAGAATCTCAGCCCTTATACAAGTTTTCTTTTCGGTCTGAATTAGTGCGAATGATGAGAATGATCAGCCAGAATTCACCATAATAATAAACAGCCATCATATGGGCTCTCAGACCGATAAATAACAATTAACATCATCTCATTCTCTTAAAACCCACAAACCAAACAAACAAGAAAACCATTCTTTTCCTTGTTTGATTTTTTTTTTTTTAAATTCCAAACCTACATAAGTCCTTCAAATTCTGTTCAAGAAAGAAAAAGTATGCACCTCCAGTATTATTAAAATTATATTATTATTTATAAATAAATAAAAAATAAAAAATATTTATAAAAAAAAAAATTCCGCAGCTACGAAATTCTGTACAAAGCCAAGAATGTACATCTTTATAGATTAGATTAGAGTGAAGACGTGAAGTAATGTATTAAAGCTTTGCAGGGCAGATTTACACATGATATAGCTCCCTGTATAAGAAGATGCAGTCAAATAAACTCAATATTGAACTGTGACGAGTATGAAGTACATATCTTTTTATGATTTCGGACAACCTACACCAAGGCAACATCGAGAAAGTTCATATTTTTCTTCCGTCAGAAGAATCCAAAAAAGATAAGAAGTTCATGTACTTATTGAACAATACCGTGCCTGCAAGCAAATGGAAGCTTTATATCCTGTGACTCTGCTGTATGTAAAATATATTGGTCCTGCATTTTCATGCACTGAATCAATAAAGAAACAAAAGGTATACTCAATTATGATGTTACTGTGTTCACAAACCTCGGGAACATAGAATTCATATACGGTCCCGCGCTGCCGGTCTCGAACAGTAACTTTGTGGGACGGGACAGAAGGAGAGTAGCAGCTACCGTTTTGGCCGSTGACTGGAACTGGAGTTTGAAGTTCTGCTGACGTCGTCTTGCGGCTGCATTTGAATGAGTTGTACGGATAATTGATCGAAGGTAACCAGCTGAGTCCCGGGAGGATTGGCGGTTTACGGTGGAGCAAAGCGCAGGCATTACAGGGAGCAAGAAGATGAAGATCCATGTTCCCCTCTTTTGCCCGCTACTTGGATAGGGAAGGGACGGTAACTAATTTACCATCCTCTACAATTTTATATTCGAAACCCTAAAGTTTTTTATTGGAACAAATGACGTTGGGGCCCCATGCTTCCTTTATCATTGACATGAAAGAATATGTGTTTTAAGTTTAATTTACCTCTTAATTCTTAGCATTTGATTTAATTTTTTTTAAAATTTCGAATCTATAGGTACTTATGATTCAATCGATTTCATCATCAAATTTTGTCACATTGAGAGAAAAAATAATTCATAATCAGATGAATAAATAATTATGTATGATTCACATAATTTCATCTCGAATTTTATCATATTAAAATAAAAAAATCATAAGTAGATGTAGAACATAAAATATATGTAAATAATTAAAAATACATAAATTATTAATTGAATAAATAATTACATGTGATTCAATTATTTCATTTAATTTTACAATATCGAAACAAAAAAATATTTATAATTAATGAATAAACATATAATATAGAAATAATATAAATTGTGACTAATTATTATTTATTTTTTAATATTGGTATTCAAAATTTTATGTACAACTAACTCAATTGAAAAAGTACATGTAGGAATATTTGAAACTATAGTATTTTCATTATTCTTAAGATGACCTTCAAAATAGATGAGAAAGTTGTTAGAGTAAGGACTGATGCGATTACGGAAAGACAAGGCTTGAGGGATTTTGATAGCTTGTCGTTGGCAAGATAAGAACAATTTTGATTGGGCACAGTGCCCAAAAACACACGAGCTCGCTGCCCTTGCATGAAGGACACGCTGCAGCAAACGTGTCAATCCCCCGCAAACCGCCTTCATCTACATATAATGAAGCTCCATATTCACTACCGTTGCTCTGCATTTTCTGGTTCGAATTACACACAGAAAGATCAAGAAAGAAACAATGCACACTGTTAAAGAGAAGGTGARCAACGCAGCTGCTGCTGCTAAGGAGCATGTTGAGGTCATGAAAGCCAGAGCTGAAGAAGCGGTCTCTTTCTCTAAACCCAGCTTTAGTATGTAACCGTACTTTATGAGTATAATTTTGTTTACCTCGTCTGATCATTGTATCTCTTAATAATTTTTAGGCAGAGAAAGCGGTCGCAACCAACAAGGTAGAGAGGAAAATAGCAGAGGAGAAAAGGAAAGCAAAAGAAGCTGAAGCTGAGATGAAGCTACATCAAACCCACGCTGATAATGCAGCGGAGAAGCTGCGGGGAAAGCATTCTCACAACCCTTTTGGCCATCACAATCCTGTGTATGGAGCTCAAGGCCACCATGAGCCGGTTGGTACTGCATCAGTTCCTACCACTGGAGTTCCGGCTACTACTTACCCTCCAGGAGGTCACCCCGACATCCACAAGTACCTGTAGCTAGGTTGCCAAAGACATGATGCATGTGTTGTCTGAGTGGTTTTTGGTTCAAGAAGTTTTTCTGGAATTGTTTACCATATCCATGAAGTCTTTACTTTTTTCAATCTTTCCTCCCCATAGTGTAGAAAGAAAAATAAAAATATGTAAACCTGGTCTCCATAGGCATAGACAAAAAGATGCAAGTACCTTGGAAAAGATGCAAGTTCTTCTTAAAAAGTATAAGAAGGCAATCTGTTAGGATTATGCTCTAAATTATCAAGAATAGTTTTCGATTTCTATTTTAGTTTTTCAGAATATGATTTCCAAGGGGAAAAGGTCGCGTGCTACCTTATAAAATGGAAAAAACAGGACTAGATTAGATTGACTCAGGAGACTACAGTTTTCAATTTGTCCACACCAATGGTATCAGAATGGTAGTATACTTTTACATTCGCGCTAGTATACATCTAATATGTAAGAAATTGTTTTAACTACTCCAATAACCAAAAGGAGGTCAGTTTCAAGGAGTTCAAATCAAATGATCAAATTCCAGCATGAATATAGATGAAAATCAAGAACTCTGTTGTCTGTCTTCTCAGAGGTGCTCCCTTACACCCACTCCAATCTACCTCGGGATTCCAGACCTAGTTGAATTTTGCCGTCAATCGAGCGTACCTGGCTCCTTGTCTTCACGGGCCTGGTCTTATATTTCACCTGAAACCTTGGCAATGGCCGTTTCTGCTCTTCAAAACTCTCAGATTTTTCTGGTAGAATTTCATCAAGGAACTCATCTGCAACATCTCCATCTTCATCCATCCTAAGACGCTTGGCATACCATCCGAAGCCCTGAGCCATAAGAAATACAAATAGTTAAAAAACTCCTTCACCACAAATACAAAAAAATCAGACACCATAACTAAATCAAGGCTAAGAGGTTCTAAACGTATATATATGTTAGTTTACAACAGTTATAGATTAGCCTTCTCCTTTGGATTTATGCTAAATGGCTACAGGCCAACATCAACATTCTACCATCAACAAATTGGTTATTGGACAGCACATTATGCAACCTAGAAGGAACCTAATCCAACTGTGGTATCTAAAATGGTTCTAGAGCAACACGTTCTCTCCAAAGGATACTCTATTTCCTTCTACCCGAGGCCAAAAGGGGCCACATGCAGCGGCAAACTCAAATAGCTAAATTCTCGTAACTTCCAACTTTGCGAACTAGACAAAATGCAGCTGCAACCTTTTCCAGAATGCAAGTTAGGAAACCTTAATATCCACCACAGAAGACAGGCATACAGTAGTCAGCAGTGACAAAAGAAGATGCAGAAATACAACAGTAGTTAGCAATGACAAGAAGATGCAGAATAGAAGTAGTTAGCAGTTATCCTTYCAACTACCTTTGAGCTTRCAAAGGGGGTMGGGAGGTGGTGCCCACTTCTGAAAACACTCAGAAAAGCAGCTCAATAGCTGACAAATAGCTTATCGTTGTCATACGTCAATGCCCAAATGCAATTGAAGCAAAATAAGATAAACTAAGGTAAATCAAGATAACCTAAAGCATACATATAAAGCATAGAGAGACAGCCCCAACGTATTTAATTGGAAAAATATACGTACTCCTCTTTCCCCATTTAGGATAATCTAGGCCCAGTTCATTGCTGCAGCGGACACTATAGTGTTCATGATATTATTTAGCTTTCTACACTTGAATTAGCCTTAGTTTTACAAAGTATTAATCTATACATGCAATACATGCTGCTTTCAGTTTTGATAGTGTAAAGGAAAAGTACAATAGTGCAAATTTTTTTAATTTTTAGAAACAACCAATAATATTTTCACAAATAATTTGCAAAATCAAACCAGAGAACTATACTTTCATTTTATTCTCAATGTTCACGGAACAGGATGGTCTTAAATTGTATCATGTCATTACTGCCCAAAATCTAGCCCATAAAATCAAACTTTCCTGAATGGATATCATTATAGCCACAGTTCATATAGAAATTTTGTCTAATGAAGACTAGATTTCCTTCATGAAGTCATGACACAAACTCTAACGTGAGCAGAGAAATGAGCGCCAACTTTGGTCAAGTACATAATAAACCCATGGAATTAGTTGGAACTACCTAAATAAATTAAGTCTTGTTGTATATTATTCCTACAAACTTAGTAGGCAGAACATGACTTGGATGCTAGAGTAGCACTCTTTTCTAGCAGTCAAAGGTTTGTGCGGCACCAGTAGGCCAACTAATGTTTATTTGTGATTAGAACAAGCTATGTGAAGCACAAAACACATCCAAGGTGGAGTTAAAACCAATAAATACTTGAGCTTCAAGTAACCAAACAACAAGAAATAGTGGAGGCTTCATATAACCAAAAAGCTGATCGACCGTTTTGACATCGTTTGAAATTCCTAATTCGCAAACTTTCAATTAATACTGACCAGAATAAAACATCCAAAACGTCTTCTCCCCCCCCCCCCCTCTTTTTCTAGTGGGGGGAGAGGGAAGGAATAGAATTTATTAAAAGATATTATGAAAAGTTAAATTCAACTCCCCACGCAATACCAAACAATTAAAGCTGGAGACATGAGAGAGGACCCTGGATGAGAAAAGAGTTTTGAAGGCTTTACTAAGTGTATCAGAATAAGATTACTAAACCTATTGCATAACTTAGGCCTGGGATAGACCTTTTGGATGGTTCAGCGTTGAAAACTTTAGGGGCTAACCAACTGCTAACAAACAAACATGTTGACCGTTTAATCATTCTCTCATTATGACCTACTACTTTCCTAATTAGTAGTTTGCCTTACAAGCAATGTTGCTATGTTATGCTGTAAGGTTACTGGATTTGCAGACCAGATTTTCATGTTTAGATGTAATGGCATGCTCAGCTGGATTTCGTTCCAAATATGCACTTCATGTCCCTCACCTATTAATTAACCCAAAGGAAAAACTGAAAGAGAAATTTTGTTTATTTCTAGAAAAAAAAATGAAATATACAAAATTTTCAACCACAACCAACAGTTGGAAGATCAAAAGCAAAGTTAATTCTCAAGGACTTTCATGACATAAAATGGAAAATATCTTTCTACCTGCGAAGAAAGAAAAGTTTGCTAAAGACCATTAATAGATGAATTTTCTGTTTTAACTATAAGATAACAAATATAGAACTATCAATAGACTAATGCCTGGAAGACCCTTCAGTACCTAGTCTAGAGAAGCGATACAAGCTACTTAAACAAGCAAAAAATCAAAGGATTATATATTAACATGATAATACAGTAAAAGGAATTAAAATTTAAAATTTTATCACAACATTAAAGGATATGAGAAGAAGATCAAAAAATTTCTTCCAGTTTATCTGTCAACAAAAGCTCTTCCATATATTTGGTCTCATAGTTTTATCTTTTCAGTACCATCCTCCCATATATTTGAAAATACTGACTAATGCTTCCATTGCAGCACCAAGACAAAGGCCATGAAGTTTCTGTGAACAAGTACTAATGATTCCATTGGAAGATTCTGTGAACAAGTACTACGAAATATGATAAATGAAACTCTTGAACTATACGCATGAAGAAAATGAATTCAATGCTTCGAATACATTTTTCTTAAGAAACATCAAGATATATCAGAATTTGCGTGAATAGAAAAACTAAGATGTAGAACATTGGCAAGTTCAATTTGCAGCGCTTAAATACAACAATGATCTCACTTTCACCAAGAGATATTTTATATAAGCATAATAAGATCCTTTAATGTCTATCTACTGTGTAAGATAATCGCAACTAGCAACTTACAGATACTAAAAGTAAGAAATTAAATAAGTAAAAAGATTTCAAATAATTTCCAATTTTCTTAACTTAAATTGAACTGCATTGAGCAACTCCATCAATTTAGAAATAGATCTTTTGCAACTAAGAAACTAAGAAGTATAAACTTTACGCTTAAGTTCAAAAAGAGAAGCAACTAAGAAACTAAGAAGCATAAACTTTACGCTAAAGTTCAAAAAGATAAGTTATGTACAGGAATATAAAAGGTAAAAGGAAAAATCTGGATTTTTCTAACCTGGACGCCACCGTCGCCGGAGCTACAAGGGACAAGAAGTGGTCCAGTAGGAGGTCTCTCAACGGGGACTTGTACAGGAACACTAAAGCCTTTGCGTGGAAGATGCTGAGCTGTAGCAGCTGCAGATGATGCTGATGCTGAACTTGATGCACTATCATTTTCCTCTTCGTCTTTGAATTCTTCTGCTTCATCTTTAACGAACCCTAGAAAACTCCCTATTCTCCGAAACAACCCCATGCCTGTCTAGATACACATAGAGACAGGTGTCTCCCGCCGGCGATGGTAGACTGATGTTGAATTTGGGAAAAACTGGAGGTTACTACGATGATCTGGGTGGAGAAATTCAGTAAACTTCTATCCCTGCAACACCGGGATGGACCGGAGACGGAGAAAATGATACTATTTGTCGAGAAATTATAGGCTGATCAAAATAAAAATCAAAATTACCTCTCCTAATCAAAACTAATCAAAATTACTATCTCTGGATTTGTCTCTGCACAAAAGACCAGTAGTAAAAACCTCCTATGCTTAAAAGGAAGGACCCAATTCTTATAAATAATTATATTTATGAATAAATTTTGTATTCTAAATTGGCTCTGTTTTTATTTTTAGAAATAGATGGAAGTTAATAATAATTCCTTTTTTGTTCATTTTTCTAAGTATAACATTCTTTTCTTTTTCTTTTTCATAAAATAATATTTTGCCTTCTTGTCATTCTCTAATAACAATAATAATTTAATGTTTAAATTTTATTTATTTATTTTTAATCATGTAAGATTATTGGAGTTTATAAAAAAATTATTTTTAAAAAAGTGAAAAAAAAAAGTTCTAACTCTATAAAATGAATCACGTGGAACGCACGTGAATGACCTTCAAAGTTGAACCTAGTAGGAGACAGCGATTTCATTGACTAACAACGTTTTTCCTCCCAGAGCTCCGCACACAAAATAAGACCTTTCACTAAAATTAACCCCATTTTCCCATTTTCCTCTGGATTTTCATTTCATTCTGGGAGAATTCATCTTCTCAAATCAGCTGTTGTTTTTGTATTAGAATCGTTATCTTTATCGTTAGAGACTGTTGATGCAATATCTGCTTCTTCCTGGATTAAGCAAGCATCAAGGGTGAAAACCCTAGATCTCATTTGATCTGGAGTTTCTTTCATCACTAATTTGAAGAAATCCGGATCGAGAGTGGATCGCGTTGCAGTGAATCATGCCAGTGGCAGCTTCAGCTATATACTTCCTAAATCTTCGTGGCGATGTCCTCATCAATCGCCTCTATCGCGATGACGTCGGGTAAACCCCCGTCCGTGATTTAGTTTCGAGTAGTGTGATTAGACTAGCATTATATGATGGAATATTTGTTTAATTGTGTGAACAATTTGACATTGTGATATGGGATATTGTTCAAAATTGGAAAATTATGGTTGAATTTTTTTTCTTCTTTTAAAACTTTCAAGGGGAGCTGAGAAGAACTGATTAATGATTTTTGTTTAAATGGGAGGTGGGTAAAAGGAGAAAAATGATAGGAATTATGTCAATATGAGGATTTACAGGAGCGGTTAGCTGAGAATCAGGTTCGTGTTTTTGTCCATATCGGCTGCTGATGCAACCAATAATTGTAATGATGGTACTCTGTTTCCAGTGTCTTTCCGAGCATCAGGCTGTATTCTCTACTTGATTTATATTCATGTAACTGTGGATCTTTTTTAATTTTCTACGTCTCTCTTTGTGCATTTCTTGATAATCACTTATATGGCTTTAACATTTTGAATGGTATTTGGGAATGATCATCTGTAATGCTTTCTGTTCATCTAACCAGGGGTAATATGGTTGATGCCTTCCGAATGCATATTATGCAAACAAAAGAACTCGGAACATGTCCAGTGCGTCAGATTGGAGGATGCTCTTTCTTTTACATGAGGATTAGCAATGTCTACATTGTTATTGTCGTAAGCAGCAATGCTAATGTTGCATGCGCATTCAAGTTTGTGGTTGAGGTACTCAGCTTCTACTTGTGCATCAGCTTTAAAATTACTTCAATGCTAGCATCCTTTAAGAATTAGATGTTTAGCATTGTTTACTAAATTGCGAGCCTGCATCATCTATAGTCCCAGATCTCAAATTCAAGTTGAGGAAATTGTTTTTTTATTATGGTAATGATATCTCTTTGTGGTAACTTATCTCCTTACAGTTCCCTTAGCCTCAATTAACCATCTTCTTTCATTGGGGCCATTCTAATTGATTGATGGTTCTTTTGGTCTTGTTTAAATAAATTGGAGAGCAATTGTATTATTGTTTTAGATTTGATGTTGCGAATCTAAAACTTAGTAGGCAAATGTTTATTGGCGAAGATCATTGTCCTTTACATGTTCAAGGTACAATCAGAATACCTACTTAGAAAATGTACTGAATTACATCCAATTTTTGGTATAGCAGCATTAAGTCATACTGTTTACTGCTTGATCCTTTCTCTGTCTTTTACTATTGGTTTTTGGTAGTATACCAACAATTGGTGTCTATTTAATTAAAACCAGGCCACTTAATACAATCTGAATCTTATATGGACATGAAATAAGAATAATATTTGCTTCTCTTTGGCTCTAAAGTAGTGCTACTTTTCTTATTATTTGACATTCTGCTGTCAAAATTTTCTGCAGGCAGTTAATTTATTCAAATCATACTTTGGTGGGGCTTTTGATGAGGATGCCATTCGCAATAATTTTGTTTTAATATACGAGCTCTTAGACGGTATGTGCTCACTCCTCATGTTCCACAAGTGGCTAGGGCATTTTTGCGAAAGATTGGATTTGGTTTTCATGTTCAATAAGTTTTTTAATACTTCGCTAGTCTCAGCTGGTGCATCAGGTTTCCAAATGCAACCTTTTTTTTACAAGATCTCTTATATAACAACTCTCGTAGTTCTTGAAGTGTGCATAGAATGTTTGGGAATGATGTTGCAAGAATTAGCTTTTGTCCCTCCAAATCTGTAAAATTCAAGCATTCCCATGTAACTACATATATGCTTTTCATTTTGCCCCCAAACTTCTGAGGCCTGTCTTGGCCATTGCTCATGATATAGCTTGATTATTATGTTAAATGGTTATATCAAGTAATGTGTTTCACATAGGAATTGTGGATTGGCTGTAACAAGCAGTGTCTGGAAGCTTCCTTAGCCCCAAATGCATAGTTTTTGATCCCCAAAAAAAAGTGAAAATAAGAAAGAGGAATATTTCTTCCTTTACAGCCAAGGTTGTTCAGTATACTTCTAGATCAATCTACTATGCAACTGAGAYTTCGATCCTTGGCCTGTAATATCCCTGCTTATCTTTGTGCATTTTTTAATGTATACTCTGTTTTCGTACAAGGTTACTATTGGTTCATTCTCCTTTTCTTGGTCTTTTTGTGTTTATGTGTGCACATAATCATTTTCGATAACAGAGATCTATTTCCACGTTTGTCAAGAAGGTTACATTATGCTCACCTGAAAGTTCATGTCTATGATTGAATTTGCAGAAATAATGGACTTTGGTTATCCTCAAAATCTCTCTCCAGAGATTTTGAAGCTTTACATCACTCAAGAAGGTGTAAGGTCACCATTTTCTTCTAAGGTGAGTAATTTATTTTTCTTGGAAAGATATTTAAGGACCATTCAGAGACGGTGCATGCTGAAGCTTTACATGAATACTTAGTTTGGAGTTTAATATATATATCATGATCTTTTATATCACAAAAATCAAACAGCCTACAGATAAACCAGTCCCCAATGCAACTTTGCAAGTTACTGGTGCTGTTGGCTGGCGCAGGGAGGGTCTTGTTTATAAGAAGAATGAGGTATCCTTCTTCTTYTTTCTTCTTTTCCTTATTTTATTGCAAATATGTGTCTCGTTGGATGATACATCTGTTGTTTACAGGTGTTTCTAGATATTGTGGAAAGCGTCAATCTTCTTATGTCTTCAAAAGGTGAAAATTGGACTTTCTTGAACATCTTGGCCAGTCCTCTCTCTTGTTTCTTATTCACATTTGCACTTGCAGGTAGTGTTTTGAGGTGTGATGTAACTGGAAAAATTCTCATGAAATGCTTCCTTTCTGGAATGCCTGATCTAAAGCTGGGCTTAAATGATAAGATTGGCCTTGAGAAAGAGTCACAGCTTAAATCACGCCCTCCTAAGAGGTACTTTCTCAATCTAAAGGGTCTAGTAATTTTATGTGGATAGTTTGGTTGAGCTATACTTCATTTACTCTCCACACACACTTGGCTCTATTTTACTTTCAGATGCACACAAATGCACGGACACAACACGCATATTGAGATATAGAGCAAGAGAAAAAAGRGGGGGGGGGGGGGGGGRGGAGGGAGGGGGAGTTGTTCCTGAAAATATTTCGGTCAAACATATTTGTTAAATTGATCCTTTCTGTGGATACTGTTTATATACTTGTCAATAAGAAAGCAAAATGTACCAGACTCCTTGTCAGCTTGTGGGTGAATCCTGGTTCATTTTGCCCCTTACAAGGAGAGGGAGGTTAAGTGTGCTCCTCTTTCATCCCTAACATAATTTTTTTCCTGTAGCTTCTATTATTGGAATTAGTTCACTATATTTTTGCACTCTGCTTAACCCTCTTCGAATATTAGTTTTTTATATGATGACCTTTCTCTGTCTTATGAATTTTGCATGGTGTCCCCCCCCCCCCCGCCCCCCCATTTTACTGCCACATGCATGGTCTATTATCTTTTGTTCTTTTTTTTCAGTGTGTCTTTTGTGTATGATTTTTTCTTTATCTTGCAGTGGGAAAACTATTGAACTTGATGATGTAACTTTCCATCAATGTGTAAATTTGACGAGATTCAACTCAGAAAAGACTGTCAGCTTTGTTCCTCCTGATGGTGAATTTGAATTGATGAAGTATGCTCATAGTTCTCAAAAGAGCTTTTATCATTCATTAGAGTTTTTCTTCTTCATGTTCAAAGAGACTGATTGCAATTATTCGACTCGCAATTTTAAACTTCTTACTTGTACTTTTGTTTGTAAGAGGTCGATTCAACTGCCAAAGAAGGGGATCAATCTACTGCAAATTTTATTTTCCCAATGATGAAGTAGATGTGTCCTAGGGAGCTTACGTTGTTGTTCACCTTGCCTTCATATTAAAACATTTTTTTCCCCTAATTTCTGCAAATTAGACTATAGTCTGGGCTGAATCTAAGTTGTTTGTGTTGTCTTTGGAACCTGCCCTTTTTCTGGATAGTAAAAATCTTGATGGCATGCATGGACCATAGGAATAGATATTACCGATTCTTGTTTTCTAAGCATGATAATACAGCCTGGTAGTTGACGCATTATGCCTTTTTAACATGACATTACCTCCATGTACAGACCGTATGCGTGAGGCAAAAGTTTCCAACTAACAAGCTATCACCTTGTAAGGGTTAACGTTACATTTGCATGTGCCTTTCCTTCCAAACAAACTGTTCCATTTGAAATTTCAAGGTGACTTGCAGATTGCATCTATAAAATGTAGGTTTTGTGGTTGAGATATTCTTTGGAGAAACTGTTGTAGATTTTGGCTTCAGGTCACTCGAGTAAATATAACATACACATCATGCTTTAATTTCTCTGGCATATTCATTTAACTTGTATACTGAAATCATTATCTGGGTGCCTTTAACCTTTTTAGTTGAAGTGCATAATTCAAATTGCCTTAATTACTTCATTCTCCACAGGCATGCAAGTTTGTCACGAACTGTTATCTTTAGAGGAAAGTGAAATATGCTATCAGAGTGTCATGTTTGACTAAACACATGTACCATGTATTGGCTCTATATTTGCTGTATGCATGCCTAATATTCTCTTCTTAGTACTTAATTTTGTAATATGCTACTTGGCTTTATTTTACTGGATCACAGATATATTATTCCTAGTAATTGTCTGCAGATATCGTATTACCGAGGGTGTCAATCTCCCATTCAGGGTATTGCCCACTATTAAGGAATTGGGCCGTACACGCATGGAAGTAAATGTTAAGGTTTGTGATCTTATTTTTTTTTCTGAATGCTTTTTAAATGACATTTTCATTTGCCTAATATTGCCACCATTTTGTCAGGTTAAGAGTGTTTTTGGTGCAAAAATGTTTGCACTTGGAGTTGTAGTTAAGATTCCAGTACCAAAACAAACAGCAAAGACAAGTTTCCAAGTGACATCAGGCCGAGCAAAGTACAATGCCTCTATTGACTGTTTGGTCTGGAAGTAAGTAATTGAGTAGACTGATTGATTGAATTTTGTTTCCAATACAATGGAGATTTGCTCTGTCATAGTGGAGTGTTATTTGTTACTGAGAAAAAATCGGCTGAAGATGGCTCTTCCTTTGTTGATCAAAAGTGTGTGCAGACTAATGGCACTTTAATTAAATATTTCTCCTTTCTACACGAAAACTTCTAACTGGACAGAGGTTTTTGAGTAAATTGATTCATTCACTCAATCCACAGGACAATTTTCTTTCATTTTCCTATTCTTTTACTGTGGAAGCACAATGCATTTTCTTCAAAAAGCTACTTACAAGAATGCTTGAACTTGTGTGTGTGTCTATCTATACATCTTTTTCTAAAATTTGTCAGAGAGATTAAAGACAATATTGAGCTAAAAATGGAACTTCTAAGTAGGACAGAGTTGAAGGGAAAATTTTCCACGTTTTTTGTATATGATGCCAACATAATGGAAATTTGTAATGACTTCAACCAGAAGATTCTTTTGACATCTCCTTATGTTTGTTGCTGGTGTTATTAGTAATACCGTCTTTATTGCAAGATTCCATAATCTGTTCAAACCAGCTTCTTCTCTTTCCTCTGAGATGCTCTCAATGTCAGCTGTTTGTTTTACTTGTCTCTTATCTGGAGGACCCTGTCCATATAGTGAAACTTTATTGACATTCTGATAGGACTCATATTGCTCCATCTCATGCATTCATTTGTCATTGAAGTTTATTTCTGCTGTCTCTAAGAAGTAATAGCTCTCAATTATGTATGTGTTCTTGGGAACTTGCAGGATAAGAAAATTCCCTGGACAAACTGAGCCAACATTGAGTGCCGAAGTAGAGTT
The DNA here is from genome assembly GCA_001752375.1 of Rhazya stricta. NCBI lineage: Eukaryota > Viridiplantae > Streptophyta > Magnoliopsida > Gentianales > Apocynaceae > Rhazya > Rhazya stricta. Next base: position 5,192,931 of record MEJB01000002.1, on the reverse strand, counting down.
GATCTCCACAATAGCAGAAAAGAAGTCTTGGACTCGGCCACCAATTCAGATGGAATTTCAGGTGTCTCCTGGATTGCCATTTATGTGCACAGTGCTTGATCGTAGTACTCGTGAAGTATCATATTAACTTAATTTTTATACATTTAAATCCCTGATATTCTAAGAGCAGCAGCTTGGGAAATGGTTGAGAATGGGTCCAAACTAACTTTGTGTTTCACTTGTTGCCGAAATGGAACCCCCCTGTCAAACTAACTTTGCTTGAATCTTTTGCAGCAATCTTTCACTGTGGGAGAAATAATAATCGTCTGTCTCTGTCTTGCAGGTACCTATGTTTACAGCATCTGGATTGCGCGTTCGTTTCCTTAAGGTATGGTTAACACAAATATGGCCAAATAAACTCTTACTGAAGAAACTAATGTAAATCGATTAATACCATATGCAGGTATGGGAGAAGAGCGGGTATAACACAGTTGAATGGGTTCGTTATATTACTAAAGCAGGTTCATATGAGATTAGATGCTAGGAAACGCAAGAGTGCTGCTGTGTATTTCACTCGCTGTCAGTGCCAACTGGAGGGAGAGAGAAGTTATTTAGGTCATCACGGCTGGTTTAGAAGAAGGAACCTCTTGCATACGCCATTATCTTTTCTCAATCCATTGCTCACTTTGCTTCTGCATCATGTATAATTTGAGGTATACTTGTTCCTAGGGGAAAGAAGAAAGAAAAATTGGAGATATCTGCTTCCAGTAGAGGATTGTGTCAATAGAATTATTTGGGATTTTGAAACTTGGTTTCTATTATGTTGTAAATGGTAGTCCTTCCCTAGGAATTGAAGAGCGGGCTTCTTTTTCCTTTTTCGGGTGACTGAGCAGTCTTACGATTTACCTTTGTGCAAAATTGTTATGCTTGGTGCTCAATTACTGTAATTTTTCTTTTCTTGGTGTGGAGTGCAACCATTTTTTGTGATTTTTTTTTCTGAAATAGTTTTTTTTTTTTTTTTGGTGATTTCCGTGTTGAGAATACCTTTTCATCCTGTACACTTTCTTCAAATCACCCAAAAGACTCTAACTTTGACCATACAGAATAAAATCTGAAATTTAATAAAATTTTAACTTTTAATCTGAAGTTTATAATTCTATTCCTAAATATTTCTATATTTACTTTTTAGAATTTTTTTTCTTTAGAAAACTATGATATTCAATTCTGATCCAACAAATAACATTGATTAAATTTATTAAAATTGTAAGATTTAAAAATTACCGATATCTATGGCAAGAGGTTGACTGAGACTTTTTGTTATTTCTAACTATTTTCGTTGATAATAATAATATATTATTCTGCTTAATTGCAAACTTTAGAAACAATTAATCTAAGCACATTTAATTGATCAAAATTTCAATAAAATGCTTTTGGCATAAACAGAATTCTACAAAAGTCAAGGCCCGACTTCCAGGTTTGGTAAAAGTAGTCAAACTGTTGACCCGAAAACATTCAAATGTCTTAAGCACATGTTTGGTAGTAACCCATTTCAATTGCCAATTTATACCTCTTCCACCAACGTCTAAAAGAGTGGAAGACGAAATAGAAAACATGTCAAAACGATTCTATTTCTTTTTTTTAAATATAATAGATAGTCAAAATTCGAACTTTTGACCTCCTATATTATAGAAGAAACTTTAATTACTAAATCATAATACTAGGGATGTTATAGAAATCTTGTTTCTCTCTGTAAAGAGAGAGAGGATGATGTATCACATATATAAAAACTAAAATTCGTAAATTTATAATTATTTAATAAAGTATTTTATCATTTCTTTCGTGCTTTTTTGAAGATTTATTTGGCTCTGAATGGTATTCTTTTTATTGATTTTATTCAAATCGTCTATTGTTCATTTTATCAAAATAGTTAAATTTGATTGGTGTGATTGGATTGATATTATCATCCTTTAAGAGAGATTAGGAATTTATCCTCACTTTCGTTGMAAAGAGCCTASAAGATGCAAGCGRTGATTAATCTARATATGATGTGTGCTAAAAGAAGCCACTCTAACAAAATAAAATTCATGTCCTTTTTAGTCCTTTTATTTTGTCTTCTATATGGATAGAATCTTGCTCTTCTGATCTTGGATTTCAAGATGATTGGATTGTTGGCTTCTAGTATAAAAAACTTTCCAAATTAATTTGTTGACAACACCAAACTGGCCCTTAAGAGTTGAGGACTCCATCTGTTACTGTACTATAAATATAATAGCGGGCGACTCGAACCAATGGGCCACGAAACGCTTTGAATCCCAGCCACTAGTTTCCAATCTAAGACGGTCAGATATGTAGTCAAACTGCTTTTTCAGCGTGCTTCTAAGTGTGTTATATTATTCATATTTTATTAAAAGGAAAAAAGGAAAAGAAATGATCCAAAATTCAGAGGAATATTTAAAACAACAGTAATTTCTTACCTACTATACCTTCACATTAGGAGGAGCATTAATTAAATTAGACCACCAACAATAGATTATTTATCTAATATGACTGCTTTGACGAAAAAATAATGATTTGTTTAATAGATCATTACTTTTATTTATTTGTTTGAAAATGATAATAATATTTCATAAATAAAATATTTTAACCACTTATTTAAATTGCCATTCGCCTAGGTAGAATGTGTCAAGTAATAAATTTTACTTTTCAATTATTCATTTAGGAATTTTTAACATCCTTTTGTATTACACARTAATATATAAAAAATTATGAAACATGCTTATTTAAAATATATTATTAGTAAGATAATATTATTGGAGATATTATAGCATATAGCTATAATATGTAAATATATTTTTGTTATAAAAATAAGTCTATAAATAATTAATTAAATTTGAGATTTGGAATACACTTATTCTAAATATTAAACACARAARATAGGGATGGGCCAAGGTGAAATATTAACTTTTTGTACTAAAGACGAATTTGTCCTCGTGTCGTTCATGATAAAATGTCAATGGTCTCCCAAAATATAATGATCACTTCTTGCAAGAATAGTATTCAAATCACGAAAAAGAATGAATTAAAAAATATTTAATACTCTCTCAAAATGAAGTACGAACTCTCTAAAGGAAGAATGCAAGAGAGAGGCCTGTAAAAGCTAGAAAAAAGGATAAATGATAACGTTGAATGAATTAATTTTTCAATTCTACGTAGGCCTATTTAAAGTATTCAAAAGATCACTTAACGAATAGATAATTGTTGGATTACCTCTTTTAGTCTCAAGTGTCATTAATTGATAAGGAGTCAACTTTTGAAATAATTAATTTATCGTTTAGTTAAAAATTTTATTATTTAACCAAAGTTGAAACTATAACAAAATTTAAACCAATGTAAAATTCACTAWTGGTTGATTTAATTAACCACCAATCACAATATAACAAATGATTTCGAAACAAATAAATAAATTTTGATAAATAACAATTAATATATAGAATATCAATTTAGATTAGATTAATAGCTAACGAAATGAAAGTGAAATTCATAAATTAACTTTAATACACAATGTCAAAGTCATTTGATCTCGTTTATATAACATTTATTTTCTTTAAATAATATAATAAAAATATCYTTTAAATTCAAGAGTTATCTACAAATAATATGAATAGCTTTTAAAATTAATAGTTATATCTAATTGTTGAGTCAACATGTTATACAAGTTTGTGAAATATTAATATTGTTAACATTTTTTCTTTTTATGTTAGCATAAAATGGCTCAAGACCATCATGCRTTGGAGAACGATAGAATCATTGAGACATTGTCTATTACGATGACATAATAGTCATAYTATGATGTTAAAATTGTAGCATTGGGGACGTGYTATTAGTATTTTTTGACATTTTTCATATTAATCCATCAACTTTTATCATCCTTCGACTACCTTTTAACCGACCTAAAAAAATCTTCAAATTGCTAATTTTTTTTTTTGAAATCACTCCAAGCCTTACAATATTCTTATGAATATTCACAGTATTCTTTATCTTCAAATTTCTTCCTAGAATTTAGAAAGGTTTTTGAATTTAGGTTTGAATAAGAGGATATTTGATATAAAAAATGATGAATTGATACGATAAAAGTAAAAATAGGTATTAAATGATAATATTAGTATAATTATTAATCATGAATATGGATTTAGTCCCTCCCCTATGAAACTCAATGCAACTCTTAATGCAAGGGTATAATTGGTAGGGAAAATATAATCGTGATTAAATAAAGAAAGAAAAGATTATCTAAGTAAAATACCGTGACGGTAAAATAGTGAAGTGTGAATAACAGTTCCACAATGATATAACCACAACGAAATTAATTCCTTAAAAAAACCCTAAAATTGTAAACCCCACTCTCCTCCCCTTTCACCATCTTTCTTTCGGCTTCGCTTTTCTTCTTCTGTTTTTATTTTCACTTTGTTCGCACCCATAGCTCTTTCTCTCTCCCCCTCTCTCTCTCTCTCTGTGAGAATTTGTGGGTTTTACGTTAGATTCCAAAGCTAGTATACCCTTCAGAGTACCCCAAGCCAAGCACCCCTCTGATTAGATTCCATTCTGTTTCCTTCTTACCCCTTCAATGGATTCTCAAGATTCTTCAGCTGCTCCCCCACCACCGCATCCGCGAGCCCAACCGCAATCTCTGCAACACCTTCACCATCAWCAACAACAACCACCACCGTCTGCCATGCTAGTGGCCCCACCCCAATCTCAGCTCCAGTCTCAACCTCAACCCCACCCTAACTCGTACCCTCTTCAGACCACCGTCAACAACAACAATATGATTCACCAGCAGCATAACCCATCAGCTCCACGTTTTCCGTTTAACTCTATGGTGGCGACGTCAGCGGGTTCCAAGATTGATTATTCTGATGGTGGTGGGTCGTCTTCGCCGACCGGTGGCGCGGGTGGCGCTTCTGGGTTCAGCATTGAGCCTGCTAAGAAGAAAAGAGGTAGGCCAAGAAAGTACTCTCCCGATGCTGCGGGGAGTAGCATTGCGCTGGGACTCTCGCCTACACCGGTTACTCCGATTTCCTCTGTTGTTGGCCTCGCCGATTCTGCTGGTGCAGGCGGTGGAACCCTTTCATCCGAGACACCCGCCAAGAAGCACCGTGGCCGTCCCCCTGGCTCTGGAAAGAAACAGCTCGATGCTTTAGGTGATTAATTCTCGCTTCGGATTTCTGTTCTTTGATTTACACGTTTGGGTAGATGCATTCTGGTTGATGAAGTTGCGATCTTCTGATCGTTTTGCTGTGGTTTGAGTTGATTGTTCACATATCTTTCTTAAAATTTCAACTTTGGGGCAAACTCAGCAAGTATAATGTAGTGATCATGATTGTGGGTTGGTTCGTTTTTGATTGGCAGGGGCAGCTGGAGTTGGGTTTACACCACACGTGATTACAGTGAAAGCTGGCGAGGTAAACTATTCCTTATTTTATTTAAAATAATTTGCCTCAATTGTGTCTTTAGTTTCTATATGCAATATCTCTAAGCTACCTTTTGTATCTGGTGGTAACTCAAGAACAGAGGGTCCTTTTGCTATGATTAGCTTAATCAATGAGCTAAATGTAACCAGAGATTAATCAGAGCCTTGTTTTAATCGTTGCAAAAGTTATTTTCTTTAGACTGGATGTGGTTTTGAAACATGGTTGAAGGTGAAGTGTCACCGAAAGAATTCATGGGAGGAAACAATGAGGTTGCTACAGATTATTTAATTGTTCCCTTAAATGTAGAGGCAGGCCTTCAATTAATTTCAGTCCTTTTGTGGATTTAATTAGCTCTGCCTCAAATTGTTTGGATTCCTTGCGGGTATTTTACATTATGTATTTTGAATGACATTATGCAACAGGGTGTTAGGGTATTATTTTGTCTTGTGTGTTCCTTTGTTTACCTCCCTCTTATTTCTTTCTCTGTCTCTTCTATTTTTATTTTTTTGGTGGTGGGGGATTGCGGAAGGTAGTTTGTAAAGCAGGTGCTTTTAAGGGAGGAAAGTTGGAATTATCTGTAAAGTAATATGGCACCGATAGAAGATTCTGGCTTATTATACACGTGGTAGTCAAAAGTGCACTTTGGAGACCCTAAAGCACAACTACCACGTTTGATGCCGGAAAGCACAAGTCTGCTATGTAAAGAGCCTTTTCTTTTTTGGACCTTACCTTTCAGTAACTATTTGGCCTGAAAAGAGTTGGGAAAGATGAATAGAAGATGTAAGAATGGTGAATATCTATAGCCTCTCATTGGGATTTAGCAGGCTTCTAATTTGTGTTGAAATCAGATGGGTTGAACAAAGGGGTGACTGGAACTTTACAATTACGAGTAATAAGGGTCTAGTGCAATTCTGGAGCATTAATAATGTAGAACATGAAAGGGTCCACGAATTGGTTAGTTCTAAGTCATGATTCTATGATCTAGCTCTAGTGTTGGAAATTCTAGTTACGAGTCAATAGCTTGGAATATTTCATTTAGTTTAGTTCATGAATCTTTTAGAGGTTGAGGGTATTTTCGTAATTATCTGTTTGCAGCAATTTCCTAGCGTCTGAGATTTCAATGTTGTCTCAGTCTTATTGATTTGAGTGTCTTTTTTATTTGGGGTGTCATGTTCTTTGAGAGTTTAGTCCTAATTAGTCTAGGATTTGGTTTTTGAGTCTATAAATGGCGGGGTTCCTTATTCAGTAATATATGCCAGTTTTATTTAATTAATAGAGAGCGTAGTTCTTTGTAATTGTGGTTGTGTGACAAAATTATGCCTAAGATATGATGCTTTAAGGTTTTAGATTGTCTCCTACGGTTTTATGCCTCTGGATGTGATGCTAAGACTCCTCTCTCATAGTCTCTTCATTTGGCTTTGTTGCTATCTAATTATACTTATAACCTAGCTTTCGCATTGGAATCCTATACGATTAAGTGTTTTGCTCTGTTAGGCAGATTATCCGCAATCTGATCACTATTTTCAGTCCAATTCCTGTTTAAAACTCAGCATAATCTAGTATATTGTTRTGGGGCAGCTTTGGTGAGTTTGTCTTGCTTCAATTTGGTACCAGATCCAGTAAATTCTGTTTTACCTTTCTGTAATAGTAGGAATTTTAATCTTTACTAGTTTCCAAGAAAAAATAATAGAGAAAAAGGAGATAAAGAAATGAAATAAAAAATTGATTCTTTGGAGTAGAAGAAGGAAAGTAAAATATCTTGACTTCTGTTTGTTGTTAGCTAAAGCAAGAAAATGGCTTCCAACCCTAGATGAAGAGTGTGTAAATAGGCATCTCTAATGGGAACGATGGTGAAAAATTCAATAGAGAGGACGCTGGGGAGGAAGTGTATGATGATTACTTAAATGAGACCGCAGAGCTTAACAATGAGGATCTAGAAGATGATGACGAAAATGCATCTTTGTTTTGAGTTCTAAGGCATATTTATAGCGCACCTAAACCACAAGATGAGGAGTGGAGGAGAACCTGTATCTTTCAGACCTTAGTTTACTGTGAAGGTAGCGTTATGTATGTAATGCCTGAAGCTACAGATGAGAAGGTTAATATACCCACAGAGCCACATCTAGAACCATATAAAGTAGCTTGGATTATTAGTACTTATATTCAGCAGCTAAAATGTTTAGTATGATAAAGTCATGACCCTTATTGTGATGCGATTTGGTGYAATACCATTACAATCCGTTACCCCATATTCTATCGGGTCGTCCTTGGTTTGATGATACAGAGGTGATGCATAATAGAAAGGAGAACACCTATTTGTTCGAGTTTGATGATAAACAGACTCTTTTGAAGCCTTCAGTGGAGAAACTATGAGGGAACTAAGAAGCTTGAGTTGATTGTGAAAGAAGACAATTACAGTCTATTGAACAAGGAGATCAAGAAAAGGATACAAAAGAATACTCCTTTAACTGGCTTGATAATTCAGAAATGTTCGTCGCCAATCCCATAGTTGAAATCCAGACAAGTGAATTTGATTTGTCAAAGAAATTTGGCKAGGACAACACAAAAAGATGTGTTCATGATGACTATGAAAGTAAAATTCCGTTGAAAGAGGACCTAGAAACTGATTTCTTACAATGCATATACCACACAAAGAGGGTGTGTACATGATTTTGGAATATGTTGATGACGTGATTACTCTTGATGAAAAAGGTGAAGTTTTGCTGGAAGAACTTTGAAACCAATTTTCAAGAGGGTTAGTTGATGGTTCTGAAGACTTGAAGCAAGATATAGTGTGAAAGTAGCATCGTAAGATCTTCTTTCTATTTAAGAAGATGACCGTTGCAGCTAAGAACACACTTGAGACATCTTGGAGCATGATTCTGGYTATAATCTAGAAAAAATTTTTGTTAGTCAGATATGCATTTAGTTCATGAAACCTGAGGAAAAGACAAATATTGAAGTAATTGATGGAGGTTTGGTCGAAGAGCAACTAAAGCCTAATTTGCAGCAAGGTGTAATAGTTGCTAAGGCTTGTGATGAAGGGTTTGGTGACATGGGTGCAGTAGAGGACATGGGAAGGATTCATTCTGACTTTGAAACCTTTGTGCAGGATCAATGGAAGATACAAGGTCATGAAGGATTCCTATAAACATTACTCTTCTGAAACTGACTTTGTTCTTCCTATGGAATTTTACAGCACTTGCTAGCAGTCAACCATATCATTCTTATTTCCTATGGATCACWCTGCTGAAATTTCTAATTTTGTGTTGAAGATGCAAAGAATGATATTATCAGATCTTACCCTTCCATTATTCAAAACTTGAGGATGAGTTTTCTTCAACTGGGGAGAAYGACGCAGAATACAAAAGGGTCGAAGAATTGGAAAGTTCTGAGTCAGGCAATGATTCTAAGTCTAGCTTTTGTCTTGGAAATTCTAGCTTGTGAGTCAATAGCTTGGAATATTTAGTTTGGTTCAGTTCATGAGTCTTTTAGAGGACAAGGTATTTTATTAGTTTCATTTTTGCAGTAATTTTCTAGAGTATCTGGTTATTGTAGGTTTAGGGTATTATGTCTTTTTAAGAGTCTAGTCCTAATTAGTTTAGGATTTGGTCTGCAGGTCTATTTATTTTGGAGTTCTAATTCATTAGGTGTTCATGTTTTATCAATCAACAAAGAGTCCACAGAAAGTATTTCTGTAAAGAGCCTAAGGCGAGACGCCTTAAGGTCCTAGGTGTGGCTTCTAGGACTCATCTCTTCTGTTTGGTGTGATGCTAAGAGTCTTCTCTCTGATTCTRTTTATTTTAATTTTTCGCTATCTAATCATACTTATAAAGTACCTTCTGCATTAAAATCCTATTCGAAATGTGTTTCCTATTAGGCGAGTTCTCGTGCAATTTAATCACTATTTTCATCCTTGTTTTCCTACTTATAATAGCAGWATCTAGTGTAGTCCCTTGTGTAGCTTTGGTGAGTTTGTCCTGCATCAAATGATTAGGTGAGGGAAAAGTGAAAGTGAAGGATAATGAATCAGGCAAAACGAATCCTGAAATATTGCCCCTAAGTCATGGTCTTCCTAGACTTCATGTTCTTCGGGATTGCTCMTGCTACTTTACAACAGTATTTGATGCACTTTATATTATGATGTCTGTCAATTAAACTTTCTTTCGCTGTATTGCTTTTATGGCTTGTTTTCCTTCTTGAATTTGGATTCCATCTATGACTTAAGTTTAGCATATTTTCTTGAAAGGTGATTTGTTCCCAGTATGCTTGTGATGACGTTAATTAAAGCAGTCTGTATAGAGATACCAATTCTGGATCATTTTTGTCCAAGGAAAAGTTTTGGCTCTTTAATTTCGATGTCCTTTTTTTGGCTCAAACTTTTCAATTATCATCGGGATGAGAGTTTGAACTAGTTGCAAAATATGTATTAATAAATATTACTCTTGAACAGAGATTGTACTACAAATTGGAAGTTACTTTAAGCAACATCAACCTTCCCTCCCCCCCCCCTTTCTCCCCCCAAAAAAAAAAAAAAAAAAAAAAAATTTACGAGTCTATTGTTAAGCAGATCCCTTTGCAGCTAACATGAGACTCTTTTAAGTGGTCTAAATATGTTTATTTATCTCTCAGTTTTACTTCAGGATTGAAAACTTTGTTATATCTGAGACACTAAGAGTTGTTAATTCTGAAAGATATTTGCTCTATTGGTCTTGATCACTTTTGTGATTCTGCTAAATAGTTTAGATGCAAACGACTAGATGACTTGCATTGCATTTCTTTCTAGGAGTAAGTCAATGAGGCATATCAGTTTACATGTTCATTGCGGCATTTCCAAAATATGCGAGATGTTATTTTTCTATTTGGTCCCAGGTGCTTGTAATGTTGATCCATCGCTCTGGGCAAGGGTGTATGGATTTTCTACACATCTCGTTCTGATTCATTTGAGTGCAAATTGCAAATATTGCCTGTCCTAGGAAAACTGGGCTCCTGAATGTTTCAGCATTAATAATCAGAAACTTTATTTTGCTCCTGACTTACAGGATATAGCATCAAAGATAATGGCCTTTTCACAGCAAGGGCCACGAACGGTTTGCATTTTATCTGCAAATGGTGCCATTTGCAACGTCACCCTTCGACAACCAGCAATGTCTGGAGGCACAGTGACTTATGAGGTGAGTTCTAATTTAACTCCTGTATCTATGGACCTAAACACTGTTAATGTGCTAACTTCGCACTTTTTAGAAATGGGGGTGCTTGTGTACTCAGGTTGTTCACCGGGGTTGAGTCATGGAGCTAAGATTTACTATTTAATGTTGACATAACAGGTCTTTTAAAGGAATCAACCCTGGTTGTGGATAATGGATCCCTACTCTTAACATGTGTTAACGATAATACTTGTTATACGCTGACCACCATCTTAAAAGTCTGATATATTTCACTTAGTCCAATGAAAATTGCCGCTCTGCAATTCTGGTGCTGCATTTCTGGTGTTGTACATGAGGTTCCTTTATCTATTCAATGCTTTGTTCTTCTTTGGTGACTCTCTGGATCTAGTTTGCGAATTCTTGAGGGAAAGAAAAAAATAGAAAGAAAGAAAAATGATCAAAAGTGTGCAATGTATCGTGTTCTTGTTATTACCACTACAGCACACGAGGATTAAACTGATTGTTAATGTTTTGAGGGATAGGTGGCATACATAATTACATGTGTGATGTCACTCTGGAGAAGCATTCAAGACCTGTAGTTCAACCATAATGTGAAGGATTGACTAGAACACCCTAAACCATAATTTTGGTTTGCGACAACATAGTATCTTTTCCAAGTTGACATTTCCATTTAACGCTTATTGCAATGGACTTGTTCCCTCCCGAAAGAATAGAATCCAGTCCTGAAGCTTCTTTCTTTTTCATTGTTTCTTCTAAAATTTGTTCTTCCATGCAATCATTTTCATTAATAAGTTTCAAGTACACGGAGAGTTCTCTATGAGACCATACACTAGCCATTTTGAACTTCTTAAATGGACAAGTGATATAGAAAAGATCTCTAAAAGTTGAAAATTCTAAGGTGGAATAAGAAATTTAGTAGGTTATTGTTAGAATTTGCTCATCTCTTTACTTTGTTATTTCTTTGGCTCACAAGTCTAGTTAAATGTCTAAGAAGTATCTGTTTGTACTCGAGCCTGTACCAGTGTCATAGAAGTCTTGGCCACAAATATGTGCTTCCATAATTTTTGCCTTCCTTTCTATAAATCTTTTTCCTGACCAGGAGATGGGATCTGGTCGTTGCTAACTTCTGAAGTTGTTCCATAAGTTGTGGATGAATTGTATTTCCAAGTGAAAAACTCTTTTGGTTTTGAGAATGAAAATAGAGAATATATTTAGGTAAGGATATTGGGTTGTGTTTTAAATTTTTATTTTGTTTTTGACTGGGACCCATATGTTAGATAATAAATAGTTCAAATATAGTTAAATGAAGGGACCCCACTTGATTTTAAAAAAATTAAATATTTAAAAATTATTTGGACCACATGGCTTGGGCTTGAATATGGTTTAAAGTTTTTTTTTTTTTTTTTTGTGGGGTGGGGGGGGAAGCTTTTGAAGTAACAGAATTTTCAATGAAACAATGAATAGTAGGAAAAAGAAAATTTTGGATTGGAACTCSTCTATGTGATATAATAGAAGCTTCATGGAGTTTGGGAAAACATAGATACTCTTTTCATTTAAAGCTGACCAAGAGCAGTCAAGGGGAAAGAATTGATAATAACTGAAATTGCTAAGACTAAGTGGGCTGATTATTTAAACTGGAGCTCCAGCGAGCTGATACTTATTTCCAGCAAGTAGAAGAATCCACTTTCTAAAATTTCTGATGGATTTTTCTCTAATTGGTCATTTCCTTCTCATCCATTTGTTTTCCTGTAAATCAGAATTTGTGATTCTCGTTCAAACTAATTTTCTTTTTTTTTTTTTTTTTTTTGGGGAGAGAGGGGGCCAGGGGGGGGGAGGCGGGGTTATTGAGCTTGCTGTTCTTTAAACTGTTTCTCATTCTAATTATGGTGGCTCCTTAATGGTTATCCATTTTCTGAATCTGCTATTCAACAATTGAGAGTTGGGATTGATTAGGAGAGGCAGAATTTGGTCAACTAGGAGCTTCTAGAGTGATTCTGTATGCTAAAAGATTCGGACATATTGTTACATTTGGGACTTGGGTATATGATGCTTACTGCTTGCCGAGAGCATTTAATTGGAGTTGATACTATCTCTACCTTTTCCTACACTAGGTTTGAGCTTAGCTACCTTTCATGAAGTATTAGTCATGTCCCTCCCGAATTGTTTGACATGTTTTTAGTCTTACACTCAAATATAAAAGGTTGAATATGCTTAATATACGTCAAAGTTTAACTGCTTGTTGCATCCTATATCTTTGGATCTGTTACCCAAGTGTTTGTGTTATATGGTACACTTTTTTGATGTCTAAAAAGGTCTACAAATTAAAAAAAATTTTACGTCCATTTTGCTTTTTTTTTTTTTTTTTTGGCTTCATCCTTTGATATGGGAATTTGCTGTACTATACACCAAAGTCCTAACAGGTTGAGATCTTTCTGCTGTACGGCCAAGGCGGATCATTCTTATTTCCTATGGATCACTCTGCTGAAATTTCTAATTTTGTGTTGAAGATGCAAAGAATGATATTATCAGATCTTACCCTTCCATTATNCACCAAAGTCCTAACAGGTTGAGATCTTTGTTCATAGATTCTGTGATGATATGTTACCCACTGCTATCTTTCTATGCTTTGATTGTTAACATCTATTGATTGGTGATATCTATTGTTAAACTTAGAAAAATGGTGTAGTTTTCTGAATCTACATTGAATTACCCAAGAGTATGCTCTTTGAAGGACTTTAGAAGCTGGGGATGTAGAACAAAAGGAACTGATAGTTTAGGAAATAAATTTTTAAGGAGGCTCTTCAATTTTTACGATTCAAAAAAGTTTTTTTTAGAAATGTCACACAGAGATAGTTATCAAGATGACGAGAATGAATTAAGACAGTCAAAAACATATTGGCTAACCATGGGATTTGGAAATATCAGAACAGAGGGGGTTCATGAATGTACAGGAACTTAGGTTCCTAGAAACAGTGCACGAAAATTAACTGCAATTTACAGRTCTCTAGAATCTAAAATTCTCGCAGTAAAGAAGAGAACACTAAAGTTCCATAAGAAACATTCATTTACTTATTTTCCCAATAGGTAGAAAGAGAATAGAAATATTCACATTAGTTGCATGTTCACTAAAGATGCGTAGACTGAAGTTCAAGCTTTAGCTTAAGTCAGATCACGCTTAAATTGAGTTAGTTTTATTATCAACTCACATCTTCCTTGTTTTAGCTATAGCTTTTGGCTGTAGAATTTGCTTATACTTCTCAAATCTTGTTACATGCTTGGTAAGCTTTTTATGAATGGGATAATAGGATGCCTAAATAAAGAAGTATTGTTATCCACGGTAAAATACAGAATCCAGGGTAAAAAAGTATGCAAAATAGCACTCAGTGGTACTCCTACCATTAGCAATTGTGTATGTATTTTAGCTTCAGAACTGAGTAAGCTATTCCTTTAAGAACTTGATGTTGATTTACAATGTAATGTGTCAAAGTGATGCGGGGCCAAAGTAAAGCTWGAATGTGAAAAGAACAGAAAGATACAAGTGGAGGCTCAGCATATACTATAAAGTAGCVTCTATATTGAAAAATCGCTAAAKTGATGGCATGTAATCTGCAGTGTTGTTGATAACTGCGAAATAGCAGGAAGCATAGAACAGTTTTTCACTTGTGACCAGTACAGCATTGTTCATCCTTTACATGGACATGAGCTGGCTCTTATGAACTGATCTATTGCAGTTGTTGGCATGCCATGGAGATATTGCCCACTAAAGCCAAATGCTTTTGGTATTATAGATAGTTCCTTTTTTCTTCTTCATATTGAATGTAGTATTGCTATCTTGCCTGCAGATCTAAGTCACTTGGAATAGTGAAAAAGCTTTGGCTGGCATTGTTACATCTCTAGCATTTTGTTTTTTCTGTTGGAAATTTGTTTACGAATGCACTTTCATTAGAATAACTAGGCCAGAAGAAGCTTTTTCATCTATTGCATGGAAGGAAAAAAAAAATAAAAAAATCCTATAAAAGCAAACTGAGAAGATGGTTTTCTAAATTGACAAGATAGTTGCTTGAAATATCATATACAACAGCCAAAATATCATTCTCAAGTCAAGACCCAACCTTGGGTCAAGCTATTAATTCTTGGTGCTTCTTACAACTTCTGTGCTTATTTTTTCTTTCTTTATATTTTCTCTATGCCTTACCCTGTTTAAGGTTTAGCCACTAGTCTTTACCTACTTGGTTTTCTATTTTATTAATTTATTAATGGTGATATTTCTTTATTTGCAGGGTCGATTTGAAATTATTTCTTTGTCAGGTTCCTTCTTGCTGTCAGAAAACAATGGTAGCCGTAGTAGAACTGGGGGTCTGAGTGTGTCATTGGCAGGGTCGGATGGTAGAGTCTTGGGAGGCGGAGTTGCAGGAATGCTTATGGCAGCATCACCGGTACAGGTATGGTATTCCTTTCTCTACAGAGTCTTGTYCACAGACATGCATACTCATGATTTATCTGCCACTCTGTAATGCTAGCTGTACCAATTGTGTTACTATCTTCCAGGTGGTTGTAGGTAGCTTCATTGCTGATGGGAAAAAACCAAAATCTGGACCGTCCTCAGCATCAGCTGCCCCCAGTATGTTGAGTTTTGGAAATCCAGTGATGGCAGCTAGTCCACCATCACAAGGTGGTTCCAGTGATTCATCGGATGACAATGGTAGTCCAATTGATCGGACTGCAATTCCTTATGATAACTCTGCCCAACCARTGCAAAACATCCCAATGTATGCAAACATGGGGTGGGCAAACTCAGCAGTCAAAATGCATCCAAATTGAGATGAGACGTTCCTTGAGTATTGACTTGTCGACTGGCCGCAACAAGATTAGAGGTTGACTTCAAATGCTAACAGGCAGATTATAGGGGCTCTTATTTCCTTTGCGAAACTTGATCGGTCTTCTTTTTCCTCCCAGTTCCTTAGTCTCTTCGCCTTTTTTGTCTTTACTTATTTCTTTTAGTGTTAGATTTTTCTCCCTTCAAAGATTGGATTATGGCTAGTTAGAGAAGCCATAATTTGTTTGCTAGAGGCGGGTTCCTAGGATATGTTCTTTCTATTTGGCAAGTATTTCACTTCTGATAATCTATCCAACTTCTCTGTAAACCTTTTCTTTTTTCCTTTTAGGAATTCTGAGATGTAAAAGTGTTCTATTGAGTGCAGTGGTATATCCTTTCAATTTTCAACTGGACGCATCTGTTCTTCAGACGCTGAATCTTGCATGGGTCTAGTTGAGTTATTGGCAGAGAACATCCACTCTTACTGGACATACATTTCCATCCTACAGTTGCATTGGATTTACATTGATGTCAATCACCATATCAAATGAAACTCACCTAAGAAGTCGGCAGTTTTYAACTTCATATTTTCTCCAAAATATTTTGAATAGTTTCCAAATCACTCTTCGTAAATAGCCACAAACTAGTCTCTAATTCATCATTTATACGTCAAGAAAGGAATGTCGGAAAATGGATGGACCACCATTGTGAAGTAAAAAGGCATAGATTTTAGTGAACATGGATGCTGGCCACGACCAAATTGCATAACATCAGGGAGGGGCAACTGGCGAGGAATCGGTGTTTATCATTTCTTTATTTGTCTCGAGAATCTGCTTGCTTGTTTTGTTCGGTGGTTTCGAGGCTAGAATTGCTAAGAATTTGCCAAATGCAAGTAATTGCATAACGTGTTACGAAGCTCGTGTCGGTGGATACATGGAGAGAGGAGAACAACATGATAAAGAATGATATAGCTTTGATTGGTCCGTCATGACAAAGAAACTTTGATRAACTGACAAAGAAAAGGTTGGTAAACGTCTTTTGCAGTTTGCTATAGGAGAAAACGAAAGGAAAAATCAGCAAATCTTTGTTGTGGAGCTGCTCAAGATTCATAATGAGGACCCCAATTTTGGTTTTACACCATGATCGACTAAGTGTTTGATTATAGAGCCGGTGCGCAGTAACACTGAAGCAAAAGAATTTGGTTTACCGTCTAGTCTACACGAAGCCCCGCCGTGTACGGATTAGTCACTAGAGATAGCTACATTTACTTACCACTGCGGCTATTGCATCTTTTTTCAAATTATATTTTRGAAACTCTTATTGCAATTCGATCACTGAGTAATTGTTATAAATACATATTTTTTATTTTTTTTGAACGAAATGGACATGCATATATTAAGTAATAAGTTATTGATTATTGATTGATTAGGAATTACTCAAAAATATATTATTAAATAGAGGTCCTCAATATATTATCAATAGCGATTTTTTTTAAAATCTCAATGATCACAAAAATAATCCGTCAATATCGTTGTGTATCAAGAATTTTACACCTACTAAGAAGTTGGTAGAGGATCATTTGTAGGTGAATAGGTCTCTAAAACATATTGAGGTGTATCTACAACTACTAAGTTATTGGTAGAGGGTCATTTATTGAGGTGTAATCAGATAAATAAGTCTAGCTAGAACTCAAAACACTAATGCCACTAAGCGTATATATTTGGTGACTCACTTACAAGCATGGTCTCGTATGGTGTGGTTGGCAAAATCACATTTCTCATCACATACCTCTCACCTTAATGGTCACACGCTCTTCACTCGCATTTAGACAACCTTAGCCTAACTTTTATCTATCATTTTTCCCATTAGACTGGTTTTCAGTACTTATGTCAAATCCATTAATCAAGTTTTGGAACATGTATTTTCATAAATAATTAACAAGCTAGAATGTTCGTTTTTAAATATTTGATTTGTTGTTGGGTTAATAATTTAATGATAAAGTTATGATTTAATTTTTATTTTTTTAATATTTAAAAAATATAATTTAATAATTTATAAATTTAAAAATGAATTACTAAATTAAAACGAGGAGGAAGAAAGTTTTTGACCTGAGCCGTCCAAAATATGTGTGGGGTTCCAACGGCTCTCTTGCCTGCTGGCCACTAGATATATGCTTCTTCTAGTTGTTCATTAGCCGTTGGCTGGCAAGAGTTCGGCAACTTCATTTAAATATGSCTTTTTCTTCTAAATAAGAACCTTCGTATGCACTCGGAAGCAAGCAAACCCAACACACAGAGATCGAAGACCATCTCAAGAAAATACTATAAGTAGCGTAACATGCCCAACTGAAAAGGCGGAGAACTTCAAATGGACTGCATAATCCTACCAGTTTCAATCTTGAGAAGGCGATATTCGGGTTCTTGTATAGGCTACCGGCCTCTATCGGAAGATGCTTTTTTCGACAGCTCGGATGATCCGGTGACGGTGGTGGTAGGGAAGGAGAAAAGGGAGTTCCTTGTTGAGCCATTTGTGTTAGAAGAAAGTCCCTTTCGTGTGCTTATTGATATAGTGAAGAAACAAAACTTGGGGAAAGTGAACATCAATGGGGCAAAGAGAGTGATATTTGTGGACGTCGATGCAATTTTGTTTGAGCACATGCTATGGCTGATGAAAAATGATTGTTCTTCTTTCTTTCAGCTCAACCTCAAAGAGATTATTGACTTCTATGCCCAAGAAAATTAGGGTTAACCCAAGCTAAAATTGAAGGTACATACATATATATACATGTATCTCTGGTTCTTGGATTTCACACACACACACACACACAGAGATATATTGATTCTGATAATCTGATTTTAGTTGTACTTTGATTTGCAGAATGAATGCATAGTCTGGAGGTGATGACCATTCAGCAATGGAGAGGAAGAGGAGGCTGTATATTTCATTTTGACTGTTTAATAGTATATGATCATCATGATTGATGTGTATATATATATATATATATTATTTATAGAGGATTGCGATGCTAGCTTGAGATCTTAAGGTAGTAAGATGAAAATATAAAGCCTAATCTCAGTGAGGCGCTTATAGTATGAATTTATGCGAAAGTATCGCTACATCTCCTTGCCGCACTCTGTCTTACTTCTTATCAAAGCACTACAACGTGTTTATTTGGGGCATTTTGCAAAAGCACTTTTGGTCAAATGTTTGTTGAAATCAACTCCTAAAAATTCTGGAAAAACAGAATTTTGCCAGTGAAACTCTTCCATGATATATAACAGTCACACGTATACAGGTAAAGATCTCTTACTATATTACTCTCTAATATAATATATATAATCTTATTATTATATAATTAGATCACGAAATGTATTGACACTTTAAACTTTTTAAGCTTTTTATAAACATAATTATTCCATCTGCAAATAATATATAAAATAAATGGTCATATTATTATTCTACATAGAGATTGTATAGAAAGTTTGAAATGAGAGAAGGGTTTTTTGGACCATTTTGGATAGACCATTCTGAAATAATATCATCTTCGATCGCGATGTTTGAAACCTCGACATCAAAAAACACCTGTTATGCGAAACCTATCCAGAGAGTAAAAGCTGCAAGTTGCGTCCAAACAAGGCAAAAACCCGAAGAAGGAGCAGCACTAGCTGTAAACAACTTACATGTTTTGCTATGATTAGCAGTTGTCGCATTTAGAACATGAGAGACAGCTACTGTCACTCTCTATCATCTCTACATCAGCCATAAAGACATTGGCCAGATGAGATCAATCTTGATTTGAAGCCAACGGTTGAGATATAACATTTGAACCATAAAAAGGGATCCAACGGCAGCTGCTATCATCAAGACTCTGGACTAGTGTCTGCTTATGCTTCATCGTCATCATCAATAATGCTATCATCAGTTTTGATCCAGTAGCTCACTGGCTGTTTGGACCCTAGTAAATCTTCAAGACCCAGATCGCGTAGACACCCAACATATTCACTAGAAATACATTTCCCGGCAGGCCCTCTATATAATTTGGATAGATCAAAATGCTGATTTGTTGGAGGAAAGCTACCAATCCACCATTCATACTCTACTTCACCCAATTCTCTTGCAGGTTTCGGGAAGTTTCGTCCACCAGCACCAAAGATAGAAGTGCTACTGTTCTCCAAAGAGACCTCATTTGACACGCACTTCGCTCCTGATGGAACATGTGTAAGGGCAGGGCAGTATTGTCGATATTTTTTATAAATAATATATTCCTTTTCAGGGGGGGAAAAAAATAAATTTTGTCATCATCTGTCAAATGCATCGAAAAGGTCAAATTTAACCATATTCATGACGTGAAAGAGATGCWCTTATTATACCTGCGCTTACCTTTCCTTAAAATACTTATGTATTTATTATTGCTCAAAGAATACTTTTCGATTTGGTATTTGGCTTTGATATCTTCTCCTTATAGATTTCATTCTAATTTGATATTTGATTTATTTTTAATTAAAATTAAAAATGGACTACCTGGGCGTGAGGAATGGATGGCTCCCAAAATTTGAATCAATTGACTTTAAGGTAAGCTATATCACCTTGCTCGGGGCCTGAATTACGATAACGTATATTATATAATTTAGAGATTGATAACTTACGTAGTTAGTGACTCTAACCGTGAATGCTATTAAAATTATTGAGTCGAATGAATTCAATTATAGATGCATGTTAGCATTTCAATATTTCTTCTTCTTTCAAGGCCTATCMGAAAGAGAAGAGAATCAAGTATTTAATGAAGGTAGGAGATGGTGGATAAAAATTTTAGAAAAATAACAGATTTTATAAATATTTTTGTTTTGAAATTTTAAATGTTCTATAATTAATTAATAAAATTTTGTATTGTTACAAAAGAAAATTCAATTTTTTGTAAATCATAAAAAAGGTAGTAATATCAACAATAATGTCCAACATAAAATTATTAGAATAAGACAATGTAATTGCAATTATTTCAAATTTTTTTTTTTTTGGCATAATGTAAGAAAAAGTAAAAAACTTGATTTGAAACTAGGTTGGAAGGAAAAAATTGGGCTAGGTCAAGTTTTCTTATGGAGTTTATTGGGCTGGCTATGCCTTATAAGGGTTGGTGTTCTTTTAGCCCGCTTAGCTATGTTCTCCTTTTCTCCTGAAAAAAAAGATAAAAGGACTGGAGCGAGACTGTGGGTCAATGGTAGATTGGTGGGTTTTGTTAGTTTGGTAACAATGGGTTTGGGCCTCTCTGTCTTCTTTGATCCACAAGAATCCATAGGATTCCACTTGCATCAGTTTTTTTTCTTTTTTTTCTTTAATACTTTCTGAATATATTAGGTGATCCTTTGAAAGCTTCGAATACTGTACCAATGAAAGGTACACTGTACCTACTCTATCTCCCCCTTCTTCCTAAAACGATTAGTAAAGGGACTCTTTTATAATTGTCATATTCTTTTAATTTGCACATTATTAAGAATGAATAGACTAATATATATAAAATATTTCTATATAAACTAAATTATGCGTTAGTCTCGTAGTTTATATTAAATTCTTTATTGTATATGAATAAAYAAATAATCATTCTCTCGCTTAATAAAAATATAATCCATCTATGATCGACAATTAATTTTACGGGATTACTATATTGACCTTTATGATTAGCATTATCACATCTAAATAAAATGTTGCTGGCTACAACATGGATTGAACCAATTATTTTCTATATGYATTAAAGACAAAAACGATTCCATCTCTTCATTGAACGACAAACGTTAGTGTTATCTAAGGAACTTTGTGGTCAACGGTTTGACCTCTGAAACCCGAACAGACGCAATAACTATCCAGCTCGACATATAATGCCATCAGCTATGTAAAAATGTGGCCTAAGTTGAGCAGACTCTCRAGTCATTTTTCATTTGATAAACGACATAAATTAACTTTGTTATTTGATTATCAAATTAGAAGTCAATTTTACCAGTTTAATCAATAGGTTGAAGGTGACAACCTAAGTATAATAACTCTTCTGTCACTTTTAGGTTACAATCCTYAGATGATCAAAGTCAAATTCATCTTTTCTAACAGATATTTATCATCCATGGAAAAGGAAAGAATAAGAACTATGAACTATAAACTATACTTTTGTTTCTTTTCCCATATGGATTTATAGGGTTTTAAGGTGCATGCATTTTGTTTATCATATCTTGTTCAAGATTATTGACTAGCAAATTTGCCAACCTTAAATGATATATGAGATAATTCACAATGTCTCAAAATAAAGATTGAAAATCTTTTAGTATGTTTTTCTATTATATTTATAATGAAATACCCTTTAAAAAATTCGAAACTCAAAATAAATTTATATACATATTTGAAAATTTCAAATTTTTTAATATACTCTTTATTATACATTTCTTTTTATAATACTAATTAGAGTGCGTACGATGCATTCATATTTTTATATCTTGAGTTTGGGTCATTTCATAAAAGAAACGTTGTAAGGTGTTGCATGTGACGGCCACTGTCTGAAGAAAACACAAAAGAATGAGGAGGACATTCTTGGCATTGTTTATGAGTAGSGGAAGCATGAGATGCTAATGCAGTAAATTCGTCTTTCATCCCTAGTTAAAAACCTGGACAATTGTCTTTGTAATAATTGCACTTGCATTTCCCCTGTAAAAAGAATGGCAGCTAAAATTGCGGTAAAGCTGCAGAAAGCTGATCAAATCACCAGCTTCCTGTGTATTTTCCCCTCAGTAATTGGAAAATTTTGGTTCTTTTTGTTTCTAGCTGTGATCTTCCTCCCACCCCGAAAACCTTAGTTCTCATATCCTGATACTTTCACCTAGCACCCTTGGTACAGTTACAAATGATAACCAGATTCATCAGTTTGGATGGGAAAAAACCCTCCTATATATAGACTACATCAAACTAAGATGCAATAAAAGGTCCATGATTTTATGAGGATGTCTGATCCTTAGACCGAAGTATAGGAAGTTAACAGGACACGCGGTCTCGTCACTTATGCATTCTTCACTTTCATTATTGACATAAAAAATGAGAATGTTTATAAGTGTTATAATTGCAGAGTAATGTGAGACCAGAACCTGTTATTGTTTGGTCACTCCTAGACCCTTTCGGCTTGATTAGATAATTAAATAAAGACATGAGGTAGAAAGTAACCCTAGCTAGCTAACTAAGGCTTTCWAYAGAAAGCTTTGCACAGAGATTAATTAACCAAAGCTTAGCTTAATAAAGCACATTGTTCGTAGGCATATTCCTTGAAGCATATTGCTTTAAGGAATCTAAAGTGATTCTGCTGCATTAGATGTGGTCGAAGATGATGAAGAAAGTGCAGTGAGGAACTAAGCATTTTCTTTTAACATCTGCAGCACCTCAGGATTGTTTTTCAAGTGGAGAATAAAGCAAGTTCACATCAAATCAATAATCTATAGGCCATATTGTTTTTTAAAAGCTTTCTTGATTAAGAAAAATAACAGAAGATCATCAACAACTTTAACTGTAAAGGACATAGATAGAATGTATTGTAAGCTTTTTATAAGAGCAGATTCTTGATATTCTGAAATGCATCAGCATTCAAGGATGCATGTTCAATTTGTATTAAAAAAGAAAGTCATGCCTATGCATTTTTATTCATTATAGTTTAAAGAGTAAACATCTGATTATGAAATTGAGAAGTACAAAAAATGAGAGAGCTATTCCAATCTTTGTACTGAAAACAGTCTCTATATTAATCCATTCAAGAAATTTATGGCTTTATATCCTACGGGAACATTTTCTGATCASCAACATTTTTCTGGAGGCCAGGGGCGTGGGGGAATGGTRACAAGAAATTAGCCTTSTGCATTAAATCTCTATAGGTGCATCTGATTAGTTGTATTAGGTTAACTATATAAATATCAAAAACTCTCCAATCCCTAAAAAACTGCCATATATGCACGGGCTTTGGAGTTATCCATACAGAAGCAGACCTAAAAATTGAAGGGCCTAAATATCACTGATTATGTATATGAATATGCAAAAGAGATGGTTTTAACTCCTTCGTTTTTTTCTTTTTCTTTTTTTTTTTTTGGAAAAATAAGATACAAATTTGTAGAAGATAATGAAGTATATGCCGTAGTATCATATTTATACTTTTCTGGTACCCTTTCAAGTTTCAAGACTTATAAAACCAAGATCAGATAGAGGAAAAGTTGAACAAAGGCACAAATTTCTCCTACTGATAATGTTAACAGAAGGAAAAAGCCATTGAAGCGATGGTATCGTGACCTAGTTGCTACTTCCGAATGTGCTAATTAGGTAGAAGCGGGAGTAAAAGAAGCTTGCATGGTGAACAAAGGGCCAAGAGTGTGTCTCTGGATGAAGTTAGACATTAATGGAAATTGCTGAAATGAAGTTTTTTCTAGTATTCGAAGCCTTACAGGTTAAAAGGTAGGCTCAGTTGTTGGACGGACAMGATATTCTAGCTAACTCAGTAAGTTGGATCATTGACCAAGAGCAGGAGAGCTAGATTCTGAAAAACTGGAGTCTTTGAGTGAAAGTGTTATCTCATGAAAGAAAGGAAGATGGTGAATAATTTAATCAGTAGAAATGGCTGGAACATTGTTATGGMCAAGTTGCTTTGTCCAGAAATTCTTTAAAAAAAGGTTTTACAGAGAGAAAGAGAGATAGAGAAGCATGTTTTTCAGCAACAGGCCAGTTGGATCGATTTCCCAAAACAAAATCAGCTCAAACATTAATGTTGCTGCTGTAAGAAAAACTACAGAACAAACTTGCTTATTTCTGATACGCTCCAGCTCTTTCTATTTCTTAAAAGCGAAGCAGCATATATATATATATATATGGACAGGTTTTCCAATCCCAGTTAGATTTATTAATGTAGAACTATATTAAATTTAACAGTGGAAAGGCAGGTAGGAGAAAAAATTCATAGATAATATTAGTAGCATTTTTTGCACTTAAATCTTTCAGAAAAACAAATTAAAATGGAAACAACCTTGTAAAGAAAGGAAAGAGGAAACTCAATAACATAATGAAAACAATTGGTCAAGTAGCACGAGGAGGTTGGGTTAGCAGTTGATTAAGAAAGGAAAATCCACATCTAATTCTCAAACCATTTCTTATAAATAGGAGTATTTCAAGGGGAAAAAGAAAAACAGTAAGAGGACTATTTTCAGAGCTAATGTTACAAAACCCCAAAGAGAAAGAAGAAAAAACCCCATAAAATCAAAAGAAGAAGAAGAATGATCATGATGATCGGTACACAGATTTCCTCACCTTTAGCTTCCCGGAATCCTATTTCTCCACCAATCCAATAATCCTCTTCACAAATATTTGACCAATAATCAAATTGTGATGAGAAAGAACTGGAGTATCATCACTTGAAGACTCTTCCAAAGCTAGAGTTAGAATGGTGGGCGAGCAGCAGTGTTTCCTGTCCACCCGTCAACTGGTAGCTGACAATTAGGCATATTTAGAGGCAAATTGAAGAATGGAAGCCCAGATGATGGGTCAGGAAAAGGGGAGTTGTTAAGTCCTCCGCCACCTGCAGCGGCATCGGAAGCTTGTGATACTGGAGGCTGAATCTGAAGTTGATCCTCTTCCTCTAGTGGCAACCTCTCATAGGCAACGTTGGTGAACGACGCAGCAATCACAATAACCGGCCCAGCTGCAGTCAACTCTCCCACCACACTACCACCCACCACCTGGCCTTGTCCACCAGCCAAGAATATGGTCAAACTCGTCGCTCCAGGTGGTGCAGGTGGCGGCAAAAATGATCCCGAAAGAGATAATATCTCAAATCTTCCATGCAGTGTCACTATAGCTCCAGCTGCCGCAGGCTGCCTCAAACTTACATTAGTCACGGTGCCGCTACCACTCAGTACGCAGATCCCGCGTTGTCGGCGACGAGCATAAGTAGCAACACAATCAARCACATCGCAACCATTGSCCACCTCTAAGATATGTGCTCTGAGAGTGTTCGCACTCTCCCTAGTGATAATTACTGGTGGTTTAGGCTTGTTCTTGGATCCCGGCGGTCTACCTCTAGGCCTCCGAGCTACAAGATCACCAGTACCTGAGTTTTTCCCCATGAGTTCGTGGTTCTGGTGGTCCCCATCATCGTGATGGTCACTGGAAAACTGGTTTCTACTTGCTTCATCTTCATTTTCAGGATGTCTCTGAAGATGCAGGTCCGGGTGGTGTAGCTGCTGAACGTAACGTGAAGCAGTCCCTAAATCTAAACCAGCCATGCCCACAACATCAAAAGAAAACACAAAACACGAACAACAGAAAACAAGGGAAAATGTAAAAAATTTATGAAAGCGAAAATTTAATACTGTTTTTCTATTGTACTATATTTTATGAAGGTGGGGGGAAATAGAAAACAAGAAAAAGGCAAAAAAAAGAATAGAAAAAGAGCTCCGGAACTCGAACCCTAGATTTGAATAGAGATTAGAAAACAACTTCGGAAGATTTTGAGTGCAGAGAAAGGGAAGGGAGGAAGAAGRAGAGGAGGAGTGAGGGGACAAAGTCTCAAACGCAGTCATTTCTCTCACCCWAAAAGCTTAAATATAGGCATAAAAAATTCGCAAAGTCGCAAAATAATTGTTTATTCTTCCATAATTTTGCTCATGAAAAAGAAAGAATGGATGTCCTCTGCCCTATTGCTTCAGCGCGTGGGTAAATTGTTCTTTGACAACGTAAGTGTTTAATGGAATCCTTGTAGTAACAGCTTGTAAAGACGACTTTGTTAAAGCTATAGTAGCATTATCTTTAAAAATAATAAATTTTTATTATGCTTCATATCATTAATTTACAATTTATCGTTTATTTGTATTTGGAGAAAGTCGTTGGAAACTTTTTATATTATTATATTACGATTATTCTCAATATTATTATTAAATCGAGATTCTCATTTTCTTCCATTTTTAATCTACAATATATATATTTTTCTATTAGAAAAATTCAATCTTTGAATTATGTTCCTATATATGATAATGTAATTGTTAATAATTGAGAGTAGTGAAAAGAAATAATATTTTTATTTAGAAGTAGAGCTTTATGCTCCATTCTGCCAAATGTTAATTGGATAAATATGTCAACGATCCCTTTGAAGCAATAAATAATTGAGGAAACATCTTTTTTGAGGGCTTCATTGGGTAGTATATTAAATTAGCAGTTAAAAAAKTATTTAAATTTGTGGCTGCAGTTATATGGATTAATAATATAAAAATGGATCAAATTAAATTAAGAAAAGTACACGATGATACATTAATTTCATATTGTTCATGGCTCTTGACAACATCATTACTACTTTAAGCTCTTAAAATCTAACTATTGTCGAAATCTACATAACTAAAAAATAAATAATTTTACTATTAAAAGTATTCAGATGAATTATTTTTTTATTATACGAATCATATATTTAATAACTAAATGATTAATATATCATTCAAAAATAATTTTCACATTTCGCAAGTTTTATTTTATATATATATATATATACTATCTTACATTTTCTTTATCGTAAATTAAACTTTCACGTCTGACTTAATAAAATCAATTAAGATAAAATTTGAACAAATATAGACTATCACTTTAACCTTAGTAATTAAGGAGGTTAATGCCAGGGCTTATAAGTAAATAAAACCTGGATTTATGCGTGTGCTTGGATTCTGCTTTTGTTATTATTAGGGTTTGTGGTTTAGAGTAAGTGGGTCATATAATCATTAATCATGGTCACACCTGACTAATCATGGTTAAGGAGAGCTAAGTTGACCAGGTCATGTTAAGCTTCAACGTGGGGAAGAGGAGGTGGCGACAATTAATTAACAAATAGTAGTATTAAAAGATTATAATCAATCAAATCGGGTTAGAGCCTGGAGGAAGGGGCAAGTGGGAGATGGTGGTGCGGCGTATGGAACCCACTCTTGTCCTATTTCTCCCACCGTGGACGGCCCTCTTCTTCCTTTGGGCCATCCCTGTTTGACTGCCTTAATTGGCCAAACCTTAATTACCGTTTACTTATCTCCTAATGCCGTGTTTGCTTGCTTGCCGTCACGTTTAAATCCTTACCTGGTTTTCGACGCAAGCAACCCTCCCTTGATTATCTTTTCTTTTTAAACTGACGGCTTATATTTCTTCAATATCACAAGGATTGAACATTAAACTTTCTAAAGTATGCATGAAAAATAGAAAGATATCGATTTATAAGTTCATAAAACGTATTATCTAACTAAGTACTTTTTTTTGATACGATAATATCTTCAAGAATTTCAATTTTACATACAAAGAATGAGAATCTTTTTAAGATAATGACCTTAGAGTTGATAGCCGATCGAAAACTAGGAATTGAGTCTGGACAACAAATTTATTAGTTCAATTGGGAGATGAGTTAAAACTATAATATTAGATTTGTTCCGAAACAAAACGACAATTATGCATGAGTGCCTGCTATTGTTCTTGAAAGAGACAATGTCCATTCAATCACCTATATATTTTCTAATAATTCTGTACTAGAGATTGATTAGGGTTTTGTATTCACATATATTAGAAAAGGGTCCATGGAAAATGACACAAATATCAATTGCATTTTATATATCATATTTCCAGAAAGTCTGATAGCCTCTCACAAATTAGAGTGATATGATGATAGGAATGTAAGGTTTACATGGAGGGGGAATCTAATCTTTGCCCTCTTTAATTGTATTCATTTTCTTGTACTAATTTTGCTCTCGACAAATCATATTAAATTAATTTATAATATATTAAATTCAAAGACCGTACCATCTAATCATCTAAATTACAAGTCAAGTAATTACAATAATAAATAGTAACATACTAGGTGTCACTCCACAGATTGGGTACAAGGAAAGGAAAACATAATTCATTAAGAGTGCATTCTTTAGGTTGATGGTACAAGTCATGGTTTATCTATATTTAGGAAATTTCTAGTATTTCTTGCTTCCTCTTTTTAGGCAGAAATTTAGAATTAAAATTATTGATGTTGCCGGGGTCTTCCGCAGGTTCTTCGACAATTGCAGGTTCTTCGACAATTAAAATATATATATAATTGTTCCCAGTATTATCTGTCATCAAGAATCAAATAATAGATGTTTTCTCTGYCAACTAGCCCCTCAATTATGGCCATTTTGCTCCATTCCTAGCCAACCCCACCCTTTCTGTCTGTCTCTCTTTATCTAATTCTATTACTCTTTTCATTCAAAATTGAATGTCTACCTTTGTAATTAATTTTCATGACCGATTTCAAAGAGGATCTACAACAAATAATGTAAATTATCACTTTAAATTTGAAGTTGGATAACGAAGGAAATATTATATTGCACGTATAACATTTTGATATTGAATACTTCTGTCATCATAAAAAGGTAACTTTTGGATTATTAATATGTAAATGCTTAAGGGAAAGTGCGGTTTTGAATCTTCTATAGATGAAAATGTGTTGAAGGGGTATAATGATATATAAAAATTGCGGTGAGAAAGTAATATATTAGAATATCTCTCCATTCGAAAAATATTAATTAAGATTTAACACATATTAATTARCCCTCTCTAATACGAGTTTTATCCCTTAATAAAGAGAAATTTTACGGTGGGTGAGTCTGAACTTGTTGACTCCTTTCAAACTATACTCAATTCAGTGATATGAAATCACATGTAATTTGTTGACTTTTGTATTTATGAGGGTGATTTGTCTTTTGTATTATTCAGCCAACAACAATTTATGATTTGACTTGCATGTGGCTTTGTATGATTAGATTGCTTATAACTTACGGATTGTTAATAAATTAAGATCTACCCACTGTAAAACTTGCATGTGCCTTTGATTATGATTAGAATGTGCTTATAACTATGAATTATCAACAAATTAAGACCTACCACCGAAAACTATCCTTAATACTCTTCATAATATAGTATGATCATATCATCTTTTCTCTTTTCTATGAGAAATGCATTGATTTGAATCCCTTAACCTTACATATATAAGACTTTAGAGATATTGAACTTATATTTTAAGACTTCGAAATCTTTTAATAGATTTTTTCTACTATATTTTCCCTATTATATACTTTTACAACATATACATATCTTACCTCCTAAAATAAAAAAAGAAGATTTACTATGTATAAAAAAGTGTGTAACAGAACCTATTTAGTATCTCCATCATCCATATCTTTAAGTTATGTTGAGAGATTAATTGTACTTTCATTATATGAACATACTAAGTTTACCTTTCTCTCTTATTTYATGGGCGGGTGAAATTTCTTCTTCCTCATGAGAAAATAGGTTGGGGGAAGTTTGGAGTTTGACAAAGAAAAGAGATAATTGAGAATCAAAGATCAACCTCTAAATTCCAATCTTTAGAATAATATGTCACCTGAAAGGCATGAAGAGCTAGTCTTGCGCTCAAAGTCTTCGAAGCCAARCAAGTCAGAAGTTTTATACTTGTTTATTATTAATCCTTTTGCCATTACAATTGGCATACAAGGAAACAGTGTTCTCTTRCGTGGATTGGCTAATCAGAGTTGACCTTGACTTACCTAACTTGCTTTTAGCCATATTCGGACAACAAATAAGCCACCAAAAAAATCACCTACGTTCTTACATGCATATTATTGGTTCTATTTTCTATAATATTACTATTTAATATTATTGTTGTTACTGTTGTTGAAGAGTGAAGCAATTGATTTCTACAAGTCAAGGTACGAAAATACTACTACTTCTTCAAGTTCTAAGTTGGAGAAATTGATTTCATGCTCCTCAATTGTTATTCGTGACAATATGATAAGGCGGCAGTTCATATAAATCTACCAATTTAGCGTAAGCTTTATTAGTGATGATATGACAATTCAATTGATTAGAACCGCATTATATTATGTGATTGGTTTAGATTCAATTAATCATTTATCTATCTTAAATTTTTTATTGTCGATAAAAAAAAAAAGATCTTCGAATATTTTAGTATAGCTTGTATATATACATTTAGTATATTTTACATGCTATTGACAGTCGTATATATATAATTGGCATAACAAATAATATATAACGATAAGTGTATTAGCAGGTCTCTAACTTAAAAAAATACTTAAGCATCAATATATTCGTCGTAGATATTAAAAAATAAATTAGTGGGAAAAGATTTGTTTAGTTTGTATAAAGAGAAAGAATTCGTTATAACATAGGTTTCTATATGAACAAAGTGACAAGCCTAAAAAGGAAAATATTGTGATTATTTTAATTTTGATTTGAAAGAACTAGATTTATGTTTATCCCCTTTAAAACGATTTTGTTTTCTATATGGTTGAAACAAAAGTATATAAAAGGGATATTGACACTTTTCTCTTTGCACAAGTGAGAAAAATGATTTTAAAATGGATTACTTAATTTAAAATAATTAATACATTTTCTTTTAAAATTTATAGGTAGTGAGTACATGATTTTTCATTTGAACTTTCTAAATTATTTTTTAATATAATTTTTTTTCATTTGAATCTTGAATGCTTAAATTATTTTTTAATATAATTCTGCTCGTTCCATTAGACTCGCATAAGATAAGATCTCAAAAGTTGAGATCATGATAAACTTAAAAAGGCATAGAATCTAAAACTACATTTTAGATTCTTTTGATGGTCCATCTTTGTGATTTGCCAGTTACCCGGAACAATCTAGCTTCCTTAATGTTATGAGTCAATACTTCTTTTCAGTTAACAGTAACGCTATGATCTAAGGCAACTATCTTAGTGGTTCGTTTATAAACTCTACTGAAGTAAGTTTCGAACTTGTCGGAGACTTATATTCAACTACAGATTGAGCAAGCAGTGTAGCAGTAGAGGTGATCGTACGGTCCAAAGAAAGAGAGGAGTAAGGACAGAGAGCAGTTCAGGTAGTAAAGGGTTGCTCCTCAAGTAAAGGAGATGGAAGTAATACACCAGCGCGAAGCCTGAATGGACTGCATTCGCTATGATGGACCCTGATCAATCAGTGTGTTGTCAAACACATATGAAAATAGCTGCTATAGAATTATACTCTATACAGGAAATATCATAATCCGCATGTTTCAATATTCGGAAGATGAACCTCACGTAACTTGTGACCTAGCCGTGTAGCTTTGAGCAGCGTTGGATAAACTTTTGATACATAGGTCTTTAGTCCATGATGTGAATAAATCTCAAGTCTGATATACTCATGTCAGTTTTTTTGACACACCGTACAGAATGCCTAAGGCAATATTAGTGTTCGTATAATATGAAGTAGTATTTCGAACTTGTTCAAACAATTGAGCAGTCTAGCAGTAGGGAAACGGTCAAAGAGAGAGAGTAAGAAAGAGCAGAGGTAAAGGGTAAGAAAGGAGATGGAAGAAACACCAGCGATGGACTGTTCGATGATGGACCTGATCAAGTGTTTGTCAGACATAGAAAAAACTAGGTTACAAGAATCATAAATGTCAAATCGAAGATGAACCTCACGTAACTTGGACCTAGTCGTGTAGCTTTGAGCAGCTTTGAATAAACCTCATATATCTTGTCCAATTTTCTCAAGTCTGATCTATCTGCTTTTGTCACACAGTTTGCGCCTAGAAA